>CM060953.1:80441304-81001304 GCA_030765055.1 Mantis religiosa
GGTAGAATGTCTGCCTCACGTTCAAGAGGTCCCGAATTGGAATCTGGGTCAGGGTGAGTTACCTGGATAAGGTTTTTACAGGGTTTTCCCCTTATCCTGAAAGACAAATGTCGGGGTAACTCTAAGCCCTATGGATCCTGGGCTCATTTGAATATCATTTCACCCTTTCCATTCATCGTCCGCTACGACTAAAACGTTGGAGGGCGTAAATTAACAAAACAGGCAATGGAAAGAGAAATAATGATTTTCAGCTATTCCACTACCGGATCTCATACCCTGGATTCACGCCCTACTCATTTACCCGAGGAGCGGTTATTTACTATAAGCTTCTAAATATCCATCATGACGTATGTTATGTACGGAGGAGATGTGGCGAAAACCCTGTATTCAAATGTGGGTTTCTCCCTCTCAAAATTATGTGTAAATTACCATTTATTTAAATTAGAACTGACAGATCCGGAACCATTTTGCAATACCAAGTATCCTACCACAAGCTTATCCTCTTTGGCTTCTAGCCACGGGATTGTATCCAGTAAATGAGAGTGAAACAAATTAGTTCAAGTATTTAGAGACAACTTCATTCAGTATGAGTCATTCTAATGGCTCATAGGTAGCCATTATTATGCTTCAGTCTCGTTATATGGGAATGGAATGGAAATGGAAGGGTCTGGATTTGAACAGAAATTTATTATTCAATGTTTATATAGAGACGTGCATTGCAATCTGGCCAAGTCTGTAAAGCTATACTTAGGTGTAGCAAATTGTTGGCTAGTTGCAGTCCATTTTCTGTCTTCACAGATAATGATGAGAATAACTCCTTAATTGCTTCACATAGTGCTGTGGGTAGAAGACCCAAATAATTATAATTTAATATCTTACATACTGAGGGAATATACAATGGTCGGATATGGTACGGGCTAGCCGTCTGACTCGGGTTTTGTAACTGTCTGGAGTTGGAATGGCAAAAGACGTTTACGATAATTTATTCTAAACTCCTGTCTACTTGTTGAACTGCAAGTTGGAAATTTAAAGAAGAGGAACTCACACATTAAGGAAGACTCGACCAACGAAGTAGAGTACCGTATCCGAGTGCGTTTCAAATTTTACAAATTAGCTAAACAATAACAAGAATATGATTTGGAAAAGAATAATAATAGCCTCTCTTGATTATCCATCTTCCTCACAGTCTGGAAATATGACTGAGAGTGTGAATGTGTGCGTGATCTTATGATACAACCCAACGTTTACGAGTTAACACCATCGAAATGTTCCGAAGGAGAACGGCCGCCGATAAGACCATTGCAGTTAAAGGAGAAGTATAAAGGGGAAAAGAAACTTTCAAAGAAACAGTCAAGGTAAACCCACTTTAGCATAACACTTTAGTTAATTTCTTGCAGTTATAAACAAAAAATGAACTCTTGTTTATTACACAAGCATACGACAAAATAAGTTATAGCCAAATTAAAATGGACAAATAATTCTTTTTCATGCTAAGTCCACTTCATAAAGTGAACTTGAAATGAGTTAACTCGTATAAAGAAATTAAGATGGTTCAGAAAAATTACTACAATAAAATTGCAAATTTCCAAGTAAGGCATCACAGGAAGTTATTTTAGGATCTGTGCTCTCTTTTACAGAAAATCTATCTAATTTTCTCTGATTTATTTCCAAGCGGAGTGAAGACAAGAAATTGATGGTATCGAGGAAAAATAGGAATCGTTTATACATACCGTTTCAAATGGATAAAGTTCTGAACTAGGAATCCAAATTTGGTGAGAATGTAAAGTGTTCTTGTGCCAAAAGACACAAAACGTGTTTCGAGTAACAAATTATGTTTTCATTAAAACCACATAGTTGGATACTGTTGTTTGCAAAATACTTATTTTTAGGCTCCTCTAAAGAATTTCGCAATATTTCTAACATAAGAGAAGGTACACGGAGTAGATAAAATCTCTGAAGAGTCAGTTACCCACCCAAGTCTTTCAGATGTGCAGTTTAAAGCTCCATCTTTTAAACCTTCATCGTTGGCTATCGATTTAACTAGCTCTTCAAGATGATGTCTGATATGAATTATAAAGCAACTGAGAAGCGCGCCGTCTGCGAGAATTATCGGCATTTCTCTTTTAAAAAGACTATATACAAAATGGATATAAGCGGAGTGAAACGGTGGGCGGGCTGGAGTTATCAACAACGCCCAGAAGTTCAGCCAAAGATATATCAAGTTGGTTTTCCTGAAAACGTTCAAATCGCGCACATAAGTGAACATTAAAGTTTCTTCTAAGCTCCAAAATTCTTTTACGTTTCTGTGAAGTAGAGTTTACGTTGAAACATATATTGAGAGTTCATTAAAAGTAAGGCATGGCACAAAGGCGTACGCATATGAGATATTTATCTAACCAATTAACCTAGAAATCACTTCAGGTAATATCTATTCAGCATATCCTATTGGAGAAGTTGCCTAGCAGCCAAAACATTTAATCTGGACATGAAAATATTCTTAGTCTTAGCAATAGAGGGCATATGTACTCTTAACAGATCTTTCAAATTCCATTCTATTGGTCAATATCGAAATCTATAAGCAAGTACTTGTTATATTACAAGCGTAAGAGAACACGAATTTGATATAGTACGTTCCTTGCGAGTGTAAACAAAAGCAATATTTTTATCGTTGCATTATATCTTTGCGTTTAGAACTGGCACTCACCTTCAAAATTAACTGATAAAATGTATTCGTGATACACCTTTAAATAAACTTAGTGTACATCATTCAAATGTACTTGCTGACACGGAGGCTAATTTATACAATTATTCATGTATTATGCATACATTCAGAATTTCCTAACTCATCATACATTTTTAGAAAAAGATGGAGAGGTTGAAACTTTTCTTGCACTTTCTTTAAGCTGGCCAAGTGTGATTAACTCACAATGGAAATGAACTCGAACTGTCTGGATTGTTCGAGGCTTGCATCCGCTCACCTCAGTGGTTTTTGACAAATTTTTCAGGTTAGAAAAATGTTAAGAAGAAGGTTAAGAAGAGCACAACTGCAGCAAATTATTTTGCAAAGAAACCTGGAGTCAGCTTTTATGGAAGTGATTTACGTTGTGTTCCAATGTTCACTTAGTGTAACTGCACAGCAAGCAATGTATTTTTATACCTCCAAAATTATTTGTTTTTCCATGTTTTTATCTTAATTCAAATATTCGAAGAAAACGTATTTATATACATTCTTTGAAAATGAATTATATTCAATATTGTGACTGTGTGGTTCCGTATAATTAAAAGTCCAAGTTGCAGAAATTCAAAATGTTCTTTATTTCCGTAGAAATACACAAATACATTGCTGAGGTCGTTGACCATAAACAAAAGAGTTCACTTTGAAAACACAGTTATACGCGGACGATTCTTAACTTCCAATTCACTCTGACTGGTGATCACTGCTCCATTTTATACGACCATTCATACTTCCAGACGGTTGTGGAGTGTTCTCTATCAATCTGTATGTCACTAGAAGCTTCCAGTTCTTTATCTGTTTCGGCAAGCCCTTTTATCTCTGCGCTGCACTATCCGTCCCTTATCTCCACGCCACACTGTCTGCCCTTTGTGTGCATAAGCCACACTGTCGTAATAATGGGTTCGTGACAGTATAATTAAGGGAAACATTAACATTATATAATACAGTAAGTGTCTTCATGGGCTTCGAAAGCTTAGGATACACTTTCTGTTGCTGCTATCAGCTAAACTAGAGATCATTATCGATATAAGTCCTAGAATGAATTTCGTATAACAAAGCGCCAGGGTTTTAACAGTGTGATAACGGAGGAAGGTAGGTGACAAATCAGATCAAATAACACAACCAAGAACAAGAAGAAAAGCGGTTATTGAGACTGAGAGGGGGGTTTGGGGGTTAAGAGACAGTGGGGTTGGCCATAGACTTCCACTTGATCCTTTCGACCATTAAAGATTGAATGAACTCGAAAGAGACCAAAGTAATCTGGGAAAGGCTAAAAGCCACTTTCCGAATATAATACACACAAACATCTAACTTACTGTGACGCTAAAAAAAGGACACTTTATATTCCAGCCCCTTTTATTTTTCCATCGATAAATTTTAGATGGAAATTTCAACAGGCTCTTAAATAAAGCAATATTTTTACATATTGGTGTGCGTGTGGGTGCGCGTGTGCGGTTTGTGTGACTATGTGTGTATGTGACTATGTGTGTGTGAGTGTGAGTGAGTGAGTGCGTGCGTGCGTGTAAACGAAACTCGCCTTGCAAAATTAGATACAAAATTTTGAGCAAGTCTGCCTAAGACCATCATTATCATCATCACCACCTTCATCAGCAAATAAAACACGAAACAGCCTTTAAGTCTGTATCGTCTCCACACGAGGTATATCAGCTGAAATTTGCCCTCTTAACTTTTCTTAGGGCTTCCAATATATCATCATCCTCTTGGGCTATAATTGTATACTATTTTGGGAATAGGAGTGGAATCCTTCCTTTTAACATGATCATAGCGTTCCAATCTGTTATACTTGTAAATCCAAATTATTCATGAATTTCATTTATGATCTAATCTGTTGTACCGGAAAGTGGTCTCTGGAATTTGATTAAGATATCACATTTTGAAGATATATGTCAAATAATTTATACAGTATGTTTCAAAACGACACCAAACGAACAAATAGAAGTAGTTGCTCATATAGATAGTGTCCACCGCCAATAAAGCCTCATAAAAATGCTGCAGAATGAGTGTGGATTAGGCAGTGACAGGAACAACAGCGCTTGCCTCACGCTGTCGGAGTTCGCAGGTATAGGTTACAGGCCATGCCGGGTGCTGTAACTGTAAACATACCGGCATACTCCGCAGTAGCTTGCTTGCTACTATTAAGAATTTATTTATCTTATGAAACCGCAATTAAGAAGCTATTGCTTAATTATTGCTTAAGGATGTTTAACTTGTTCCAAAATTCCGTTATAGCAGTTCATGATAGCAAATAAGCTGGTGGACGTATGCAACTTATACCTTTTAGAGGGAAGTTAATGTTAGTGAGGTTGAGGATGGAAGCATCAAATGATAAACAGAACATAAAACATCAAAGAATTGTAGATTAAATAAAACTAAATGCCTTATGCAATGAGACGAGCATTTCATTTTACGTGTTTGATAATACTAAATAAAGCATTTGTAACTGATATTTACAGTAGGTGTTTGAAAGTATTGTTCAGTTAAATATAACAAAGTGCTCTGAAGTTAAAGAAATAAATATTAACATTGATGTAACTATTTTTACAATTCATATTTTTAACGAAACTAAATTAATCGTGTGTTCGTTGAACTCCCTTCAGCTCTTCCATCCATCAAAATCATATCCGTCATTTCGGCGTCCGTATAGCGCTCCATATTGTTTGAATTTTCTATGTTCGCGCAAAATCCTCCCTGTTAGGGCGGAATGTGTAGTTTACACTGAAGCGCAATTTTGCAACTATCCGATTTATTAGCCGACTTTTGCACAAGTAACCTCAAATTGAGGTTCGCACATCGATGGTTTCTGCGCTGCCTAATCACAAAACCATGTAATATTTAACGCTGTATAAAATTATATCTAACAGAACTTCGAATCTGCACACCGAAATTCGGGTTAGTTAAGCTATAAACTATGCAACAGCTATAATGGTTCTGTGTCGCTTTGAAACATGTATATCTGGGATACTCTAGGGAAAGACTCCATTAAAAAGTAATTTTTGATAATTTTATGTAACCGGTAAACGCTAAGAGGAGGTAAAGATCTCCTACATTTAGGAAATATAAATCCCTATAAAATACAATACTTAAAATACATTTTTCATGGTGTCATCCATTTTCGAGGTAACTTTAATACACTTTTTATATTCAGCTGCTCCTCGCGATATTAAGGTAAGGGTATGAGTGTTCAGGGGCAGCTTATGGTCACCCGCTTTAAACATAGTACCATTGATTTGGTAGCCTATATCTTACTTGTACCTAAAACAAAATATATAATGAAATTGTTTTCGCAAAGGTTTTGATCAAAGAGCGTGAAACAGGTGAAAAAATAAATTTTCATTATAATGGTTTGTATTGTAGGTAGACATGTTAGTGCACGTAGGTAATATATATCTTTTATGTTCTGAGATTCAGTATAATGGATTCCATATATTACTAGGTGTTCCAGCAAGAATTATCAAGTTAATTAGTTTGGAATGTTCAATGGTCTATTGAAATCGTACCTAAATAAGTTAACTCAATTTGTCTATTCCTAATACAACTTTCCTATTCTTCTTCATAGTGCCTCTGTATCTTCTATCTCTTTGTTTAAATATACCCTTTTAATCTTAATACTTTAGATTATTAAGTTAACTACACTATTGTCATATACATCACACTTTATTATTTCACGTTACAATTATTTGTTATAGACAACTTCTTTGTATATACCCTCATACGTTCAGCTAATATTTACTTGGTGTTTTACTATTATTTATTTATATGTGTATTTTAAACGCTTTTCTCGTTTGAGAGGTGCCATATAAGTCAAAAAATGACAGATTATGACAATGCAATGAATGCATTGGAAACTGTGGAGAAAGATCTGCTTCCTTTGACGTATTATGTTTCTATAAATGCAGTTTCATTGCCATTAAGTACTTAAAAAGGAAAAAGGGGCTCTTCTACAACGAAAGATA
This sequence comes from Mantis religiosa, assembly GCA_030765055.1. Lineage (NCBI taxonomy): Eukaryota > Metazoa > Arthropoda > Insecta > Mantodea > Mantidae > Mantis > Mantis religiosa. The sequence continues at coordinate 80,448,013 of CM060953.1, forward strand.
ACAGTAGATACAGTCCGATTTTTAAAGGAAGATACTTGAAGGTCATTTGATTATCCACGTGTGGTGCTGCTATGTTGCCTAGAACTAAGCTATGCATACTCCCCTCTTTACCATCTCAACACACGAAATATAAACAAACGTGCGAGGTTATCACATCTCAACAAAAACATGCATATTTAATCTGTATTTTTAAGAACAAAGATAAGTTGTTCACACATTCAATGCATCGTAGCGACTTAACATATATGTAGCGTCTTTACATATGTGCGTTCTTTCAAATAATTTTTACACAATGTAACTAATATTCCATACTTACCGTTATTGTTGCTATGCAACTTAAGTTCACATTCCCGCACTAGTGCGGTAAGTAATTTCTCCATAGCAACACATAGGCGATGCACGTTCTAAAATCTCACATTTTTCTTCAACTATATTTATTAATATTTTATTTAATATCTTAATTACTAAAAATCAGATTAATATGAATACACATAGTGCAAAAAATGGTATGCAATACACATGTTGTAAGCACATAACGCATTCTCGAAAAATGAAAAAAAAAAAAAAAAAAAAAATGAAAAAAAAGACCTTTCCTCCTTCCGTATAAAGTGCTTACCACATCAGCATCGCAGTACAATAGTATTAACGACTTTGCCAATTGCCATGTTCATATCAACGCCACCGCTATGCCGGAATTCTGACCTGTGGAAATTCTTTTAGATGCAAGCATATCTACTGACATGGGGCTGTCCATTTTGGTTGGAAGATGCAAGTTGTTCACTGATAAGGAGCAAACACTTGTCTTCCTGTTCAAAGAATTCCCTAAGAGAACAGAAAAATGCTGTGGAATGTAACACCCGACCGTAAGCTGATCTTTGCCTCGGACCATGAATCCTCTGTTTCCCTCTAATCCTACCGCCACTACCTCTTGCTTCAAAAACAACGCACTTTAATTTTGCTTTCACAAAATAGGCTAACAATTCATAACGCAACTGAACACTCAAGCAAACTCTTGTTTCCCGCACAAAACTAGCGATAACGACTTGAGGAGCATGTGATTCACCAGTGTAAGAAATCTTGCAACCTTTGTTTACGTTTTCATAGCAACGACCTTCCGCTCTTACCCTTCGCGGCGCTTGCTTAATGACCTTCACGTATATTCTTTTAAAAATCAGACTGTAGTGAGGATTCGAAGTTAGAAAATTAGGCAGACGGACGAGCTTCCAATAACTGGAGCAAAGCACTGAAAAAGCACGGGGTCCTTAACGATTGCAACATGGGGCATTCCTGACGCCGGCTATCCCTGTTTGGGCCACTTCCTATCCGGAGTTTCTGTGGCAATTGAGGCGGCCCCCAGAGAGGGTGCTCCAACAGTCCCTACAAACGCGTAGAGAGATTTTACCAGACACGAACTTCACCATCCTAACGCAGTTTTCCGGTCTCAAATATGAACTGAAACCTTCATAAGGAAATGAATGGAGTAGTAAATTTATTAAAGAAAGAGAAACAGAAACAACATTCGTCTATCTACACTAGAAAAAACTACAGAAAATCCGTTGTCGGAATGGCTGGTCTTCGGAAATCGATTCCAGGACCTCTATAATGAGAGGCTTATTTGTCAAGCAAGTAGAATTTGAGCAAAGACTACAAGGTAATATGAAATTTGTACCCATTTTATATAACTCCATCGGCGCTTTGATTGACACTTTTGTGTGTCCATTTTATAAATGCACTTTCTTTTAGTGTGTCCAACTCTTAGCATGACAGTTAATTTGACCATTTTTGTTACTAAATAAAAACTTCAGGTTTTCTTTTCACCTGAAGATTAATCTTACACCTACATCGTCTGACATACATCAGTTGGTGTGCACTGGGCGCATATCGTCATTTTCTGCGGGGTTTCTGTTGTAGCGTTTAGACACTACATATTCAATACTGTTCCATATTTTTCATTACGTTTTACCTCACATTTATCTTCACCTTTCTAGTAAACCTACGCTTTCAGGCTTTCTTTGTGCCCGAGTTGTTATTCGTCCATCCGGAAACACAAGGAATTATATACTGGAATAATATCAGTTTTCAATTTAGTCCCTTTGTCTGTCTTTCAGCGATTAATTGGAGCGGAAGTTTCTATGGAGCAATAATTTTTAAAAGTGTCAAATCTATTAAATGCATCTTCTCTTTCAGTTCACATTTCTCAAAATGAAGTCCCAAGTGAAAAAAAAATTACTCTCATATTTCCAGAATTAAAAAAGTGTGGCATACAGTCAAATTCAATGTGCTTTATAATTGAAATATTCACAATGGAGCAGTCTAAGCTGAGAGCATGTCTCTTATTGAAGTTACGCCATTAAGACTAAATTCATGCCAAAATCAGAGATTTGCAGAAAGAAGTAATAGCTCAAAACACTGCTTATATTTTGAAAAGACAAAAATTAAATTAATTTTAACAAATTTGGCATGAAGTTAAACCTCATATATTAACATTATCATAATATATTAACATTATACATATATCGTATCAATAGAAACACCAGCTCAATGACAACTCACAACTGAACTTCGCTCGGCATTATCCATTACACTCAACTGAACTACCACTGTCTACTGTTAAACTGCTTAACCCTATTTTTGCTTGTGGTCATTCAAAGAACTTCAAAGCTATCCCGTTAATACACAATCTTTCAAAAATTACTATCCTGTCAGCTATTTATGGTACAGCGAAATGTGCAATGAACTTCTACGTAAATTAGGAAGAAATAAATACTATCATAAGCTTTTGTAAGAAAAATTTGCGGAAGAGTAGAGAAACTCATTTGAATGTAACATATTTTTTTTTCTAACAATTCAGTACAAATTAATTTATAAAATGTTGATATGAAAGCAAAAATTTATCATTGCTAATACCACTAGCTGAACATAGCTTGCATCTCGTGTTAAACTCAACTGGTTTCATACTAAGATGACATATAATGTCTTATATAGTTAATAAGCATTAAGTATAATAGAAACCTCCAGGTGCACCTCCTGATCATTTGTTGTGTCGCTGGGGATGATTAGCATTCTGTAAAATTACATCGGTGATAATAGTGTTAAATGTACGCTATTAGCCGCATTCTGGAACCTAATAGCCCTCAAACATGTAAGCTTCATATTTTGTATTTTGTTAATATGTTAAATTCTGAATTTTTTGGGAGCATATTATTTTGTATTTTGCGTATAACTTGAAAATTCCCTATTTAATAACATAAGTGATTATATGCCTTCAATTTCTGCAAACATATATGAGTATAGATAAAATATTTCTTGTCTCGTATCTCTTAAATTTGTGAAATTCCTTTGAATTCTATTAGGGCAAATTCGTATAAAGCTGTTAACATACTCTCATTGCGAGGTGGGTGGTTGCTGTGGAGAAATTAAGTGTTAATCAACCTATTCCATAATTTTTGTTGTTTGGTGAGAGAAGGGAGAAAATGCAACATTCAAGGACAGCCACTAGCTGTCGTCTTTTTTTAACAATAAATATATATCCATGTATATAGATATGTATATTTCTTTTCTTTATTTAACCGTTTTTTATTGTTTCCGTTTATTTTACTATCTGTTTTCTTTAGTTTCACACATATACACAACACACATAAACACCCATGCCCAAGGCGAGACTCGAACCCGCGACCCTCTACGCGGCGGAATTCTAGAGACATACGCTCTAACGACCGTGGCTACGAGGGCCGGCAATTTTTGCAGCTGGAAGCATGAGCTGCATTGTTGCCATGAGGAATTTATTCTATACCGTTCGATCTCGGGAAACCGAGACCATTCTACTTCTAGAACTTTCTCGCAGCGATGGCAGGCTATAAAAGGCGATGTGAAGCCTGCAGCCGTTGAGTATCTATTCAGCTACCTCCCTTCTAACCCACCATCTGATTTTCACCCTCCCCCCTCCTGCAACACTCAAAACTCTGCCACTTCGTGGTTAAACCCTATTCAGAGCAGGTACAATTATTAGCCATCCTCGGGCTGTTCCTCAGCCTGCCAACTGCGACGACGACGACGACGACGACGACGACGACGTGAGGTCGTGATAGTGGTACGGTTCAGAACTGAGTTGGTCAGTAGCAATGCAGTTCGTTTCAGCAAAGTAGTGGCGTATTTGTAGGCAGTATGTAGTACAGTGGAGTAATATATGTGGAAGTTATTTTGTCAGTCAGCAAACAGAGCAGCGTGAAAGGGAAACGTTGTGTGTGCATTGGAGATATTAGAAGAAGCGCAAATTGGTACGTGCAACAGAGAAACAAAGCACACACAGAGAGAGAGAGAGAGAGAGAGAGAGAGAGAGAGAGAGAGGGGGGGGGGTGGAGGAGGTGATTTTAAGCTACGATTTTAATGACAAGCAAACTGAATTAACTTAAACTTCTGTAATCGTTTTTGTCAAGATAATATACTTTTCTGGCTACTGTGATTTTTCGCAATATTCTAAATGAATATCATTTACTACAAATAAACTATCAAACTCTGGCACAAAAAACTACGTAATGCTTTTTCTTAGCTAGCTCCGTTACAATAAAACTTAAAAATTTATGTTACAGCTTCATTTAGTTTTCTTTAATATTTCCGTAATTTAAGCCAAGGTAAAGTTAATGCTGAGGAGACTTCTGCACTGCGGTCATGCAGTCTTTTGTGCCTATGACCCCTAAGGAGGAAGGTTGAGGCAAGAAGAGAAAATAAGCGGCCGTTCTGGGGTACCAGCCATAGCAGACAGCAGGATCCTGACCATTTAGAGATCAAATCTCGCCTGTAGACTGTGTTTCTGCCGTTATCTTCAACGACATGAGCCAGACAATACCTCCGGAGGCCTTCAAATCATATCCTCTGGGGTTATCTCCTCGTATCTGATGAATATTAAATTGAATCATTCAGTGAGAAAACAATCTAGGGATGAAAATGAAACATTATACAAGTGCCCTTTGTAGGAAATGCTAAAACTATAAGTGAAGAATTTTTATGAGAGCATCAAAGTTGAGGACATTTTTCTATACTTATAGTTCAAATAACGTTTCTTCATTATAAAATAGTTATATGTTAAGGGTATGAGGAGGGCTCCATTAATTGCAACAGATCCAGTGTATCCATGGTGGCCGCTGAAGGAGAGATTCTAAGAGCGACGAGATATAAGTTACGATGTGCTGCCAGTCCTAGAGCTGACTAGCCTTGCCTGAATCGCCTTCAGACTTTACAGCTCGCAGGAAGGTAGGAAAATTGTTAGGGAGAAATTTTTGAAAACGTAAATTCCACACTTCTGTCGCAAAACACCAACGGCAGTCGCTTGGTACTGTAACCCTAAACCAGATGAAAGGCAATCACGCAAGAAATTCATGGCAGAAAGGAAACCATTCCAAAATTGCCGGTCTATTTGCTCGATGACATAATTGTAATAATTAGGTATTTAATGTTCTTATAATATTTTTATTTATAGTAAATGTAAACATCTGTATAGTTACGACGTTTCAAGGTATGTTTCAACGTAACATTAACAAGTCACCAAAAAATTAGTACTTAAGGTACAATTCCATTCCTAGAGGGACTTGAGAGCTTTATATGGTAATGTGATAACACAGTGAACGGTTCTGAGAATCTGCCGTAGTTACCTTATTATGGACAGTAGCACTTCTGAAATTGACTTCCTGGAAAGCTTCGTTCGAAACGTTTACACGAAGGACTAATTGATTTTCAGGAGCACGGGCGTTTGCTGGAAATGGGAGGAGATAAAAATACAGCGAAATATGTCCAATTACAGAGACAGACAGAATTGAAGCGACATTCGTTTTCCAGTTGAGCAGTAACATTTCCTTGTGATAATCTGGTTTTAAAACTCTGATGATAGACCTTCATGCGCGATGATATTGATTATCAAATACTCATAAGGACAGCCCAGAATCTCCTACTGAACAACTCATAAGGGCGTTTATGAATCCAATTAAATCTTGAAAAGTTGAGATAGATGAGGTGATTTTCCAGGAAGAACGAGACTTTTATTTAGTACCATCACAACCAAAATGGTCCATGCAGCATCTCTATTTCTTTAACATTGTTGTTATTTACCGTGTATTTCGTAGTCCAAAATCGCCCGATTCTGGCCCTATGCACACCCATGTTTTCCCGAACGTAAACACCGCCACGACACGTCTTACTTCGGCAACGTCTCGTCAGTAGCTCCTTTATTTATTAGGGCATACTAAACTAAAAATAACACCATGTATATACTTTGCTGCCGATTTTGGAATACATGTCAATTCCCAGCCTTAGTCTGTGTTTCCTAAGGGCAACAAGCTATTTTAATACACCGTCTTCTTTATTTTTTATATTGACATTCAAATCCGTTATCAACATATCATATTTTCTGTCTTCCTAACTAGTGCTCAACTATCTTTCAATTTGGAGGGCACAGAAAAACTTTTAAAGTGCCTGATTATTGTTTTATCTACCAACTTAGTAATAGAGAAGGTATTGCATTCCACCAGAATATTTGATATTGGTATTATACCGGAAATTCTTTTTTAAAATCACTTGTGTTCATGGAAATGCATAACTCAAAAACGAAACCCGTATACTTACGTGACTTAGTATTTAAGTTCCGAAAGTACGAAGTATGTGGGACGAAGATTTTCAAGAAAATACCATAATCAAAATCACTCTTTTTATGGAAAATATTTTGATTTTCCTCAAAATGACTGTAATTTTTTTTTTTTAAAGTACAACATACTTAAGATATGTACATACCAAATGTAATTTGCATCTTGAAATCTCTGAGAATAACTTTTCTTTTGGAGAAGTTTGTAAACTTTTGTATAACTTATCGGTGAAAGAATGATAAAGCCATACTATAAGAAAGTTTTAGATACATTTAAAGCACACATTTAAAATAACTTCCATTTATTTCAGAGATAATTGATTTGAATTTGTGAAGGTATTTGCCATTTTAATGTGCCGTCGCTAATCAATTTTTTCCATGAAGTTATGAGACTTCTTCAGCACATAGCATCCTTTTGTTTCTTCAGTTCTCTATGAACCTATACCGGCGCCGTGCTTAGTTTATATGGCGATGTAAACAAAGCGGGAAAGTGTATTACTCCGCTGGCGACTGTGATTAGAGGCTATATTCCCGCTATTTCATTCCCAAATGTTAAAAATGTGCGCTGTCAACGAACTTCTATGCTTTGCCTTTTCGATGTTTGATTAGCTTATACGATAGCCTTTTACATTGACATTAAATACAAAGGTGGGTGTACTGCAAAGGTATATATACTTAAAATATTTGTTTTCTTCATATAACCCCACCGCATTTATAAACTAAAAATTAAGGAACAGGTCTTTCTGCGGAATAACAGTGCTAAATAACTGCGTGTAGCCACTTTGGCAACGGCTTGAAAGTTCTACTGGCATGAAACTGAAAAAAACAGTAATTTACGGACCTAATTGGAATCTGAAAACGGGTGAGTTTCTTAAACGACTTCCACTTCTGAATTTTCCTTTGATCATTCCAGCGCTACAACAATATAGGTTTATCCATTATATTTTGCTTTCAGTTTCTGTTCATAAATTGAAAACCTATATTTCGAAGAATGGCGTGGAAGCTCATTTTTGTAAGGCACGGCAATTTGGAATTATTGTTTACTGCTTGAAGCACATTTGTAATTATTGATGGCTCGTGTCTTTCAACGAAGCTATGTATCTTGCGACGAGCAGTAGCTTCAACAAATTTGACATTTATCTTCCACAACTGGCTTCTTTTTCAATGTTTTTTCTGGGCTTGAAAGTATTCACAACTTCTTCGTGCGGCATTAATACGTACTTGGTGCTGAAACACAGGGTTATTCTGTTGACAGTTTAAGTTCTCCAGTTCTCCATTTTTTCACAACAAATGTTCAAATAATTTGTTTTTCAGCACTTTTAACGATGTTTACATATTGTACGGAAGCAGCCATGTTGTATTATACAACTGATCTTCCTCTTCTTCTTGCTTTTAAACTGCACAAGCGCAGCCTGCACTCTGTTTAATATATACAAATTACGCTTACATATACAAAATAAAATAGTAATTTATTAATGTTTGTTACATTTGTAATAATGTGAAGTTGTTTATACACTTTGCATTAGATGTAAAGTCTTCAAAATGATATGCGAACTATATTTTTCATCCGCAAAGATACAAGGATAAACCGATATCGCGCACGTATACGTACTCTTGTTTACATCGCCTTATAAACTAAAGACGGCGCCAGTATACAACGAAATGTGTAATTAAATTACTCCTGCAAAGTTTGTCTCCGTTAATATAAACAAGAAAAGTATCTACCTTGGTGAGTTCACATAGCTTTCTCTACTCTTTTTGGAAACGTCATTATTTTATCTACTTAATGTTATTCCAGATAAACATTTACAGAAATTTTGTTATTGATTGCTTCCCTTTAGGCATAATAGTAATAACATTAGAGTTAATTGAAGTCAGATCCTTTTAGAGCTAGTGACACTATGATGTTTTCGAAATTTCTTTCTGTTTATATAAGCAAAAGATAAAAGCTATAAAAATGAATAGCGACTCGCAATTTGAGAAAGTATATGTATTTTAAAGTTCAGACCAGCAACATGGGAATTCTTGGAAATGGTTAATCCCACAAATTATTAGCTGTAATTAAATATATCAATATATCTGTGAATAAATCATTTATATGATGTTATTGATTTAAAGTAAAATATGTATTCTTTTTCCTAAATGGAAAGGGTTATTTTCTTTATATTCCTGCTATTTATTCAAACATATTTTTTGTAATTTAAGTCTTTTAACTTTCTTTTGTCATATCGGACGATGAATGGAATGGGTGAAATGATGCTCAAATAGGCCCAGGGTCCATGGAGCTTAGAGCTACCCGGCATTCGTCTTTTAGGATAAGGGTAAACCCCGGAAAAACCTTATGTAACTCACCCTGACCGAGATTCGAACTTGGGACCTCTTGAACGTGAGGCAGACATGCTACCATCTAAGCTACCGAGGTGAGCTAAAAAATCATGGAATTCTAAAATTATCACATAGAGATATATTCTTAAAAATATAACGTGCTTCGCCCAGATGACTTTTCCGTCCTTGTACATACAATACCTACAAGCGCTTATTTCTCTACTTCATATTAATCGAGCTAAGTATTGATCTTACTGCTAATGTATCTGTATGTGCAAGGGTATATGGGAATATATTAGGATTTTTGCGATAGAGAGATATTTTAAAAGCTGCTCACTCAGTGATATCTATGAAATTCTGTTCTCTTTACATGGTCAAAAGAATAACCTCTTGTCATTTGAAAAAGTTATGAATATTGGTAGTTTAAACAAATAGTAAGGAATATCTCCGAAATGTTTTACTCCACACAATATGTATTTAATTTGTTGAAAATACATATTTTAAACATGTGCTATTTTACTAAAAATCTTTAGAACATTGTTTTAGAAAACAAAAGGTTTCATATTCTTTAAAAGTAGCTTTCGGTGGATAGAATTTCTTAAAATATAGGTGTTGCATCCTTAGAGGATATATGAACTTAATCTTTTATTCAGGAGGCCGCTAATAGCCATACTTAGTGATATTTCGTATCTCATTTTTCGGGTGAAATGCAATACCTTCACTACCTACTATGTACATTGTATCGTCCAGTGAGAGGTGTGAATATGGTTTGAAAGTTTGTATGGGTTAAGAAAACGTAGTTTGAATAGTTTGGTAAATTGTAAGTAGAGAAGGTAATACGACTGCAACACACCATTTTTTATTCTTGTAGATCTTTGGTATATAGGCATGCGGCTTTCTTGAAATATAGTTTCTCTCCAACTTGGTCCCCTGTTCTTCTTTTTACCATATTACTACTTTCCATTCTAAAATAACCAATTGACCTCCTTGTTAATGGGATTAAAGCTGTCAAGAGATACTGTCAAGTAATTTTCTTAAGGGTTTATTTATGGTTTTACATTCCGCACGTGCACCCTTTTCTCAGTCTCTTCATAATTACTTAAAAGCGTACCCCATGTTATTTTGATACACTTTTAACTGGTTGGTAATAATCGGAGCGCGATATCTGCTTTCAACACACATCTGTGGACCATATCAGTAAATTGTGTGGCGTATGTGGATTTAGCTCTACATTTTCCAACTTTTTCACATTGCTCTGCACATACAAACTGCATGGAGCACTGCCAAATCCCATAATTAATCATCATTAACTGTGACAACTGGGAGCGCATTCCCTTTTACCCCAGCCAAACATTTTAACTTTCTAGTCACGCTCTCAGAGGTGTGTTTCAGTGCATAAATGTTCTCTGTATTTTCCTGAATAGCACATTTAATCACAATTTATACAAACTGGACTTTACTTAATAACAACTATGGTTTCAATGAAAGTAAAGGAGCTGGTAGGCTCTTTAGCAGCATGACGCAGCCCCTGTCACCTAGGAACACTGAGACGTCATATAACGTGATATAAGAAAGACGTGAACTTAAACAAACGAATAACTATAAATAAATGACGTATACCAGAATAGATACATGCCATAATGCTAGCATATACTCCAGAGACGGCCACAGTGACAAGGCCACTCTGCGAAGGTCAGTAAACTCCCTTTGCAACCCCTGTAAACAAACACCCCTACTCTATTGTCTGTTTTACCCTCAAGGCCAATTTGGTGCCACCAACGCATGCTTCCGCATACATTTTTGCATGCGGACCGTTAGAGAAAGCGTCTATGATATTAGGTCCGAAACTGGAAATTCTGAACACTGATCGTAAGTGGGGATAGGTACCAGTCAGTAGAAAATTGATATTTGTTCATGTGATTTTGCTAACTCCGAGAAATACCTAGAGTGGGGGGTAATTCAAAGTGATGGTGGAAATTAGGTTTTGCTAGTAAGGACACTTCGGTCCTGTGATCTACGTGAGACGGACGCGTATTTGGCGCCGCCTAACAAGTACACTTCCGCGCCATGCACAGAGACAAAGTGCCGTATTTAACAGTCGCTCCAGTGAGAGTTAGGGCAAAGAGTAAGGTATAGGGAAGACGATAAATATATCCAGTTCGACTACGCAGTGCTACTGCCTCCGTGCTTGACATCACAATATTGACAGTGAAACTAAACACAGCAACCACACCGACAAAGACTTTACGGTGGCGAGCAATGGAGTCTAATGACAACAAACTTTTGTCTACCAGATTCGAGTTGTCATCATTCAACCCACAACCAGTCAGGACGCACCCACTCTTGAAGTACAGAGGAGAGTTCTTATGCGGGAGCTAGAAGTCACCTCGAACCGGTTACAATCTCCCTTTCCTTAACCTCCGCACGCCACCAATCCTTAATTGTGAGGCGTTGAGCACAAGGGAGAGCTCGACGTGGTTCGCTACGGGCCAGACCGCCTCAAGCAACTTCACAGATTTGGATTTACTTCTGTTAGGGATGCCCATCCGTGAAGTGTGTTTTGTTTCATTCACATTCCCATTACTTTACTAATAATTGTACAAATTACTCTTACAAATGCTTCCTATCCTAACTATACCGCTCGCAAAAGTTAAAGGCATATGAACGCTAGCCAAAGCTCAAGCAGAGCGCTGTTGCCAAACGTAGTAGTGTACCGACTGAGGTTCCGTGTACATAAGAGCAGTTTTACCCGTCAGCAAAGGTTTTGGCTATTCTTCCCGTGACTAAACAATACATTACATATTCCTAATTTATTAAGATCCTTCTTTGGAACACGTCATAGCAGTGGAACAAAAAGCATAGTTTCCAATCCAGTAACTCGCTTTCCGACTTCATGGGACTTTACCGAAGATTGAAACACCGGCACGCTCCCTTTTTCTAAGGATGAAGCTTCTTCACTACAAATTCGTAACACTGCATATACACTACCTACACCACAAGGTTACAGAGTTGCTACAGTTACCCTATATCCTGAAGTGGAGAGCTTCCGTAAAAGCATGTTAATATTAAATTTAACTTTTCTGCCCTGAGAATGAGTCACTTCACGTTTGTGGATCAAAAAATCACTTGTCCCAGCTTCGAGGGGAATGTTCACGCACTCGGATCACAAAAACTGGAAAAAAAGAAATGTGTATAATAATAATTTAATGTAATATTAAAAATATTTCAGCTCGAGTTTAACACACGACATAACGATGACATTCACTTTAACAAAACGACACCTCTACTCTGAAAACGAACTGAAAATCAATTCTGTTTCAAACTACGAGACTTCTGTTTTAATAGTAGGTGCATTATTTATTTGTGCTTCAGATAAATGTTACGAGGAATAAATGGTGATGTTTTTCAGGCTTATCTGGTTGGAATGGATGGATGTTGGATGTAACCATAGGCATGTGAAGATGAAAAGTGCATCGCTCGCATTATAAGTGTCGCAGAGACAAGATTTTTGTACGGTCATAATCAGAAAGTAAAATTCTTTCTTAGTATAAGATTGACATCTGTCATTTTTCAAACATTTATCCGAGCGTAATTAATTAATACGAGGGCTTTTAAATAAAGAATGATCTTAATTTTTTACGGTCATAACTTTTTGCACTAAAATTCAATCTTATTATATTATGTTAACACGGCGTAGTAGTTTCATTGTTGCTACTCGTGGTTCCCGCCTGTGAGAATCAGGCAAGTTCAGACATGTTTAGTATCGCCTACCGCTGCAATGGAGGTAAAATGCAGTTAAAGTTGATGTTTAGAGGAAGATCCGGAGTTTTCCAAACGTAATCACTGCTTATGAAACTTGGCTACATCATTTTGATCCTGAGAGCAAACAGCAAAGCTCAGTGTGGAAATCTCCTCCATCACCAGCCCCCCCCCCCCCAAAAGCAAAAGTGGTTGCTTCTGCTGGGAAAGTTATAGTCATCTCATTCTTTGATATTCATGGAATGGTTTATCAGTATGTTGTACCTGCACACATATCAGTAACTGGACAATACTACAGGGATGTCCTGAAAACATTGCAAGTCCATATCAAGCGCAAAAGACCACATTTCCATGAAGCAGGCTGAATGCTGCACCACGATAATGCGTGGCCGCATATTGCCAATGCTGTTGCTGAATATCTTGCAAAAATCAACGTGAAATGCATCCGTCGCCCTCCCTATAGTCCGGATTTAGCCCCATGTGAGCTTTCTCTATTCCCTAACTTGAAGAAACGCCTTTGTGGGAGGCATTATCTATCATCAGAAGCAGTGATGAAGGCTGCAGAGGCGATTTTGAAGCAGTCATCAGAAGCAGTGATGAAGGCTGCAGAGGCGATTTTGAAGGATCTCTCAAAAATGGTTTTCAGCATGTCTTTGAAGACTAGGCAGAAACGCTGGGACATGTGCATTGTATTCAGGGGAGACTATTTTGAGAAGTACTTCCAAAATTATGAGAACGAGTAAAGGTACTCAGTTTAAAAAAATGTGATCATTCTTTATTGAACAGCCTTCGTATAATGTTCTCAATTCAGGGGCGTGAGATGCGTGTACACATTTGGCAGCGCTGCTAGGCAGGGCAAGCTTAGGATTGGCCGGAGTTTGCAGTACGGCCTGCCTTTAACTTTTGCGAAGATTATACTTCATGTCGATGGACATACACGTGTACAAATTGTTTTATTGTATACTTCCTGCGATTGCGGGAATACTGTAAATTAAGCAATAGTCAGCTCTTTTAGGAATGGGTCCGTGAATATCGACATTAAAGTTCTATTGTTTACACGGCCAAGAGCGAGAGAGAGCGAGAGAGAGAGAGAGAGAGCGAGAGAGAGAGAGAGAGAGAGAGAGAGAGAGAGAGAGAGAGAGAGAGAGAGAGAGAGAGAGAGAGAGAGAGAGAGAGAGAGAGAGAGAGAGAGAGAGAGAGAGAGAGAGAGAGAGAGAGAGAGAGAGAGAGAGAGAGGAAGAATGAGAAGAATTTCTGATGTTGCAAATTATTAGCAGTATTACGAGAATGCCTCTTGCGCTCTATGTCTAGTCAACACAGTGCAGCCACATATCAGTTCAATTAAGCAGATTTCCCTCAAAGTATTAAAAAGTTGCAAAAGGCACCGGGCCAATTTCAGTTAAACGTACAACAGTAGCGTGAGCGAATTTGGTTCTGTTTCTAGCCACAAGAGGCAGAGTCCAGGCTTGAACTGGCATGTTTAATCTTTAATAATAGACAACAACGAAATGGTAAGCGAAATGGTTTTAGAATGTATTTCACCTATGTTTACATAGTTTCTGTTTTCAAGATAAAAACTCACTTTATAGACCTGCAAATGGTTTAAAAAGTTTAACTCGATTACTGCAACCCGGCACGGATCTATTGTGGGCTACGACTCCCCGCTGCATAAAGTTGTGGCGAAGCGGGGACAGAGCTGAGCTGCAGGACATACAGAGGTCCCAGAGTTTGACAGATAGCTACTGTCTGCCCACCACAAGAAGGCAAGGAGGGGTATGTGTAACGCAATCACTTTTGCTTTGTTTATGCTCGTCTTTCGAATATGATAAGCATGGTAGGTTCATTCACAGCGTTTTCACACATCTCATCCATGCATAAAACCTATCACTCCAGTTACTTCAGATCTGGCAGCATGGGTGCAGCATATGCACTCTCATACACTCATTTCGTAGTAAACAGATGCACTACAGAACAGATAAACGAATCAAATTCCTCTCCCTCTTCGTGTCCCGCTTGCGTTCTTGTGGTAGGCAGACTTGCCTGACGCACCATTGAAATTCATCACCAACCAGAGTGAGAGAGAGCTGGCGAACTGGCCAGTTATATCCAGCTATTTCAAGTGGGGCCTGGGAATAACGTTTACACATTGCAGGTATTCATCAGGATAATTTGCCCTGAAATACTTTCAATGATAACCAAATCTAAAAAAATGACAATGACGAAAAGGAAAGAGAGGAATTAGGATTAGAAAAGCTCCCCCAACGTTAACTTAGCAACAATAGAAATCACGGAAGAACCTAAGCCAAAGTGGCTGGTCTTCGGGAATCAAAGCTGCAACCACCTAAATGCGGTTCAGAGACAGCGCCATTTCTTTCGGTTCTAAGTGAAATAATAATTACAAATGTCGTTTTTTCCCTGAGATACAATATTTGCTCCGCTTGAAATGAGAAACTGTCAGAGAATGTGAACCTGCTCTTACAACTTTTTAAAACTTCAGTAAATTACGGAAGCACACAAAAATAAAATAGAAATAGCTTCTAGCGCCGCCATCACGCTGCTATGCGTGTTAAAGGAGCATTAGTAAAGCACGCAATCACTCTGTGACTTGACATGGTGCTGCAGAGATTTGTGTCTGGGATATCATGTGACTGATTAACCAAACACTTGAAGTTCGTTATCTTGACTTTAGTGTCATTTGTGTTACACGAGAAGTATTCATTTTTCTTTAGTTTATGGACTTGAACGTTCAGGTGACATCAGGTGATGATTGCAAGCATCGGCTTGCGGGCTTTTGAGAAGATATAGTATAGGGTCTTTAGAAAATAAGATAACCCATTCAGCAGACTCTACACTGTGCGAGAGAACTGAGAATTGCCGGGAAAATATAAGAGACGCACTAAAATACTTACGTTACTGTAGATGCAGCAAATATCGACCTGATCTCAAACAGGCAGCTCGTCTTAGAAAAATATGATGGTTCATTCGCTTTAGCTCAGCAGTAAGAATCTTTGTGGTTTACATAATGCGATCACTTAACTGCAGCAGTGTATAAGGATAAGAAGAATTAGTTATTGTTTTATAAAACTAAAAATGTCTATGCTTGTGTGTGTGTGTGTGTGTGTGTGTGTGTGTGTGTGTGTGTGTGTGTGTGTGTGTGTGTGCGCGCGCGCTTGTCGATCTGCGGCTGTCTGCTTTCTATCTATGAATAGCATATCTCAAAAACGAATGGTCGGTAAAATAATTGTGTTATGTAAGCTCAGCCGAACAGAGCGGGATTTCTCAGGCGATTTCTTCTGTGGCCCGCTTTCGGGAGACCTGGGTTCGATTTCCGTTGCCAACCTATCTGACCCATGGGATTTTTCGGGGGTTTTCCCGGGTCACTAGGCCAAAGCTAGGAGGTTAATTGCATCCCCTGAATATCCTGTCCCTCCATTTCATCTCCATTATCATTTTATATCATCTCTCATCTGGTAATCTCTGGCAGGGTAGAAGTGTCGGCGGGAGTATCGGCGGTGCATGGCAGGATGATATGCTCTGAGTGAATCACTTCCTCCTCCCGTAGGTCGGTTACCGGCCGCTGGATCGATGCTGGGAGCATCTCCGAACTACAGCACGGGGAATGTCCGTTGTCCTAGCCTACCGTGGGAGGTTTCCATCTTAGTAAAGTGTAGGCATCCTGCCCTTTGCAGTGTCGTGGCTCCTTGGGACGGCCGTCCTATCTCCTTTCGCCTCATCCTTCCTCCCGGGGATGCTCCACTTGGGGCCATAATATACAACACCCCAAGACCGGTCGCAGTGCCAGATCCCCTCAGAAAAAAAAAAACAGCTGATTTTCAAGAAAATTCCCTAACTCCATACCCCATTTTACAAACGTTTCTTTTTGGGGTGCGATTTTCTAAAAGAAAGATATTCTATGGATTTTGAGCAAAATCAAATACTACTAGGATATTTTCAAAATAAATAAATGTATGCCCTGAGTAGCCTCTGTACTCATCTTTATACTTAATGACTCTTGCTTAACTGCTACACCAACAGAGAGATACGACATTTTGCTCAAGAATATGATCACTTTGAAGCACACAGTCATATACGATATGTGCCTTTATTTTCGAGATGCTCATTGTTATTGATTTGGATTTTATAATATTTATATTTTTCTAAATGTGAAGTCGTTGTTATGATGGTTCGTGCAAAAGAAAAAGACTTAAATAAAAAGGCATCACAAAGCCACCCTCTCAATGGGAATGTAACAGAACAGAGATTACTCCCTTTGATCAGGTAACATCTGGAAAGAAGGCATGGTTATCATTAAGATTAAGTATATAAACGGTTTTTAGATTTGGTTATAACAAAATAAGTTCCATCAGCCTACAGAAAATAACCAGTATTATTTAATTCAATGATTATAAAACTGTTGCTGTGCGTCATATAGTGCAAACAATTTCAAATGTTATTTTCTTGTGAACCAGGTTAGAAGGCTACTTGCTGGTCTTAAATCCAGTCTTCACGAAATAGTCATCGAAAAATAAAATATATAAATGCGTTTTGAAGGAATTGCAAATCACTGCAGATAAAATGCAGCTCTGAAATTGCGTACTGAGAAACAAGCATTGTGTCGTAAATTATTTGGTAAGCAGCAGGGGCAAACTGATTTTCATATGATCCACGGGAAATAAAAGTCAGAATAAAACCAGCAAGTGCATCGTGTAATAGCAGTACTATATGCGCAAGATCTCTTGAGCGTTGTATTTACGGTGTGGTGCGGACAGAGGGGAAGAGGAAAGAGCTAACACGTTTTTGTTTCTGCGGTATGTCAACCTATAAAAACACAAATTAGCCAAATTGCGGTAAGATAAGCAAGATATGCGCCGAAGGTATGATATGTGTCAACAAACAATTGAACCCCACCCGATATGCTGTATGCTTATATATTTACTGTTATGAAACACATAAAAGTAGAAAAAAAATATTATGACAGCTAAAAACACTCACTCGCCATGTGATTCTTCGATTTCCAAGTCTACTGAGTCACTTTCATCGCCGGTATCCTCTGATATGTTAATAATTTCATCAGTTGCATTTTCTATTACACCATCGTTTCTCCAATATTGCATTTCCAGCTCTGGACCTTCTTGCCGTATCCTTCCCGATCCGTCGCTTCTATAGCAAGTTCCTGCACATTTGTGGCTCTCGTTAACATTGTAAACATTCTTTAATTTTGCCCACGCCAGCTTAGTTGCATTTAGATTGCAGTTATACGGAGGTAGACGAATAATAGTGTGTCTGTCCCCTTTCGAGAGCCATAACATCGACAACATACGTGTTGCTTTTAGATTTGTTGTAAACTGGTTAGCAAATAATTAATCTCAAAATTGCTCAAAATGAAATAGCGTACCAGTGAAAGCTTAGCATATTAGCCACTAGATGTCGCAGTGTGTAGCGCATTTTCTGTTCAAAGTTTTCATCTGTGTTTACGGAAATAGGCGAAACCTACCGAAGAGGACTTGGGACCCAAACGCTTAAGAAATCTTGCGCATATAGTACGTGTATTGTTTGTTCCTCTGAAACTCCTAACTCTGTTTGAAGAATAGCTCTTGGCAAATAACACACTGTACACGATAAAATAAATAAACTCTGCAGTGCTAAGCGTTTATCTCCAAGAGTAAATGTTATTAACACAGTAAATATGGATTTAAAAGCACATTGTAGTAGCAATATGGCTATAGAATATAGCTTATGGTATAACATCTATAAACAGTGGATTGGCTTTGTCTGAGGAGATACAAACCTCATGAAACATACCAGTCCGTACTAACTTCTACTCCAAAAATTGCGGAACTACCATACCTTTAACTTGTTAAGTGATGGGTGAGTATCAAAAGGCCACAACAAACTGAAGGACCCTATAGGAAAGGATAAATCCGAACAAAATTAACATCAGTTTGAGAAAGAAAAGGAACAGGTTACCATGGAAACAAACATCAAGATCTACAAATACACCTACAGCAAATAGAAGGACAATTTCAAGTGAATTCTCAAACGTGCTGTGAGGGTTTAAGAGGAAGGTTGCAATACTGAGGTTGTAATCTGCATTGATTACACAAAGAAAAATCCTCCTAAAGAAAAGTAAAAAACAGAAGTTATCCGTCACCTGATGAGAATAGATGCAGCTCTTGCTAGAAGCATCACACTTTTCTGTGAACTACGCTCACCTTAAAAGATTATGTGAACTTTCAGTAGGAACATCAAAGATTTTGAAAAAAAAAAAAAGAACTACTTCACATACAGATGATGGGCTTCGCTGAAATATTTAGAGATGGATGATCTCAGGGAGATATAAATCACGGACATATCGTACATTACAAATCCTATAACATGCATAATACAAAATTGTTTTAGTATGTTATCCGTAACCCCCCATTTCTTATAATTAGTGATTTATGTTCATTAAATGCACTAACACTGGACTACAGGATGCTTTTTGTTGTAATTTACGTCCTCCAACATTTAGTCATATCAGACGATGAATGAAATGGGTGAAATGATGCTTCAATGGGTTCGGGGTCATAGAGCTTAGTTACCCGACATTCGTCTTTCAGTATAAGGGAAAACCCTGGAAAAAAAGTTATCCAGGTAACTCACCCTGACCGAGATTCGAACTCGGGACCGATTCGAGCTCGGGACCCTTTAAACGTGTGGCAGAGACGCTACCAAGACGGGCGACTACAGGATGTGATTTTTATATTATCTAAAACTGGCGTTCTACTATATCTACATACCAATTGTCGGAGTGGATGTACTTTTAGAAGGCTGTGAGAAGCTTGCTTACAAGCTGTTGGATGGATGCCATTTTTTGTTATTTCTTTAATTTACAATTATGAAATGTGTTCCATACCACAAAATAAATGTTTAAACGATTAAGAGGAGTGCTTAGAAGTATATTGGACAGCAATACTGCTTCAGCAGTTATGCTAACAACTGCCTTACACACCTCACCAAAATTTCTAAAAATTTAATGAGAATTTTTCAAAACTTAACTAGACGCATATATAAAACAATAGAATAACGGACCGTTGTGAAGATATAGCACCGCCATTATAACGCGATCACGAAGAATGGGAGATATATGGGCTTATACTTTTTCACAAATACTTAACGAGCAGGAATTGACAAATCTGAAAAGACAACTTCTAATTTAGATCTCAAAAATGGATTCTAAAATAGAACATAGTTATAATAATGAAATTACTTTAAATATCTACAAATATTTTAAAATGCTTTAAGAATGTATAAATTTGTTCTCATCAGATGAAATATGTGCTTGGGAAGACTGGTAGAAGTAGACAAGAAAACTATCCTCATTGTAATTTGTGCAGTGCACAAATTAATTGAAAATAATAAAAAGATACTGATTCCTTCAACAACAAAGGCTCTTTATTGCTGAACGAAATGAACTCACACTGTTATGCTCCAGAATAACGCCTTTATCACATTGAAAACGGTAATATTGGATACATTGCTAGATAGGCTTTTGCCCATTAGCTAGACATGTGGAGAACACGCCATGTTAGGTAAATATAAATAATAAAAGCGGTAGACAGTAGCACTGGAAACATGGTTAGTTTCATTTACAAATTTCTATGACATGGAACATGACGATATTAAAATTTTCTAAACTGTATTTAGACCTTCCAACACCACAAGTAAATGTTATTATTATCATTAAAGCAAACAAATTAATTTTTGAATCCTAAATGTACGTATATGTGGTAAACTGCAACCAGTGTTGAAAACATTAAATTAATTAAAGCTCATATACCCCCTAATATGGCCTGCTTAAATAACTGTTCAAGAAGACTGTACCCTGAAGAATCATCATTAATAAGCCTGCGAAATTCAAGTATCATTATTTACATTTTTTTTTAGCATTTTGAGCCAAATTATCTACAAGTTTACGGATAGAATCATAAGAACGTACACTTAAACTGCGAAGAAAGCAATTGAATAGGTACTTCTCATGTACTTGAAAGAACAACTTCACCTAGGTACATAATACAAACCTTAGCATTTTCATAGGATCATTCCTAAAGGAAATTACTAATGCCTTTCGCATCAAACGAATAAGTCCAAGAAATACACTAACCCTTTCTCTATAACAGGGGAGAGAGGTAGTAGCGATGTGACGTCAGCTCTGCCAGCTCTCACCACAAAATATGCTCCCGAACGAAAGGCATATTTGCGTGTGACCACGTTGATTACCGCTGTCGAAGGGTAAGGAATAGTTTGATGTGTGCGGGTAGAAAATACAGGAAACGTATTGGGTGTTAATAATATGGACAACTTACATCTTGGGTGTTGAAATATTAATGCTGACTGCTTTAATTACACAATTGGTCACAGTTTATAAACAATTACATTTTGGCTCTGTGCTATGAGAAAATATATAAAACTTCAAACTCGTAGTTTATCAGTAGGACAGGAATGTTATACAGTAAATAAAATAAAACAAGTAATTTTCTCAGCAAATTAGAGGGGACCCATTCAGAACAAAATTAGGTGGCCATTTTCCGACACTTTCTGTTTGGTTTTTCTTTAACTAGTCTATCAATATCAGGACGTAATGTCTGGGAAATCTGTAATCGAAGACCGTATGTTAGATTGTGATCCGACAAGTTACTTCGGGGTTTGGACTTTGCTAATTTCATAACATAAAAAATTGTTCGCACACATATGTCGAGCCAAAGATGCACAATATCCGTGCGGCAGGTGAATACAAGTTTGGAAATCTGGTTTGGGGGTCATTCTTGTAAAAGTCAGCTCAAGGGTTTCTTGTGTGTATATTTGTCCTTCAATAAATCGTCACATTGTAAATTTAGCAGTTCCATTAGGTACGTGGCAGATACATTGATGTCATCGAGTGCGCTACAGCTGACTGAACCTCAAATTCTGTACTCACTGCCCCATTTATGTAGGCAACTTGGTACTTCACGGCTCTTGCCTAACGTCACACGCAGTGCAGGCCTCGCTGCCGACTGAAATACATCACAACTCTCGAAGCTGTCTTCCTCTGACCTATAATTCCACACTTAACCAAAACACAATAATTTTTTCCTAGGAGAGTAGTGCTTTCAGCATTGGATCTGGTCAAAAGCCAATTTAATAACGTTGAATACAAATACTAGTCTTATTACTGTTATTATCTTCACATATACACTGATGAATCTCAGACTGAAAGCTGCTGGGATGGTACTGTGGTTTATCGTGATAACACAATATGTTACCGTATACTTACATGCAGTTATATGCTATCAAGGAAGCATTATTGATTATATTCAAGACAAAAAAATAAATCTTACCTATACTACGTTGGTTGTAAATCTACTATATAATCTCTAAAATACATATTATGTACAAGTAAATTAATCCAACATATTCTCAGTGTTAGAAATACTACTTACACCCTTTATAATGTATTATCCACAATAGTCTAATGTTACGTTATGCTGTCTTTGTGTCCATAAGATAATTTCCATAAGAGCTCGATACTCAGCGGTGAGAAAACGCTTTCTACGAGGGTGATTTTTCACTGTCGTGGGACAGGAATATCTCCCAGGGAACTAGATAAGCTCTCTGAAGGGGATGGGTAATGAATTTTGAGGATGGTGATGGTTTTGTTAGCCCGGTGTGCATCAAGACCGATCTCTCATGTTTCTTTGAGGTAGATCATTTATATAATTCATGACTGTTTATGGTTCTCATTTCTGTCAGCTTTCATACACGTCGCGGACTGTAATTTATTCATAATCGAAATTTGTTTCACTCTGATTTTTCGTACATCAATGTTTTTTTTTCTTTCCCTGCATTCGTTCCATTTTATACCAATGATACTACAAAAAAGCCAGGGTCCACCACAGTATGATCATTTTATCACTCAGCCTGCGGGTAAATTGAATATGGTTAAATGCATATTAATGAATATTATTATTTTTGTCAATACCTCATTATGCCTGATGCATAAATAAACACTGCAGTGGTCATCTTATTACCTCAATCTCTGCAAGAAGTACATTGCGTTTTAGCAAACATTTTCTCTCTGTAAATAATACAGTAGTTTTAGGCAAAACAATTTAAAATTAATCTATATACACATGGAATTTTATATATTAAAATTTTTTTTTCAATCGCTAATTATATTCGAAAAAGTGGTTCATTTGAGTATTTAGAATAAATTTGATAAAAGTATATAGAAAGCAGAAACTCTCATTCATTCCTATTTAATTGCGGGGCTGATTATTTAATTAAAATTGATAGTAAAATTAAAATTATATATAATTCCAAAACCTGAAGTACATTTAATAAACAACAGCTAGAAAATCTTGATATTCACATAGAAAGCAAAATCTTGTCACTAATAACTTCGGTGCATTTTTTGATGTACAAAAACACTTTTGAATGCAATTCAAAATTGAAATCCAAAGACAGATTTTGGTTTCATTTTTCTTCTTTTTGATTATTATTAATTCATTCCTTGGACTGAAAATGGCGTTGAAGTGGAAAATATTAATAGAATGAGCACAGCAATTAAGTCGTTAATTACATCATAATCGTCCAAAGGACTGAAATTTCCAAATATAAGTTTGAGATTGAAGTAAAAATCTATCAGTACAACTCAAGGTTCGCTTTTCCGTTGTTTTAATTTACTTTTACTCACTTGAAATTTCTTTATGTGTACGTCCATGTTACTCAATAAAAAGGTTAAGTGAAAAGATAAAGAAAATATAAATCTTGTCCAAATAATGGTCACGAAACTAATGTATATTACTTATTTACGGAACAAGGTGACGCTGCGGTAAAGTGTGTTACTCGCATTCGGGAGGTCGTGGGTTCGATCCTCATCGATCGTGCATTGTGACATAAGCTTTTCCAGGTTTCCTTCTGTCACATCAGTTCCTCTCGTACCATTTCCTTATCTTTCAGATGTGCTTCCAGGTTCCTGGTGATGGCGGTGCCATATAGGTGGTACGGATGCTTGCGCATTCCAGGTTCCTGGTGATGGTGGTGCCAGATAGGTGGTACGGATGCTTGCGCACTGCAAATGTTCTTAGTACTGAGCGGCATTATGTTACAGCTGTCCTAGTGTGAGGGGACATGCCACAACCGGAATGTGGGTGACTATGCAATGATTCGTGGGGCTGGGATGAAGACATTTCGTCACTTTTTAGGATTTCCGCGCGTCTCTCTGATTTCTCTGTCTGTGGCCCTGTGGCCTCCTTTATTTCTTTCCCCTGCGAGGTGTTAGACACAATAGATTTGTGTGGAGATTGCATTACGGAGGTATCCCTTTTCGTTATCTACCCTTTAACCTTTAAAGTGCCATGCATTTTACATAGGTATATTTTGTCTTCTAAGTTTATCGAGGTAATTATGCACCAAGTTTTCTTTTAAGGAAGGTACACGTATTTTATTGAAGATATATGAGTAATCACGACACAACCAACCATCTTTTAATGTATGAGTAGATCCAAAACAGAATTTGGAGGTAGTTACAATATTATTTAGCAATATAGTTTAACTATATTTAACATTTTCTGATAAAGGCTGAATACAAAAAAATGTCTTCAAGAGAGAAAGCTTATCAAAGCAAACATGGAGAAAACTTTCATATTTCTTCAAAGAAAGAGACCACGTGGTTTTAGCACATAGGGCCTATACTTAACAATAGTACCAATTTGAGCGTAAGATTTCACCTAAAAGTGGTGCAAGGTTTGACGCTTTACTCCAAAGGATGCTATGAATTATGACATTTCCTGAATTGGTTTAGAATTCACTGTGCAAAATGACAACAGCAGTTACATCCAGGATAATGAAGTGCTTCTTAAGTTAAGGAGCACATTCTAGATAATACATAATCAGAAATATTTTTGTTGTTGCGAATTTTCTCATTCAGTCTTCACTTAATCCAGCTGCATCAGGTTGCAGCTGATCATGCATAATCACTTTATACATAATCATAACATTAGAACAGAGATGGTTACATGCTAACATATAGGGTTCGCATTCGGAAGACTCGGATTCCATTCCTGTCGACCATATATTTTAACCTTAGATTCCTGACTTGACCACGTTGGTAGGAAATCTGGAGTTTTTTTCTCATCTACCACAACTTTCATTCGATTAATTCCCTTTTATTCCAATTCTTTTATAGCATTAAGAAGTAAATCTAGGTTTCGTGTCCTATGACAGGCTAGGAAGATGGTGCGGATGCTTGCTTAAAGAAAAAAAAAGTGTTCTGTGTACACTAGATGGCTCTTTGTTTGGGTCGTTAATCGAATGGATTTCGAACCGGGAAATTTTAGGAACTTTTACGCGTTTTTGTAGCCAGTCTTCTTAAGACATACATTCTCCTGTGATACCTACGCTTCATTCCTTTCAAAGGGATGGTATCGGCAAATTCTCCCATGGGTCACAGCGCGTGAGGTGTCCCCTCCATTTATGCCCTATATGTGCATCTTCATACAATATAAAAACAAGAATAATGATACAATCTAAGAGGAGTGTGCCTCTAATGCTATTTCATGCTCTCGAAATCCTTCATATTTGTTTTTGTATTTATTATTGGAGCTGATAGACTATTTTATGGGTCTAATAGCTCTTTCCTTTCTCTTGTGTTTAGGATGTGCCTTTAAATGGTTTTAATACATGGAAACACATACATAAATACTATGGTTACACTTGCACTATTCATTCGAAATTTTTTTCTTAAGCAAAATGAGATCTTTATCCTCGTTGTCGTCACCATTATCAAGTTCAAATCGTTCTCACTCCATTAACGTCTCATTCGATTCAGCTTTTCATAAATCTTCCAAACATTCTGTTACCTCTGGGTTTGTATAATTGTTTTCCGCTGTTTTTCTTCTGGCATACTCACCACAATGCTTTCTGTAGTTTATATATTTATATTAAATAGTCCAGAAAACATTGTGGTGCGTATGCCAGAAAACAAAGACATGGAAAAACAATGATAGAATTTCAGACATAACAGAATGTTTGGAAGACCTATGAAAAGATGGTTCGCATATATATACACGAGAGCTGTTCAATAAAGAATGATCACAATTTTTTTGACAACGTACCTTTACTCATCCTCATAATTTTCATGGTCCTTCTCAAAATAGTCTCCCCTGAATACGATGCAATTGTCCCAGCATTTCTGCTGGAAAGACATGCTGGAAACCAATTTTTGAGAGATCCTTCAAAATCGCTTCCGCAGCCTTCACCACGTATTCTGATGATGGATAATGCTCACACGAAGGCGTTTCTTCAAGTTAATAGAACAGGAATAGAAAAAGGTCACATGGGGCTAAATTTGGACTATAGAGAGGGTGAGGGATGCACTTCACGTTGATTTTTGCCAGATATTCAGCAACAACATTGGCAATATGCACGCGCGCATTATCGTGGTGCAGCATCCAGCCTGCTTCATGGAAAAGTGGACTTTTGCGCCTGATATGAATTTGCAATGTTTTCAGGACATCCCTGTAGTATTGTCCAGTTACTGATGTGTGTGCAGGTACAACATGCTGATAAACAATTGCATGAATATCAAAGAATGAGATGACCATAGCTTTCCCAGCAAAAACAGCCACTTTTTTGGGGGGGGGGGAAATATCCACACAGAGCTTTGCTGTTTGCTCTGAGGATCAAAATGATGTAAGCAAGTTTCTTCAGCACTGATTACGTTTGAAAGAAACTGCGGATCTTCCTCTAACTTTAACTGCATGTTATCTCCATTGCAGCGGTAGGTGATACTGAACATGTCTGAACTTGCCTGGTTCTCACAGGCGGGAACCAGGAGTACCAGCAATGAAACTACTACGGTGTGTTTGTTTCACATTAAGCTAACAGCATATAATAAGATTGAATTTTAGTGCTAAAAATTACGACCGTAAAATTATCATTCTTTATTGAACAGCCCTCATATATATGCTAGTTTTAGAATTCCCATTGTACTCACATTCTTATGTCCTCATTATTACATGTATTTCATGATTAAGTAATCTATACCCCTCTAGTCCTCTAGAAACTTGACTTCTTCTGATATAAATTGTGTATTATTCTTAGTCTTCCGGCATTCTCTACCCAGTAACAGTGATCATGCATTTATTTGATGAAATTTGTTTGATTGTCTTTATTTGCTTTATGTAATGTGTGTTCATAAATGTTACATAAAATATCTTAATTTTTATTTTAAATTTATTTAGTTTAATTTCTTCTTCTCAACCTTTTATGCGCGAGTGTAGTGTTGTATCCCAAGTATTTAAAACCAACTATTTTTCTACTTTTGTTCATAAGAAAATGATTAGTTTATTTTGCTATTAATGGTTTTAGATCTTTGAAAACCAGAGGTTCAGCATTTGTATGGATGCTTATATTTTATTTGCCTCTTTCCTCCAATTCAAAACGCTTCAAAGTACAACTTTCTGCCACTTCTGTTAAAATCTGATCATCTGGAAATAACATACTTTTTCCAGACCTTTTTGGTCAACAAAGATCCAGTTTTCTAAAAAGCTATTCTGGAGCACAGGAGTAATATGACCTTTTACGGGGAGATATGGTCAGTCACTTATTCAGTCTCGACTATCAGGCCCGCCTTTACATTTGAAATGCCCTCAAGTGCCCTAAAAGATAGCCTTTACTATGGTTTCGGCTATTCGCCTGTCTTTCCACTTAATCCTAAGCTGAAAGACTTGAACGAAAATATACATTTGAGTTCCACGAACACAAAACTTTGCCATTCCAGAAGAGTTTGCTTACTGCATATACTCGTACATATGGGTTGCCAAATATCTTTGAAGTCGTCCGCTTCTTTGCCAACTGCTTGCGCTCTCCCATCTCTTTGTGACATACACTATAACCGGAGCTTTAATACTGGTTGGAGCTTTACCTCCGGCTCGATGCAATAGTTAACTATGTTGCTATGAGTTAGGATAAAAACAAAACCCGGATCATTGCCTCACCCAACTCGCCCTATTTACCAGCGTTAAGAAACTTGACATATTAACTCTGTGTATTTCTTTCCCTCTTTTAATTTCTCCTTCATTAGTTGCAAAAGAAAACTATTAATGAAGAATGCTGTATGTAAAGGAATTGAATGATCAGAATTTTGGCAGTCAATTTCGGAGACAGAAAAAAATTAGGAGAAACATGCCTTTTAAAGGACAGTTTGCAGCCAGACTACTCCTTCGGTTCATGTTTATTAAGTAGCAGTAATTAGTTACCGAGCGGCATGTCTCAGGCAGTTTCTTCTGTGGCCCACATTCGGGAGGCCGGGTTCGATTCCCGTGACCGATCTATCTAACTCATGTGTTTTTTAGGGAGTTTCCCAGGTCGAATGCTGGGTAGGTTAATTACATCCCCCGAATTTCCTGACCCACCATTTCATCTCCAATATCATTTCACATCATCTCTCATCTGGGGGTATCTTTCAGGGTAGAAGTGTCGGCGGATGTCTCGGCGGTGCATATCAGGATGATATGCTCTGATGAAAACTACTTTCTCCTCCGGTAGGTCAGTTGCCGGTCTCCGCGCCTCTGCTGGAACCATTTCGGGACCGCCAGTCAGGAACCTTTTGGGCTCCGCTGAGGCTCGTTGCCGTCCCGCAGTAGGGGAGCGTGTCCGTTGTCCTGATCTTTCGGGGGAAGTCTCTAAGTAAACCGTAGGGACACTGCCCTCTGCACTGTCGTGGCTCGGGTCGGTCAGCCTCAGTCTCCTCTCGCCTCATCCTTCCTCCCGGGGGTACCCCACCTGGGGGCATAGCATGGAGATCTACGTACCGAATGTCCATCGTAGTGTTGGGCAACTAATTTCCAGAAGTGGGCTATGTATTATTTTTCCCATCTTGCTGTATATTGGTTGTATTAGCAGGTACAACTAAAAGGTTCAAATTCCTTTTTCGCATGATCACCTGTTGCCATACGCTCTCACCCTCTGATGTACTAAAGCGGCTTCGTGTGAACTTTGCTTTACATGTATGACTTTACTTTGGTATTAATTTGTTGAGCCAATAGTCTCTTTTATATAGAAATATGAGAAATGAACTAATTAACCGCGGTATAGGTATTGATGAAAAAATGAAATCAAATGTTGATTTAAGGGGAAGGCTTAATAAATTGAAGAAAATCTTATACACCTGTCCCTCTTAGATTAAAACTTTTGGAACAATTATGAAAATCGTTTAGGCCAGATCAGGTGTATTCTGAAACACGGCACACGGCTGTGGAAGTATTGAATTGTATATATGAAAATAAACGGCACATTATATTAATTTAGTTTGTAGTAACAATTATTATGAACGTATTAATGATAATGTGTTTTGCATTTATTACAAAATACTGTAAATTCATGTGTTTCATAACGATAGACGAATATCTAAAATGTTACTTTACGTAAACATTTTTTGATAACTAGAAGCACACTGCAGAATGCAAATTAGGATAAGTTTAAATAAACTTTTTAGTTTAATCCGATATTGAAAATTCGTGGCTCTCAGTTCGAATAGTTTGAAATAAAACGAAATATAAACGTGCAGCTGTAGCACCAATCTCAATTTAGTCCGCAATGGTGATGATTAAACAGGGAAATTGACGGAGGAAGTTCAAACGATTCTTGAGTCCATTTCATAGCGTCTTTTTTAGATTTTTATTTTGCCACATAATCGCTTTTATAGATTTAGGTTAGAAACTATGACCAAAATTAAGAACCGTTTCCCTAAACGGTTAGCTTCTTCTATGGGATATCATGTTTCACCAGAATAGCAGAATTCACGGCATCATCATCTAACTTTAACACTTTAATGGATGGTATTGCCTTGGGCAACATTAAGCTGTATTCAGCTTAAAAGTGTTTTAGTGCGGGGTTTAATTATTATAATATTGTACTGGCCTTTGTCAGATATGCACACAAAACTGTGAGTCTTTTGAATGGTAAATCTTATATTATTTTTATAATTACATTGTAGTGTCTTTCTTTAGAATAAAAAGGCAAAATCCAAGCAACCGAAGTCAAATGATGACCCCTCAACATTCCAGCGTGGTATTACACGCCACCCCGTCCTGTACCACAGGTAACCGAGATTCGAACTTACGACATTTAGCTTTGAATTGAAGCCCAGTCCATTATTTATCGCTTTAATTAAACGTATTGAATGCTGAATATGTTTTGAATTTATTACAAAGTATTATAAATTCCTGTGTTTCTTAACGATATATGAACATCTAAAACATCACATAAATGTCTTTTCATAACTAGCAGCACACTGCAGAATATAAAATAAGATA
Source organism: Mantis religiosa (assembly GCA_030765055.1). Taxonomy (NCBI): domain Eukaryota; kingdom Metazoa; phylum Arthropoda; class Insecta; order Mantodea; family Mantidae; genus Mantis; species Mantis religiosa. Next base: position 80,478,064 of record CM060953.1, read on the forward strand.
TGATTAAATAAGCTCTTTAGTTTGATGCGGTCTGGCCGTAGCGAACCACGTCGAGCTCTCCCTTTTGCTCAACGCCTCACAATTAAGGATTGCTGGCGTGCGGAGTTTAAGGAAAGGGAGATTGTAATCGGTTCGAGGGGACTTGTAGCTCCCACGTGAGAACTCTCATCTGTACTTCAGGAGTGGGTGCGTCCTGACTGGTTATGGGTTGAATGATGGCACATCGAATTGGTAGACAGGAGTTTATTGTTATCCTTAGGCTCCTTTGCTCGCCACCGTAATGTCGTCGTCGGTGTGGTTGCTGTGTTTAGCGTCACTGACAATATTGTGATGTGAAGCACAGAGGCAGTAGTACTGCGTAGTCGAACCGGATATATTTATCCTCTTCCCTATATAATTCTCTTTGTGCTAACTCTCACTGGAGGGATTGTTAGATATTGCACTTTGCCTCTGTGCATGGCGCGGAAGTGTACTTGTTAGGCGGCGCCAAATGTGCGTCCGTCTCACGTAGAACTCAGGACTGACGTGCTGTTACTAGAAAAACCTACTTTCCGCCATCACTTTGAATTACCCCCACTCTAGGTATTCCTTGAAGTTTGCAAAATCACATGAACAAATATCAATTTTCTATTGGATGGTACCTATCCCCACTTACGATCAGTGTTCAGAATTTTCAGTTTCGGACCTAATGTCAGAGACGCTTTCTCTAACGGTCCGCATGCAAAAATTTATGCGGAAGCATGCGTTCTGTGCGTCGGTCAAAATCCTAAAGCCTGTTGTCAGAAGCACGCATGGGATTTTAACAATAGATTGGTTTTCGACCGGAAGGAGCCAAATTTGCCTTGAGGGAAAAACAGACAATATAGGTAGAATAGGGTTGTTTGTTTACAGGGATTGCAAAGGGAGTTAACTGACCTTCGCAGAGTGGCCTTGTCACTGTGGCGGTCTCCGGAGTATATGCTAGCATTATGGCATATATCTATTCTTGTATACGTCATTTATTTATTTTATTCTTTTGTTTGTCTTAATGTCTTTCTGATATCAAGTTACATGTCGTCTTAGTGTTCCTAGGTGACAGGGGCTGCGTCAAGTTCAATCCTTTATTGGAATCTTATAACTGTCGGTTCGAGTACTTTGAAATAAAACGAAAAATAAAAGCGCAGCTGTGGTACCAATTTCAATTTCCGAAATTTATGCAATGGTCAAGATTAAAAAGGGGAATCGACCGAGGAAGTTCAAATGATTTTAGTGTCCGTTTTCATAGCGGATCTTTTTCATATTTTTATTTTGTTGCATAATCACTTTTATAGATTTGATTAGGCACTATGTCCAAAATTATAGCAATTTCTCTACACGGTTAGCTTCTTATGATATTTCACCAGAATTTCAGAATTCACGGAGTCATAAGAAGCTATCTAGCCTTAAAATAATATCTGAGGTGTTGCGTGTACGTTACTTTTCCTGTTCACTCTTTTACAATTACTCTTACAAAAGCTTATTCCATAGAAATAGAAATTTTCAGAATTTTTTTCTATATTTTCTCTTATGTACAGTGAGATAAAGATAATAACAAAAGGTTCTAAGGGATAATCAAATCTTGAATACTCGGAAGCTTTCACGCCCAGGGTCATAATTAACAGATGTTTCTTCCGGGACATCTGAACTCCAGCAGACCACGGCTGTTAAGACCAAAAAATCTTCTGTTAATTATGATAATCAAATCTGTTAAGAGTTGATTCTTATGTGAAAGCCTTGAGATTCCAATTATTTTTCCATGATCAGGAGAAAAGAGAAAAACGATTAATGTTTTCCGATTGGCGTATAATTAAATTATTATAAAATGAAAACCAGCAACTGAAGAAGAGTAATATTAGAGATGTTAAACCTCACAAAAAGTATTTGTGTTTTAAATGAGAAGTATATCTTTTGCAGAGTAGATTTTGTCCATTACGCTTTATCAATTGTGCAAGAGTCAGACTTCCTTGGTAGCGTAGATGGTAGCGTGTCTGCCTCACGTTCAAGAGGTACCGAGTTTGAATTTTGGTCAGGGTGAGTTATATCGATAAGGTTCTTTTTCGTGGTTTTCCCTTATCCTAAAAGACGAATGTAGGGTAACTCTAAGCTCTATGGACCCCGGACTCATTTGAGCATCATTTCACCCATTTCATTCATCGTCCGTTATGACTTGATGTTGGAGAACGTAAAAATACAAAAATAAAAAAAAAAAATAAAAAAAATAAAAGAAAATAAAAAAGAAAAAAATGGGTGGTGAGGTTTTATTACAAGAACTCTTTTCGTACTCTTGGAAGACGACGAACTTAAATATTGAGGTTGGCATTTATTGATTTTTTGTTTGGATGATTAGAGTCAGACTGAAAAATTTAATGCTATAGCCGGGATTTAAGCCATGGATTTCCCACTCTCCGTGCGGTTGCTCTAAACCACTGAGCTACTATGGCCGACGTGCCGATATGACATTAAATTCTCCAACTGACGCGTATGATTCCCGGAGAATTTAATGCCGTATCTCTTGTTATAGAAGGCTCATCGCTTCAGAAAACACATTCAGTTAAACTCCAACTTCTGTTACAGAATATATTTCCTTTAAAGCCCTTTTCTCACCTGACTACTTCCTCGTTTTTGTTTCCTTCTATATTACATCCCCAGGTCAGTCCCGCTTTTTACTACACTTGTGTTCTTTTTGTTCATCTTTCCTTATACTGGAGGAGTAAAAGTCAGAAACCGCGCACATGTTTTCTGTCTCTCTTTTGATATTTTTCTGAGAATAAAATCTTTTTCCTTTTTGTTGTTACATTAGCACTGTTGCAAGTTCTGAAGGCTAATATGACTCGTTCCAATGGCTGTATATTAGAAGCTTTTATTTGAGTGTATGGCACTTAGTCTGTTTAGTTAACTCATGGGCACGTCGGCCGCTGCCTTTGATGAACCCTTATAATCGTTTTACAACACCGGCCCTCCTTTTCACAGACCTTTCTACAAGGTTGCCACCTTTCTCCATACGTCATGGACGAGGTTTCGTCTAAATAAATCATCTTATGTCCATACTGCAAAACTTCCTCAGTTTTGACGACATATCGTAATGCGAAACTTCCTTAGTTTTGACAAATATATGCATACCGCCAAGCTACAATTATACTGGATTCCATAATAACCCATAACTTATTTAAAGTGCGGTATTTGAAACCCAGCTCCTTTAGAAGACCGCGCAAAGTGCAGTGCCCATAAGGAAAATCACAAATTTCTTGCAAATGTGCAACCAATTCGTCTAAAGTGAGCGCTCTCCCTTTTGCATAGAATCTTAAATTTATCGACGAATTAAATCGCATGTGAAATTATTTACTTTAGAGAAACGTTTCATTTTGTTTTCACAGTTGATCGGCGTCTTTGTTATTTCTTTCATCACAATATTTCTTACTGTATTTCTGTGAATACTGAGAATTTATCATCAGGTTCATTGCACGACCCCTTAAACAAAATTATTTGTCAGCACATATTTATATGTGTTCAAAACAAGCGCTTGAATTTGCTTAGAAATAGTTCCCGTTATAACTTTGCTTTTTGAGCTTTTCCAGTAATATAACTCGGCCCAATTATTCACATTATTCTCATTACTTTGATTATTTTCAATTGACTGAAAGATATCTACTACTTCATCTGCATTTACCACTGCATTTCCCTCCCACGGTCTCCACATCGTGACACACAACGAATTTCTGCACGTAATGAAACAGAACAACTGGAAGTTGGAACTTTGGCAACTGATACTCCACGTGGAGTAGATATGCGACTGTCACTTCGAGAAAATCAGGGCTGCTATTGGTCCTGAACGATAGTGTTCCATTTCTGAAGTGTGGATATATATTTATGACGGTCATTAGTGGGAGGGAGGGTGAGCTTCCTTTGAGGGGGGGCAAACTGCACTCGCGTTCCCTAGACAGACTCTACCTAAGGTGTATCACGTAGTCTATGCTAATAAATACCAGTAGCTATAAAACTATAATTGAAGCTGGATATATTTAGGACTTTTCCTGAACTGTGCTATATTACTGTATGACTGCCATTATATTTTATGCATTTATTTTCAATGAGCTTGTTCTTTTAATTTCGCCAAAATTAGGACATTTTAAGAGTAGATAACCTACAGCACAAGTATTTTGCTTAATAAATTCGAGTATTGTTTAATAAAAGTTTAAATACAAATAAATCATATCACACTTTCTACACTAAATGTTTATGATTAATATACAGTTCTTCATCAATATATAATACGCAGTGCTTGAAGTAGACCTCTTTTTCATTTACATTGTTTAAATTGATTGTATAATGATGGTAAACATGTTCAGTAACCAAGGAAAAATTGTTTATATGTAGAATACCAAACTTTCAGGAGTTGTATTAAGTTTCTAATTGTATTTTCCCTGTTGATTTCTCATTCCTTTAATTATGTCGCGTTCTCTCTAAGGTCCCTCGCCCGTCGCACTTCGAAGCGACGTTCTGATGCGTTTTAACGCACTCGTCGATGTTGTACCTGAAGAGACGCTATGAGTTCAAGGTCCTCCCCAACGAGTATCGATAGAGATGGATAGTCAGACTGAAAAATTCAATGTCAGGCCGGAATTTGAATCACAGACTCCCGGCCTCCCTACGGTTGCTCTTAACCTTTGAGCTACCATGGTCAACGTGCTGTCATGACATTAAATTTTCCAACTTATTCGTAATATCTCCCAGTACTCCACTCGGCCATGGCATTGAATTTTTCAGTCTTCCAGTAGTGTGGAAGAACGATTAAATTTCCAATATCTGTATCACTGCTAATTGCTATGGGGTCGATGCATTGGTTGGAGAGATAATTTTGGTTTTTACCAGGGTTCTTCGTAAAATAGTCTTATAACTCTTTGGTATCGGCGTATTGGTGGCTGTCTGCAGATATTCTGTATATTACAAACCGATCGCGAATGTAAATATACTGTCAAAGCTTTAATTTAAGTAAATATCAAAATAACATGGGATGCCCTTCGCACTTCACTGGATGCATTTTATATCGCACTGATTGGAGCTGCTACGTTCGCTTTGCTCGAGACTTCGCCAGATCGCTTCAAATTTACCCCAACACTGAGTTCTCTACAACCCTCCGAAGCTTCAGATATTTCCTAAGCCATGCCAGGTTCAATTCTTCCCACGGTTACATCATTTCTATCTTTGTTTTAGTTGGTTCGCTCTTTGAGCTTGAATATTCTAGCGGCATTCTAAAACAATTTCTGTGTACACGTTTTTCTCCGGAGAAACGGTTAACTCATTCGCTACTCAAAGGAAACGCCAATAACATTTATAGCTCCCGCTAACGGTAGCAACAGCTTGGGGAAAATTCTACCGTTACTCCGTCCGACACTGCTGGCAGGCTTTGGTAAGGCTGAATAATTTTTCTGTGTGCCCACCTCTAAAAGGGTTTAACCGCAAGTAGGATTTCCTTTTTCGGGAGCTGTAGTGTGACTTTGTTAAATTTTGGATGGGAATTTTGACCCTTTAAGCTGATTTTGTGGAACGCAATATATGCTACACCTTGGCGTGAATAGTTCTGATTTCTGATGGGATGATTTTAAGGCGAACCCTCTCGATTGGGAATAAATGGAGCTTAGCTGAAGCTGCTGTTAGGAGCTGCTCCTTGGTTATTTCGGGTACCCGCATGCCATACGGAGTACACGATGATGCTTGAAGTGGCGCCTAGTGGGGTCATAATCCTCCCAGAGACCTGACGAGGGCACTTTTATGTAATGGTAAGCTTGCGTAGAACTTTTGAGCCTGGCGACTAATTTCATCCTCCACATATAAAAGAGATGAGGCTTCATGAAGTAGTCTTACCGGAAAGTAACGTCCAACAGATTAGATGGACCTGAGTCCTCTGTTCTGCACCGTTTGAAGGCACCGTATCCAACTGTCTGCGGCCAGGTAGCAGACTTTTCTGCTTACATTTATTGGTAATCAAATAACAAGGTTTATACCGTTTTATACATGTTTGCTATTGAATAATACTTAAATATTGCCAACTTCTGAATTAATGATATCAAATAGTTCATTTTTATGCAAGAATGGCCAGGCGGAAATATTGCTATAATTATTACACTAAAATAATAGTATGATTTATCTAAGGGCAAAATATCCTGGGTTTTGTGTTACAAGAGTATTAAAGGGAATAATTCCTGAAGGTCAAGAAGATCCTAATTCAATTGCGGGAGCTAATGTTCTATGATAAAAAGTTTAAAAGATTGATACGAAGAAGAAAACTTCCAATACACTAAATAAAATTACTCCTCATCAAGCTATTGTGGCATGTTGTGAAACGGTGGCTGAATTTTTTTCTTCGCTCTCCAATGATTTACTGCTATCAGAATCTATTACAGGAGCCATCAATGGAATAGCTCCGCGGTGAGCATGACAGTGCATCATCAGATAGAAGGGCGATTGAAGTAATATTGATGGGCTGTGCTGTACCCTAAATGAATTTGTATCTAATCAATCTATCTACAAAATAGTTTATAGCTCAGTGAAAGAAAGCACTTTTTTATTTATTTTTGACAACGGAATGACAAACTCGCAACATTGCGATTTCATCCTTATTAGTTTTCAACCAGTAGTTGTGAGGATGAAAATACATTATGTGCCATCATAAAAACTAACGAGAAGAAACAAATATTTAACTGAACATCTTATAGGTATCTATGAAAAGGGTTTAAAATATTGGACGGTATACTAAATAAAAGTTTATAAAATAAAAGTTGGCCTTCTTTCAAGAAAAACATTACGATAGTACAGGGTGATTAGAGCAGATCAGATTTCGTGGCTTTTAGCCCGAGATTGGTATTGGTAAGCTCGCTGAGCAAAGAGCAGCACGTCCGCAGTGAATATATCCTACGGATCGCCTGGGTATGCCTAACAAATAAACAAAAGGAACCTCTTAAAAATAAAAATTCTCACTTACATCAGATCAGAAAATGTTGCAATTGACTCTCTTTGTTCAATAATTTCTGGAATCTGATTATTAGAGGCAGTAGTTCTCTCTAACAGATGGCAGCATTTTTTTTTTTTTTAAATTTTATAGTATGTGGATTAGTTTTGTGAAATTTCTCTTTTGATCTCCAAGAGATAAAATCGCACAGGTGGGTTTCAGGAGAACAGGGGGATATACGCTGTGAGTAATAGCTCTTGTCTTCAAACACTTCATGAATTTCATCCAAAGAAAGCATAGTATGTGCTTCTCGCCGCTTTTTTTGTAATTTACGTCCTCCAACGTTAAGTCATATCGGACGATGAATGGAATGGGTGAAATGATGCTCAAATGAGCCCGGGGTCCATAGAACATAGAGTTACCCAACATTCGTCTTTCAGGATAAGGGAAAACTCCGGGAAAAATGTTATCCAGGTAACTCGCCCTAACCGAGATTCGAACTCGGAACCTCTTGAACGTGAGGCAGACATACTACCACCACGCCACCGAGGCGGGCTCGCCGCTATTACCGTACCGCATTCTTACTTTTGATCACGCAGAGTTTGCTCTGGTGGTTAGACATTTCAGCAATCCAAATAAGTTGGTTTGTTAGTTTACCACTTAGCTGATATATTTAGTCCAAAAAAGAAACTAGATTAAGATCCACTTAACCGTCATGTATATGATCCAAAGTTCATTTACAAAATGGATCCTTAATGCAGAGTCACTCACTTTAAGTCACTCACTTTAAGTTATTGCACTACAGCTTAGAACTTTAACTTATGCAACTAAGTAGCTGCTAGAACAGAGCCGTAGAAAGTTTATATTTGATAGAAAAAACCTTGAAATGATTTTATAGGAGACTTGGAGGGTCTGTCCAATATTATCTAGAGTTTGTTTTGTAAGTACCGTAGGTCGCGCTTTTGTTATGTTCAATGGAAATACTTCCCGCTTTACTTAATTTATTTAACAATCTGTAAATCACAGTTCAAACAGAAGCTTGATTGTCAGGAAATATCTCTGAAAATAATTTCTTTATTGCACTCGTAGATTGTGTACGGACGTAAAATCATAAATGAATGCTTTTTGAGGAACAGAGGAACTAAATAGAAACAAACTTAACGCACATTATATTCTGTGTACTAGTAGATATGTGCATCCTGCGCCGTGGCATAGTGGGCTAAGGCATCATGCCTTGATTCCCTGCCACGAAATGCGTCCGGGTTCGATCCCATCCTTTTGGGTGCAGATTTTAAGCCCCAGGTATAGGACCGGTGCCCACTCAGCATCGTGAGGAAATTGAGGAACTGTGGTTATGAAAGCCAACTTTCCGACTGGTGGTGCCGAGATGCTGACCACATGCTCTCCCCGTATCGGTTAGATGCTCACTCACCTCTACCTTGCGTATGAGGATTGAGGCCGGCAGTCGGATTGGCAGGCTCTGGTCCGATATGGACTGCAGTGCCACATTTTGTAAGGATTCAACTCAAATTGAAGCCTCGCGCTTCACCGTCGGCCGGCTAAGAACCTGAAAACTGTTCGGCTCTATGTTGTTCACACAGTAGGTAGAATCTGAGCTCCTGTCAAAGTCTTAGCAGGGCTCTCTGAAGACCTGCATTGTATATAAACCTGGTGCAAGGTCACTGGCATCACTTTCAAGTTTCAGAACAAAAGGATATATAATTCACTTCAATATACTTCGATAAACAAAGATTTAGGATTTTCTTAAGAATCTACAAGCAACTGTTCTAGAGATAGTGCGCTAAAGTATACGCGGTGGCGAAACTGGTCGGTCTTTCACATAAGCAGCTATGCGTTAAGAGCTGCAGAACGAAACGGGGCAGTTCCAGTTCCAGTTAAACGCACGGCAGTGGTGTGGGCGGCCTTAGTTCTGCTCCAAACAGCTCTTAGGATTAAATTGGTCTGTGTAGTCCGCTCAAACCACCACCATGGGTTTAATTGGAATTTCCCCTTTGCGTTCTGCAACTGTTTTAACGCACGAAGAGATATCTGCTAACGCAAAGGAATGGGCAGTTAAAACATGACTATGCCAAAATGTAGCAATTAAACATAGGGTAGCTAAATTGTAATAAACCTCATTAAAGTACAGCTCTCAATCAAAGTAGAGGCTTCTGCTAATCGAAGATTCGCATGTAATAATCAATACTTCAGCGTCTGCGCTCATACAACTATCCAGTCAGTTGTTTCACTGCGTGAGGTAATTGACTAAGATGAGCGAAGTATATCAAATTGCTTAAACGCAATGCATATTTAAAGCTACTGCAAACTGCACTTAACTGTGCAGCTAAACTTGCTGTAATTTGGCATAAGTTCTGCTTCTCTCAACTATCTTGCTATTTCATTTACCTTAGGTCAGTCAACCTGCCTACCTGCTCAGTACCGCGACACAGCCGTGAATATCATGATCAAAACAAACTACTGGTCATTGATGATGCATAGCTTTCTCTCCCTTTTGCTCATTCCTAATATTTATTGAATCAACAGTATCTACTCCAAGGTGCGCAGATGTTGTTTTGCTGCTTCCATTAATATTACTGTGGAATATTTCTTAACACACACCCAAGTGATCTAATAAATTTCTAATGCCCTCTTAAAACTTGAAGGTGAACCCTCATCGTCAATATACATAAGATGCGCGTGTAGTCTTCGATACTACGTGAAAAGTGCTTTGAAGCTCGAAAGACTGTATTAATAAACACCAGAGATGATTATAATAGAGATCACTGCAATTGTAATTGATTCTACAAAAACAATTGTAAAGTAATGACTAGGTATATTAAATAAGAAAGGTGTTCAACGCAGACTCTTTTGGGTATTTTAACAGTAGTGCCATTCATTGTTCACTCCGACTACATACAATTTGCAAAAGAGTATTATGATTGTCCAGTTTTTAAACTTGAGTGATTTAGTTAAACATTTCATTGTCATTTAAGTTTGTGACATAGTGGCATACGCTTCCAAACGCAAAACGCACTGCTTAAACACTGCATTAACTACTTATTCGGAGAACACTTTTTGTTACATAGCAACCCAATTTCTAGCCAATGTCTCACAGAACGCTCGCTTATATAACAAACGGATCTTTAAAAATGTTCCAGAGCATTCGAGAAGCAGAAAGAATGTAAACATCCAGAATATTCTAGTTATCTTGGTGATGGTATTTTTAGTGTTTGTTTATACTTGTGCGCAGCCGACCTCCCAAAGCTTGGGTTATAACAACTTCCTTTTAGTGTTTATGACTACTAATATTTATGATGCTACGTTTTACTCTTGGTTTTACTATCCATTTTCACAAGTTGTTAAAGTGTCCTTGCCAGAAACTACATCCATTCACTCACCTACTCACGCTGTCCCACTCACTCAGTTTAATGCTTATAGTGAATCATTAGACGTGATTCTAGAAGTGATTCATTAGAAGTGATTGTACTAGAATACTGTGACGTATATCATCCCTTAATAACTATTCATGTAGAGAGAATTATTTCAAGAATTTAAGAACATACAGATATCTGTTCTAGTTACTGTGGTCCTACTATTACTTAATGTTATAAATCGTTTGATTGTACACTAATATATTAAATGTATCATTGTCTTACTAATGTGTAACTGTTTACTTAAACTTTTATATTAATAAGATTTGCTGTATCTATTGAAGATGAAATACATGTGGATATATTTATGTTATATCAGCAGATTGCTAGACTCATAATGATATTAATTTAATAATAGTAGTAATGGCAGTAATGGTTTTCATTGTTCAATCATTTGTTTTTCGTGGTTGTAAATATATTGTCGCGAACCCGATCGCGATAAGGCGGCTTGCGCACACAAAAGGAAGTGATAGGCGAGCAGTGTGGTAATAAGGAGCTTGCATAAACAATTAACGATAGCGCCGATAAACAAGAGATGGATAGTTTATCACAGAGGTGAAAGACTTGCCGGCACCGATATAGTTACATTCTAGAACATTCATGTTTTATTTGGTGACATTTTAGAGTAAAGTCGAGAACAATCTGGAATGATCGATTAGGTGTATAAAAAGAAGCCATGGCTAGTGATGAGTCAGTTGTGAAACGAGACAGCTGGAAGCTTTATTGTAACGACAGCTAATGATGTAATCTGCTGTCACTGTTATTGTCATCGACCTTGGAGGATTGTGTGATGTAATGTTGTTACGTGAGAATTGGACAGTGTATTGCTACGGAAATAAAGGAGATTTTTAATTTCTGCAACTCGGCCTTTTAATTCTACAAACCCACAAAGTTACAATATGTGTAACATTCTGATAGCCTATGTCGTTTGCGCTTGGAATTCAACGGGAAATTCGCAGTTCAGATCCCTCTAAAACCACCACCTTCACTACTGCTTTCTCAGTTTTTCTCTGGTCCTCACACATGGAAAGTGGTTGGGAAATATCCTAGAATATTTCCTTCTGAAATGTATTTTGCAAGTAATTATTTCAGTGTCCATCGCCTTTGGTGCCCCATGTAGTAAGAGCGGTTAACACTAATAAACACTGATAACTAAATATCATAATGAGATAGCAATTTATGCCGCCTCTAATATCTAGGTCTTCGATTAATCGCTCTTGTTGTAAACTGTGAGATCTCTTCTTCAGTTTTTAATTTTTTTTATTTAACGTCCTTCAGTATATCTGGCATATGTCATATTGTGGCGATATATAGGAATAAGGGTATATATCTGTAATATTATAACGTTGACACAAATCATGAGTAATGCTGGTCACAGTCAGATTAAGCTTAGTCACTTCCTGTCACAGTCATGTATATGATGCATATGGCAGTGGGCATTTGGTCTCAAAGGGCCCTCTGCCCACGTAAGCTTACTCACTAGAGGTAGGACGTTAGTTGCGCTTATAGAAACCCCATACAAATTGAGAGAGGGGTTCAGTTCGGATCAGATCAGACAGTTCTGAGTAGTTCAATGACGAAACGTCAACCTCCGCATCGAACCCAGGCCCGTGGCTGTAAGGTATCGCTACATCTGTCCAGGTAGTATGTAAACAATTATTATGGTATAGTGTTAGTTAATTATAGCTTGCTAACGATGGAACCATTGTAATACACTTAAATTAAGTAAATGTATGTTATTTTTATTGTTATAATTGAGAGTTGCTTTACCCCTCAACCTACGTTCCCCTCGTGACGTTTCCTAAAGCACAACCAACATCACAATATCAGACTTATGTGCACATAAGTATTAGAATGTACTGCTGGTAGCAGAGGGCTATGTTCGAAGACATAGAATTAAACTAAAAGAATATAATTAAATGCAGTACTAGCAACTGTAACTATTGAAGTATTACATCTGTTTACCTTTAACTTATCAATAGTTAACGGTTTCAAAGTTTTTCATACTATCCGTCTAAATATACGGTCATCAATTTTAACAATTAATTCCCGCCTACATAGTAGTTACCCCTATCGGAGTTCCCACATTATGTGGCCAAATTTGGAGCTTCTCATTCGCCTATAAAACACCGTTTCATACTTGGTAGCTTGCTAATCTTAAAGTTCCTTTTGCTTACTAACTTTTTAAACTTTATCGACCTGTATTTCAGAACATTTGAACTATGAGCTGATGCATTTATTGTCAGATTGTCACCAAATCTTAATTGTGTTAACCAGATTGATATTTTACTAATTGGCTTTTCCGCATATTGGAAGGCACTAATGACCTCCTTAGCCTGACAAAATTTTAACTCTTTCTTCTTACATTATGTACTGATTTTGAGACATAGTAATTTAGTATTACAATTATGTAATGTTTCCAGTAATTTTACCAATCTATAGCTCTGGTATCAGAAGTAAAAGGCTGCAAAAGCAATTAGATTTAGATAATTTCCACTGCTGGTAATCAAGTCACGGATCAGCAGCCCTTCATCGCGAGGACATTATACCAGCCCAAGGCAATTCTCCCTGCAATTTATAGCGGCACAAGTTCACTTTCTCAGTAGCTATAGACATAATTAGCATATAAAACGATGCTTTGAAATTTCACTGGAGGGACAGTATTTATGAGAACGTTGTAGCTGTCTTAATTGGATATTCCGACAGATACACGAATATTCTACATGCCATTATCAGGTTGCAGTTTTTGATGAAAGGCCTACACGAAATATTTATTGGAAGCTAACTTGAGAAAGTGTGGACAAGGAAGGGGGAGAACTGCCGCTATGCGTAATGAAGCCGGCCAATACGCAGCAACCGGGTCAAGTACCTCTCAATTCCTAAAACCTACGCTTCGGTAAAAGCGATGCTCGAGCCATATATCTATGAATACAGACGTTCTTGATAGGATTGTTTCCTGTTTAAAATTTAATTCAATTTCCCAATCACGTCTAAGTGACATTACTTTATATCGCTAACGTATGAAATTAGTCGTGTTTTGGTTATTTTAGAGCTTGTCTTCATGAAATCTATACCTTTTAGCCCTTGCCGAAATATCTTTTTTTTTTAATTTATGTCACTCGTATTCTTTACCATAATCTCCCAGTCTCCCAATATCCTATTTGTTGCACAGAATCACCTTTATTTTGGTTTTATCGAGGTTAGTCGTATTTCCTAAGCTATGTATGACATCCTGGAATGGTTATAGACACATCCAGGAGGGAGGGCCGTGGAGAACTACATACGAGGGGCACCGTTTATATTTTGAACGTAATAATTAAAACACAATAACTTCTAATTGAAAATTGATTTATTATATTATTTCAAAATATTTTGCTTTATGATCTATATACACTTTTGCTTCCGTTTCAACCATTTGTCAAACATTTATTCTAGTCTTCTTGAGACACTTCCAAAACATGGCATCAAAGGCTTCTTCTGCCAAAGATAATCGTTGTCCACGCAATTTATTCTCGATGTTCGAGAACAAAAAGAAGCCATCGGGTGCCAATTGAGGACTGTATGGAGGATGACCCACCAATTTGGTTTTTGGAGCCTTCGAATACTCTGTCGTTAGACGAGATGTGTGTGCGCTCGTATTCTCTTGAGGAAGAACAATCCTACGGTTATTGGTAGTTTTCCTTACTTCACCGAAGACTTCCGACAAACAAATGATTGTGCTTCGAGTGCGAACACATTTTGTTGGATTTGCTTGATCTTGAAACACCCATACAGTCGACTGCTGTTTAGTTCCGGCTCATACGCATACATCCCTGATTCGTAACCTGTTACAATCTTTTGAGGCATCGCCATTATATTTCTTGAGCATTTGACACCTATTGATATGAGCATCTTTTTTATATTTCATCAAGTTATGTGGAATCCAACGAGAGCAAACCTTTTATATGGCTAGATAAGTATGCAATAGTTTGTATGTGCTGGTGGAACTAATGCCTAGGGTTGCCTCAATCTCACAATATATCGCACGATGACCTTGCATTATTAGTTTTTGCACAGCATCAATGTTTTCTGGCACAACAACTGATTTTGGAGACCTTCACGAATTTCATCATTGAGTGAACAGCGACCATGATTAAATTCGTTATACCAGCGTTTCACAGTGGCAAATGCTGGAGCATCGTCGCCAAATGTGAAAGTTAGTTGATCGATGCACTCTTGTTTTGATAATCCATGTCGAAAGTCGTAATAAATCATTGCTGGAACATTTCCACGAGTTAATCCCATGTTTTTGTTGAGACGCAGTTTTCAAGTTAATGTAAACAAAACAAATTACTCTGTATTGACAGAATATCTGAAGTAGGTCATGGTCAATAATGCAAAAAGTAACATTGGAAACATCAGATGGCACCTACATCATTAAGGGTTGCCAAGGCTCAAAATATAGTGTTCCTCGTAGCTATCCCTCGACTGGGCAGTACCTTTATGCAATTCCTAGTTTTGAAGAAGGATAAAGATTGGCATAGTATACTTTACTTCAAACAAAGATATGGAAAAAACAAATTTGGCAACAAAAATGGGACTCTTTTAGGGAGGGGAGAGGTATTAATAATAAAGAAAATGTTATTAGTAAGAGGAGGAAAGAATGTAAGAAATATAGGTGAATATCTGGGGAAAGTTAGAGAGAAATGGTTAGGATTGGTGAAGAATAACTAACAATTAAGGGCTGAAAAACTAGAACAAAGGATACAAAGGAGAAGAGGGTCATCAATACACGGAAAACCAGGGGTTAAGTGCATTGAGACCGAGACTCGAGGCAAGCAGGTAGAAAGGGTATATTGGATGTGAATTAGTAATTTGGTTATTGTGTCAAAAAAAATTTACAAACGTCAATGTATCAATTAAAATTGTATGTAGAAGAAAGATGAGAAAATAAAGAAATACTAGTTTTGAAGAACTGGAAATACCAAAATATTAAAATGCCAGGTATGCGTTAAATGAGCAAAACTATCTTACTTTTTGCTATTCATACCATAAAGGACTTGAAACTCGATGCTTCACATGACGCTAAGACGGAAATATAATTACAGCTTATAAACTTGTAGAAAAATGAACAAACAGTAGTCAATACAGTTCTTACAGTATATTCATACAGATTATTGTATACTACAAGATACTAAACAGATAATTATTCTTTAATTGATGAATCAAATATGGTGGAATATATCTCTAATTTCCACTGGGTTATAATACTGTTGAATTAGACAGCAATTCAGGAGGAGGGACGAAGATCGACCAACACTTGTGGTCATAAATGTCCATAACTATCCCAGAGAGGAACAGCTACTATCAACAGATAAATGGAGTGCCTTAGTCATTCAATTTTTTTATATATGATCTCCCTTTGTACAAATTTTCAATCGGATGGTGAGGTAAGCAAATAACACGTTTTTAAACCTGAACTACGTGTTAAAGCAATTCATAGAGTGCTAAGGCTCACCACTCAACCGTCACAACCCCTGCTTTGGTCTACAACGGACGTTGTGAGGAGAAAGCAGTATCGGAGGGTGGAACGTCTCGAAATTATTCCTCCGAAACGGAGAATACAGTCTTTGTAACCTGGAAGCAGAGTATGGCCAGAGAACCAGAAACGAGTAGAGTGGCCAAATGCCTAGTATGAAACAATGGAAGATGAAATGAAATTCAGGTGAAAGTTATGGAAGGAAAGTTGATGGAGCAGTTGGTGAAATGAAAACCAAGGGAAATCATAGAATACGGAGTAAACCTTACGGATGCTGTTTAGTTCACCACAAATTCTATGTGCTGTCGCCTTGGATCGAACCCGAGCCTTGCTCAGAGTCCAGTGGTCTAATCACTAAGCCACGATAGTGTCCATGTATCTTGACAATATTACATTTTTATTATGTTTTTGTGTTTATACTGTGCACTTTTATAAAAATAAACCTATGCTTTGAAATTTGAACAAAGCAGATAAAAATAAAGCAAATAGTTTTGAGAGAAAAGATCAGTATTCTATACTATTATTGCTACTACTACAATTACTACTACTACTACTGATGATGATGATGATGATGATGATGATGATGATGATGATGATGATGATGATGATAATGATGATGATGATAATGATGATGATGATCTCGATCTGTTTTCCATAGCACAGGTCTGCGATGTTTCGATATTTTGCATGAAAGTGGGTCAATTAGTGGCTTTTGAACGCTCGTTTCAAAAATGTAATCTGCTTTCTTCTAACACCCACAGGTTTTACGTTATTTCTAAAGTTTTCTTTTCCAAAATTCCCCCCATAATGGATACCACAATAGGTCATAAAGTGGTTTAGATGATCAACAGTGAAATGATTCATTACCTCTCAAGTTGTTCTGACGTACAAAGATGATCACAACCGTTCGAATATGAATTTGAAGTGAAATTGCTGGTTTTTAACATTAGCAGGTTATTTCAAATCAGCTTAATAATGTCGACTTCATCAATTTCATGTTTAAATGATTCCAATGTGTTTTATTACCTCTCTCTCTTTTGTAATTTACGTCCTACAGCGTTAAGTCATATCGGACGATGAATGAAATTGGTGAAATGATGCTCAAATGAGCCCGGAGTCCATGGAGCTTAGAGTTACCCGACATTCGTCTTTCAGGATAAAGGGAAATCCCGGAAAAACCCTTATCCAAGTAACCCACCCTGACCGAGATTCCAACTTGGGACCTCTTGAACGTGAGGTAGACATGCTACCACCATTCTACCGAGGCGGGCATATTACCTCTGTGACTTTCAAAAGCAGAAGAGAGCATAGTCTAACATAATAACCTATGTTATTTCGGTGTTACCAAGATTTGTTGTTACATACAATACAAATGAGGTTTATTTAAGGATTGTAACAAAAGAAGCCTCAATGCTATGCTTCTAAACATTGGAAATAAGTATGGCTAAGTGCCAATAACTTATTCTGTGCACTTGAAAGATATCTGTGAAAATGTGGAGCAGCTTGTGAAGGCACTAAGTTATTCGAAACACCAATGGCTTTTACGTAGAGATCTGAAAGTAATAGCAGTGTTACTGGTATAACACCCTTATGAAGTTTCCTTGCTTCTTGTGCCTCTGAGGTAATGGTGTGCCTATGAATCGCATTAGATTAGAAGAAAATGGTGTACCATAGCAAAAATTCTGGAGAGAGAAACAAGCGATAAGTGAATCTTTGGTGAAACAATAAATAATCCTGCCGCCTCTTCATATAAAAATAAGGAATTATGAATCAGTTTTTCAAACCATTGCCTAAATATGTTGTCTGGTTTAAATATGTGAGTTTCAAATTTTCTGTTCTGTCAGAGGCTAAACTTAAAGAAGGAATATCTATGGGAGCATGTTTAATGAAAAATGAAGTTTTTGAAAACGTATTAACACAAGAAAGTGCACTGTCTTGGGTAGAATTTAAGAATATGTTTGACAAATTCTTAGGTAATAGGAAACATCCATATCTGAAAGCCATAATTTAGCTATGAAGATAGAAAAGGGGCCCATAAAAATAAATGAAATATAATCACGTCATCAAGGCAGGTGGAGTGAAGAAAAAATGGCTTACTACGTTGGTCTTTAAAAAGGAATAATGTAGAGCCACAGCATACAAGAAAACCTTTACAACTTTAAATATGTAGAGCAAGCAGTACTGAAAAAAATTCAGTGCCTATTAATACTTAGAATATGTTGAACTTAAACAGAGATTAGCTCTGTGAGTAAATAAATGCTGTTTATTTGGTTTTCTGCATATATGTGTCAGTTTTACAGGTTAATAATATAGCAGCGTGTCTTGATTAATATATTATAATGCATTAATTTTATATAAATATGGCGATTTTATACCATTATTGCAGATTTTCTATTTGTGATAGCCAGAATCTGACTTCACATTGTACAGCATAGGCTAACAAATAATAGAAATTCCCCTTCAGGTTTAAAAGCCTACAAAACAAATTTAATGTCGTAACCCAGTGTACCCGATGCACCTAAAATTGTAAGTATAGAAATAATTGTACCATTTGCTTCCTTGAGCACAGTACGAAAGTGCATTAATTAACTTAATTATTTAAATCTATAGTGTTGCAACAATTCTGGACCTTGGCCTAACACACCGACCATCCACCTTCACAACTGCGCAAATCAAGGGTGAATGATCATTCAGTCGAAAGAGAAGAATGATCCTGTCAGCTGCATGTTTCCCTCAGGAGGGCATTTTGGCTTTCCTGACCTACATATTGGAGCATCCTTGCTCAGGTTTCTAATCCTCGAATTTATATACGAGTATGAGTCGAAAATCCGGTCCGAACGCCTGGGCTCAAACCCAAGTACTGAAGTAGTTGAGAACCGGAGCACCTTGCTTCAGTCCGATAGGATAAGCCACAGGAAAACTAATATACTCCTAAATATAATTATAAAATATAATTTGCATAATATCTCAATAGGGTCTGCTCTATTATGTCTGTGCAACTGCTGTGAAATTAATGGAATGGTTAGAGGGAAGTAATTAGAATATTTTTCGAGTATTGGAATCGTGTTTAACTGAACGGGGAGGTAGCTAATGCTTCCTTTATTTAACTGGATTAGAACATTTGGCTGATTGTATAGATGTAATTAATATTAACATTCAGAATTTCACTGAACTCAGTGACTATCAATTTAGCAGAAAATCCGTGAATCCAAATTAGCATTTAATCATGTTTGACTTAAATTAATATCTCATACCCATATTATGAAGTTAAATTAGCTAAGAGAAGGAAGCGATCTCTTCCAAGCTTGACTATATTGCCTTCTAACAGTGGAAGGAACAGTACTGTGATGTTGTGCATTTCCTTAATTTATATTTGCATGTGCGTGCACCTAGAAGTTATGTTAACTCTTCAGCGAGAGCTATGTTACCTCATTTATATATAATGCTGTTTCTTACTACAAAGTAATTCAAAACTGCAAACCAAAGATGTTGAAACCTAACAACTGTTTTTTTTATATAGTCAACATGAAAAATTAAATGCCATGGCCGGAATTTGAACCATGGATCCTGGTTTCCATCCGGTCGCTCTAACCCATACTTCATTTAACTCATATATTTCCACGGTAGACCACTTGGGGCTCTCGCATTCGAGATACACCATTTGTGACGACTTACTACGGTGAGTACTTGACTCCCAGGCTTCATCATTTAACTCTTATTATTTTAGTTAATTGATGAAAACAAATCATTTCTTCACACTAGCCGCCTACCGGCTAAGGTTTTCGATAGAGTCAACATGAAAAATTCAATGTTACGGCCGGGATTTGAACAACGGATCTCCTGGAGAATTTAATGTCATGGTGGCAAGTTGTCAATGGTAGCTCAATGGGTTAGAGCGACTGGACGGAAACCAGAAGTTTCATTGTTCAAATCCTGGCCGGGCATTGAATTTTTCATGTTGACCCTATCAAAAGCCTTAGCATGTATACCACTAATGTGAAGAAATGATTAATTTCCATCAATTAACTGCACTTTTTATCTGTTTTACACTCCCATGGCTTTGTGCTCAGTTCTCTCACCCATTCCGGGGATCCCTAACTGCACAGAAACAGAAAGTTTTTTATGATTGGCCTAGTTAGGTAAATTCAGTTTCATTCACAAGTCATTACCATATTTATGCTTAACCTTATCCCGTCTGTTCCGGCATAATCGTCTTAGAGGAGTCCCAATCTCAAAGTCAACTAATGCTATGCTATTGAACATTCTAAAACAGTTTCTTCATATTATATTGAATATATAATTTTATATTTTGATTCTGAGCACTGAAGATTTGCTTTCTATGTTTCGAACGGCCCAATGAGCCACTGTTTTACATTGTATACCTTCTAAATTGTAGTATTTTCTACCTCCTATATTTTCTTTTGTATGTAGAATGTATCACTGACAGGTCTGCACGTGCTTCAGTGGGAGTAATGCATTGGTTCTCCTTAACATGGTTGTGGATTTTAAATCCTGGTACAGGAGAGTGCCAACTCAGCATCGTGTGGGATTTAAGGAGTTGTGGTAGCAGCGATCCCGACGAAAAGTTACATTCCGGCGGGGAGATCGATATGGTCAGATCACCTTCCGTATCGGATGGATGATTGTCCATTCACCAAGGTGTGAGGCCGGCACCTACCCAATTCGCAAATACAAAAACATGAACAATTTTGGCCCAACAGTCCTCTTTCCCGACTCCAAAGCGTTCTTTTATAACACCGGTTATTTTATTTATTTTCCTTCTCCTTTACCACATTGATATTATGAATTGTTGCGTAAATGTAATATAGCTGCAGAAAGTTTAAAAATGAATAGTTTGGAGTTAGTTTAAAGGTAATGCTACAGAAAAATTTTACTGCCGTACCTGAAGCTGACAAAATTCAACTAAATTAGTAGATATTGCATTAATATTGTCACCCGAACATCGGAATTCCCGAGAGAACCAGCAGCTGGCAGGTAGGGGCCAGATGGGAAGCATTCAGGTCACGACTACCCGTTTATCTCTTTAGCGCTAACTGAGGGGAGGGTTGGGAAAGCATCACTAGCCGTCTCTTTCCCTTCCCCCTGACGTCTGGAACCATCGGGATGATTCACTGAGCCGCGAAATTTCCAAACACAGCGATCTGCCTATGTAAGGGACGCAGTGGTAGAGTCAGTTCAGTTCTTGGCGAGCAGCCGTGAAGAGCGCCGTGCTAGAGAACGGACTGCGTACGTAATTGTGAGTGTGGAGTGGACCTGTGACAGACGAACTGGTGGATTGTAATTGTGTACGCTATGTTATTCTATGTAATAGGCAAGTGTTCCAACTGTAATTCAGTTGAAATAAAGAACATTTTAAGTTTGTGCAATTGGACTTTTAATTTCACGAACCCACAATGTCACAATATATACGAGTAATTAAAAAATAATCTGAGTCGAACAGTTCAATGCAATATCAATATCTCCTACTTATCAAGCGGGAGATCGGAGTTCAATTCCGATACCGAAATACTTTACCTACCTGGTATGGGGTATTCAGTCTCACTGGGATCCTGTGGAGCCAATGGAGGACATATTTGATTGAGAAGTAGTAGTCCCTAATTACGAAGATTACCGAACAGCAGCTCTAACCACTTCTCACCCTCAAATACTGCATCCCACGCATGGCGCCTGCTGTGGACAGAGGTGATTGATCCAGCAGTCTGGAAAGGGCTGTTGCGCCGCCATGTACGTATTACATATTAAGATGTAATTTCCAAGGTAGTGTTCTTGGTGATGTAAAACAGTGCTTATGTAATATGCTAATTTTGCCTCCGGATCAACCATAATAGTACCTCAAATGTTAGCTATAATTACTTCTTACCTATTTAAAGCCATATAACCGTCACCTGTAGTTGAATTTATAACTATTGAATATGTGTTTTACCAAAATATCTAATTCCATTTCCAAAGCGCTGATGAAAGGAATAAATACATAAAATTCTCTGCAATACTCGAAAGAATAATAATTCACGACGATTTACTCTTAAATTTTCTACATATTTCTGGATAATCTACATTCCCCTTTGTGAAGTTGAGTGTATTATAAATACACTATGTAAAATATGCTATGTAAAATATTAAAAGTATTTTAGCTTCGAGTTGGTTGAGCAGGCTTATGTCAATACTTCGAGAATTTACTTGTATATAAAGGAAAATATAGAAAAATTAATAAAATATATACAGGAACAAGTATTAGAGGCAGAGCGATAAAGGAATTGAATAGAACATCAAACCAAAATCAAAGTATTTTTGTGAATCTTGGGACCTAAGAAATTAAAGGAAATCAAGCTCAAATAGAGTTTCTGTAACCAGATTGGGAGTCACAAGCCTAGAACGCACGGAAACAGATATAATAGAGGGAAACATAACTGACGATGTTCAAAGATAACAGAAAGAGTGGCAGGATCAAAATTAAAAGCTCAATCCGTGGCAGGCTTTTTATTTTATAAAGCATTTCGAGGAAGAAACGTTATAAGGCAAAGGAGATAGTCATCTCCATGAGCTAGGCTTATAGTATAGTTGAGGTTTAGGAGCCTAAATCGGTAGGGGAGGAAGAAGATTGTCTACTTACTTCCTCTGTCATACAGATCCACTCTCTTTTTCATTTATTTTCATATTGGATCCATATAATTCACATGTCATTTACTGATTATAGGATTTCACAGGTAGGAAAAAATGTCCATTGTAAATGTTTATGGAATAATTCTTTGGAAGTTTAGAGAACTTACGGAAGTCCTCACCCTGGAAAAGCTTCTATTCCTTAACTACCTTTCGTTGAATGCGGGTCTTTGTTTGCGTTCATATATCTTATATATTTATTACGCAGCGGTAAATTTAGTGAGGAAGAAAAAAGCCTGCGCATATCTGTCGCTTAACAGAATGGAACACTTAAAAAAAAAATGTAAGAGTAGTTAAGTCATCTTAATTGAACTAATTTATTAATTTTGCCATTTTCTTTATTCTGTGTTACTAGAAGGGACATAATTATCTTGTACTACATAAAATATAAGTGCTGATAATTTGTAATACTTCAACCTGGATTTTATACTATTGGAATATGGCAGGCGGGCGTATGCACGTAAAATATATTTTTCTACTCAGTTTGTGGTAATCATAGTATTATGTATATTTTATCTTTACGAGTAATTAGAAATTGCCTCTCAAAGGAAGTAAATCAACATACTTCCTTACTTCCCTATTTACCTCCCTGCTATGAAGGACTGAATTTGAAGTAGGAGCTGAAATCATTTACAGTATCTCTATGCAATTCAGGAAATACTCATATTTATTTATTGCTAGCCAAATAAAAATATCAAATAATAGAAACAAAAATAAGAATCAAACAAATGTAACTTAGAAAACAATAACAGATGTGAGAGATGACATCCTGAAGTGCATAAATAGCTAATTGAAATAGAGTAATAATAGAAACACAATTATTAAATTCGATATTCATTTACATTTTATATCATATAAATTATTTAAAATTTATTTTAATATTGCAACTATTGAAGGAGATTATATTTGACCCAATTTCAGGAATCAACTGCAATTTCTTTCTTTACTTCAATAATTTGCTCTATGTTCATATTAGCAACTACTAAGTCATTAGTACTATATCTTGGTTAAGACTTCTGTGTAAATAGAAACTGAAAATATGCATTTGCAGCCACTTCTATGCTGTCATTCATAATTTCACAAAAAATCAATATGTCGCCACACGTTCATAAATCAACAACTACACTTCCGTAACAACAAACAATACAATGACAAACAAGAGAACGTCAATGAACAATTCGACTCATTAAGTAATATAAATTAATAGGTATAATATAAAATTGAAATTATGTACCACAAATGACTAATAATAATAGATGCATGATAAGCATCAGTGGAAAAAATATCTAATTCGGGAGGTAGGGAGAATGAACCATCTTTGGACTCAATATTGCTAACCCTCTCTTCGTTCTGGCGCAAACGACTCCTCTGATGATAAATTATATCTACCTCCCTTATAGCATAAATAACAATTTGTTTTTAATGCCAAACGTTGCAAAGTTATCATTCCATATTTAGATGGATCTTAGATCTCTAAGGTCTACCGCTAGCGTGGTAGTAAGATGGCTTGTATTATAATGATCATGCACTATTATATATAATTGAGTGCATGGAAGTGATCCGAAGCTTTTGGTTTTCTGTGGTGCCCGTCTTTGTTTAAAGTTGTCATATATCTTCCACACTACTCCTAGATGAGCAACTTCCTTTGGTTTGAATTGCATTGCGACATAAGCGTATTAGCGTGTGCACAGACGTGAAGTCTATGTGAGTGGAGATAATTATCGCAATAGCTCTTGCATGAGCCCATATTGCTGAGAGGCATTAATCTATGAAAATAGATGCGTTTCTGGTCAGGAGCAGAGAAAAAAGCGATAAGAAGACAAATTAAGTGCAGTGCTATTTTAACATAAACAATTGCATTCCTTTATGGGTCGCATTTTATGTACGCCAATATTCATCGCTTTTTCCCACAATCTAATTTTAACTCCTTAGAGGAACAAAGTAAATGCTTTGAAAATGTCTTTGCGTTATTCATTACTTACTCCGATCTTAGAGCTTTCGCTCTAATATTTCTGGGAAAGATGCGGCATATTATGTATTTTAAGAGCATTAGTTTCCTACTCAGACAGCGGTTACGATAATAACGACCATTAAAGACTGAGGGAACAAAGCCTTGATATTTTTATCTCGCCCTAAAGAGAGTGTTTTAGTTCTGACGGGTTCTCCTGACTACATGCAACCTGCATTACCTCGGCACGGAATTTTCCTTTAGCTCCTTTCGTCCGGATCTGCAGACACGATCTAACACTTTGCCCACGCAAGACTTAACCCTAACGGAGAAAGACTTACTTCCTTCTGCTCACAATTATTACAGCCTTAGCTATTCTAGACCATTAGGTGCCCTCTTTCGTCTCGTAATGAAAGTATCACTACAGTTAAATGTCTAAAATATGTAATTGCAGTTACATTCATTTGAAAATTTAATAAGTGATAACGTTTAAAGGTACTTATATGTAGGACATATAATTGAAGCACTCAAGATTCAGAAGTTGTTAAGTCAATGATTTTGAGATATCCTTTTAAATACACAAGTAGCACTCGGCATACTAGTTCTGTAATAGTGCTTTAAGGCTTGCTGATCAGAAGATGTTAGGTCGAATATATTATAACCCTGGCATGTTGAATGGGCATCAAATTCAGCCTTTTCGACTTAGATGTTGTTAAGTCAAGTAGTTGCTTCATTAGGTGTTTGATGGTGCAACTACACTGTGCTACACAAGCTCTTTAACATCAGCTGTTGATACATTTTAGATTAGACATTTTTCAACATTCCTCAAGTGCGCTTTCAGAAATTTACCTTTACTTCGCAGTACCAGGGCACTCTTTCATGCCTATTGAGAAATTTTTGGCAACATTGAGAAGAAGAAACGATCAATGTTTGAGGTCTTAGTCCCTTCCACATGGATGAAACTGATCAAAGATTCACTACAGAAGAAGCCCACTGGTGTTGTCCATGTCAAGCGTCCACTGACCGGTAACGGGGAACATGATGACACTCCAGTTGTTGAAGTTTCTAATTTCAAAGTTGCCGTTGACCATATCCTTGTAAGTGTTCCTGAATTCACCTTAATGCAGCGTGTTTATTTTCAAAGAGGATGCGTACCAGAAGTTCGTCACACAATGTCTTCTTCACTTTATCGTCCGTAGTGTCTTTTGCAGGGAGTAGTTAGGTTGCAAGTCTTACGCAAGGCTAATGTGAAAAACACACCAGATAGGCTTCGGAAGATTAAGAAGGCAAAATATTACAATGTTCGCTGCTGCAACATGTCACTTTGCCCGAAGGTACCACATTTTATGACCCAATTATACATGGAAGTGATATAGAAGATGATTTATTAGAGGTGCAGTGAGGTTTTAATGACGATGTTGTTTATCAATCTATGAAGTGCATATTAGATTAGTCCATAGAAGAGATGTATTGGTCAAAATAAAGCAATAGTTTATCCGTGGCTACTTATTACAATATTTTATAATTGAAAAATTCTAACATTAAAAATCAGAAGCTGTTAAGTCAAGTGACTTAACAAATTTTCATCCATTTTTAATTAAAAGTTGTTAAGTCCTATTAATAAAATATATGTTGTCTCACATGCTATATATGTCAAACCGTGAGAAACACTTCAGCACAGTACTGTGTACCTCTAAATGGACCCATCACATAAAATTCTTGTATTTTTATTACTATTTTGGTATTTAAAATTATTTTTGAAAACGTTCGCAGATCTCCTGCACAATTTTGAAACAACGAATTAGCAACCTCTGCTTCTGACCGCTTTAAACATTTTCATTATATTATTATTGTTTCAGTATTTTGATCAATTCCTCCACGTGATACATAAGATTGCTTTCTAAAATTAATGTGTAATAGTTAAACTCTTTAATAGCATACAGAAAAATTGCGGAGAAAAATTGTGAATTATGGTACTAGTTTGGGAGAAATAAACACATAGTGTGATAGTATGAAATGAAAGAGACTTCATGTTTTGCTTAAACATACAAGAATATGAGTATTATTGTTTAATAACATCACAAATAAGTATGTTGATAAAATTACATCACATTATTTTAATTTTGTTATTTATAACGAATTACTGATGATTCCATCCACTTTTGCAACAGTGCATCGTGTGGAATAATTTGAAAATGAGAATGTGCAGACAAATGAATGTCTGGTAAAAACAAATAAGTTTGACGCTAAAATAAGGTTGTTTATTTATTGTGACTTTGTGGGTTGGAAGAATTAAAAGTCCAAGTTGCACAAATTCAAATGTTTCTTTATTTCCGCCGAATTACGCTTGGTACACTTGCAGCTCACAGCAGAATTACGTACCATACACAATTACGTAACACACAACATTGCAATTCACCAGTTCATTTATCACAGGTCCACACCACACTCACTACTCGCCTTGCCTTAAACCACTGAAACAACTCAAAGACTCAAAACTGACTGACTGACTGACTGACTCGTCCAATGCATCACTTATATACATAAATCGCAGTATCTGGAAGTTTCCCGGCTATTAACGAAGAATCGCAGCCTTCCAAGGCGGCAGGAGAAGGGTCCAGTAATTTCTGGTTACTTCTCCCCACCCTGTTTCTCCTCGGCACGTCATTAGCGCTGCGCGCCGGCGTAGGGGTGGTTCTAACGCCAAACGTCTCTCTCACTCCCACAGCAAGAGCCATTCCGTCACACGGGTAGGCGTGGCCTCGATGCCCTCTGTCCTCTCTCTTTCTGTCAGCTGTTCTTGTACTTTCGGGTGACATTCTTTATGCTGTTTGTGCTGTATGCTTTTGTGCAGCTAATTTAGCACTTAAGAATTCCGAAACCTCTCTGAAATGGTTTGTGAAATTTAATGTGAGAAAACACTGTTTACTACTACAACACGATACCAGGCTCAAAGGCAGAATATCCGATACAGTTTACAATTTAGTATAGCTATAAAAGCAGTACAGAACTAATGAAACAGATTTCTAAAGTTAATAACACTAAACTACATATTTGTGATAACGACAGCTTTTGGTTTTTAAACTGATTGTGCCTAAATAATATTTTTCGATCTTAGGGGATATCCTATCATGGCAAAAACAAATAAAACTGTGGGCACATTTATTACAGAAAAAATAGTGAAATATGTATTATGGATTAAATTTAATATTACCTCTACCATAAATAGAGGGTAGAGGAAGTAAAAGGTGTCTAGGTTT
Organism: Mantis religiosa; assembly: GCA_030765055.1. Classification (NCBI taxonomy): domain Eukaryota; kingdom Metazoa; phylum Arthropoda; class Insecta; order Mantodea; family Mantidae; genus Mantis; species Mantis religiosa. The sequence continues at coordinate 80,505,863 of CM060953.1, forward strand.
GTGACCATAACATTTATATCAGTAAGTTATTTTTGCAGTACTGGAAAAGAAAATCTCTGAACACCTTATTGGTTGAATAAAGAAACTTTCGCTGGCAGGTAATGCTGACCATAGCATACTTGTTTTATTAAACAATGGCGAAGCTACTGACCGTTTAATGTCATTAAATCTTTATTTGAGACTTCAGATGTGGAACGGTTGTAATGTTTCCAAAATATAAAGAGCTCCCGCTGTAAACTTGCTACCGTTGAATACTGCACACACCACACACACACGTCATTGCGAGACGAATACGTTTGAAAGTGGATAAAAACATGGCCACCGAGTAACAGGTTTGCAAAGAACACTGAAATAATAGAAACATTACACAGGAAAGATTCTTAAAGTTGGACAGTTTTCTCTAACTTGACCGGTGTATTATCAATCCAATATGTTAAACAATTCCATGATCTTGGAACTACAGAAAAGAGTATATTTCATACACTGAATTTGCAGTAAAATTAACCCTTTAGAAATTACAAGAAAAAGGCGACCATGGTCTTACGGACTCTTAATTTCAGACAATAACTCTGTGATTTTAGGTTGAATAAGTAAATATTATATTGTGAAGCTGGTGGATATCACTTAACACGTGTGCAGAGAAGTTTGTGAATATAAGGAATGATATTTATTATTCATACGCAAATCTTTTTGTGCTGAGATTCTATTAGCGTCAGCTGATATTAATTTTCTTGATTTATTCTCTAACTCTTCGTTTAGAATATAATCTTTGAAACAAAATTATAAATAGAAGGGCATTCATCGAAAAACGAACTAAGCTCTTAGATCATTATTGGCCATTGCACCCGGCACTAGAATACGTACCTACATATTTATAAATGATAAGAATTCTGCATGAACATTGCATGACACAAGAAAATGTCACTTTTCAGGTAATAACAGTTCTGCCTTGAATTTCTTTTATGAACATATGCTACTCTTCTTTCCTGTAAACAACACAAATTCGTTTTTTTTTCTGAGGGGATTCGGCACAGCGACCAGTCTTAGTCTATTGTACCTTATATCCCGAAGTGGGGCATCCCCGGGAGGAAGGATGAGGTGAGAGGAGACAAAGAGTGGCCATCTCAAGGAGCCAAAACAGTGTAGAGGGCAGGGTCCCTACATTTTACTTAGATAGAAACCTCGGTAACCGACCTACCGGAGGAGGAATTGGTTCAGTCAGAGCATATCATCCTACCATGCACCGCCGAAACTCTTGCCAACACTTCTACCTGAAAGAGACACCAGATGAGAGATTACGTGAAATGATGATGGAGATGAAATGGAGGGACAGGAAATTAACCTACCAGCCTTCGCCTAGCGACCCGGGAAACCCCCCGAAAAAATACGTGGATCAGGTAAGTCGGCCATGGGAATCAAACATGGGCCTCCCGAATACGGGCCACAGACGAAACCACCTGAGCCATTACACCTGGTTATTCGGTGTATTGGTTGCTACGCTGTGAATCCTTGATGAATTGATGAGGGCATTGAATTTTGTGCTCAATAATTTGTGAAGAGAAATTGGTTATTTAGAAAGAGTTTGTTTGAAATCATAAAAGTATAGATGAAAATAATTGGAGATCCCAAATAAACAAAATATTTTATCGTTGTAATCGGCTGTACACAGATTGCTATTGTTATAGCTTTTCAAACTCAATAAATACGATAGATGACCTCTTTATTGTACAAATTATCCATTGGAAGTAAATTTTATTATTTAGTGGTGTGCTTTGACGTAATTTAGATAGTGGTTAATCTACTTGACAACATATTTTTAACTGCTGGAATAGCAGTGAGTTATTAATAAAATCACCTCTATGTGCGCTGACCTCATTGTTCTGTCGGGAGGGAAATAACAACGACCGATAATGTCAAAACGTTAAAGCTCTGAACAGCGGTGTTTCCTCATTGCCTTTAGTCTAGAAGACTGTCTCAACGTTGCTTAGGGGCATAAAATAGACAATGATTAAATTCGTTGTCACTGAAAAATGCCTTACACAAAAGATTGTTTCTATAGGTTGACACTAGATTTTTCATTATCCGGCCATATGTTGTTAGCAGTATATGCACCATTGTGTTGTAGAGTAATTGTCAGAAGAGCAGAATGCATCAACAAATATTTTTCTGTTCGTTTATTCAGTTTCTGAGAGCTCTCAAGTTTTGGAACTGATACCATAGTGAGTATGAAATTTAGAATTCTTAGGGTTCTGGATATATAAGTTATAGATATGACGTTTACAAAACAATCAACATTATTACCTAATAAAACAGTAATTTCCAGAAAAAGGCGGTTGCAAGAAAAGATAGGTTATGTCATTACGTGTTCTCTGGAAGACACCATGTTGCCCTGGCTGTATTTCATTGATTTTTTATTAAATTATGCATGGCTTAGGCGTCGAGAGAACATTGTCTTTCCATTAGTCTACAGCCGCCACCTGCTGCGAAGGTTTATGCTGCTTATTAAAAATGAATGAACTATTCCTAATGCTATAAACTATCTAACAATTAAGTGCGTAGTGAGAACTTTCCATTTAACGGAAAACATATGGGTATTTATGACGGAATATATCGGCAGCTTTCGATATTTTTAGATGAAATAAGAAATATAATATGAACCTTATTGACGTTTGTTACGCAAACATGATTCATGATAATGATATTAATGATAATTATAGTGATAATAGTTATCAATGATAATAGCAGTAATAATAATGATAATAGTGACAACTATAATAATAGTGAAAAATAATAATGATAATAACGGTGGTGCTTTGGAGTAAGTATAATCAGATTCAGCTTTACAACACATTGCTCAACAGTACTGAGAAAAATCGCGTACTACACTAGCATGATTTTCTCTACGCACTGTAGTTTATTTTATATAGCAAATTTTAATTCAATATAAATTAATTGGAGAAATAGCTTTATTACATAACTTGAACCTGGAAACCAAATCCATATTCACATGTTTAAAAGCCGATCGCGCAGTGCTGTTCCTGAAATTACAAAGTCCTTCAAGAAATGTAAGAATAGCAATATCATCTTAAAATAGTGAGAAAAAAAATTGAGAAATTCAAATGAACAATAACGCATATATGACTGAACTCTAAAAAGTTTATATGAAATTTTTTCACGTATGTTGTAATGAGAAAGAGTTTATGTTTATGGTCACTCCTAAACTGCTTTAGTTCTTAGGGTCCCGTTCTAGATTTAGGCGTGAAAGCCCTCTAATTTTGTTCAGATAGGTCTTTATCAGAATTTAGGATTTTCTCTTCTTCCAGTTGACGTATTTAGGCCTTTGACCTGTTTCCCAATCAAGAGACCGACTTTATCCATCTGGCGTAAGAACCTCCAGCTCCTTTTCTACCTTTATGTTGATATTGAAGTAACGTCTGTGCTAATCTAATTTATGACGTCCTCCCTATGTGTCCTAACCAGTTATTTTTATTCGATTTATTCTATCATTTAAGTTGAATGTGTTTATGTTTTAATATGCTCATTATATTTTTATCTAAAGGTGTACACGCCCCTTCTGAATGTAAACATTTCATTGTGGCTGGTTTTATCTTCTACCTGATCTTAAAAGTGTACAGTTCTTCCAGGCATAAGTTAACATGGAAACTGCCATAGCTTTATAGAATTACAATTCACTTGTTTTTAATGTTCTATTCCTCAATTTTTAGAATCCTTTACCTACAGTAAATCTACTGCATTGGAGCTAAGGATTTTTTCAACCCCGAAAACTCCATCGTTTTGAGCCAAAGAGTAGCATATTACCCCTAGATCAAGGAGGACGACACATTTGTTGTGTTACATCTGCTGTCTACCTTTTATGGCTTACATTTATGCAAAATAAAATTCATAATACATAAAATTCCTTGTTATTAAAAAGACTTCATAACGCATCCATAGAAAGTTCAAGATATAAATTTTATTTTCATGAAAATGATCTAAATGATATTGTAATCAAAATTGTCACAGCCTCTTCAAAGAGAACGATATTATAGAACAGTATCTTTTATAAAGGGTGACAAAAATTGTCTGTGGCGTAATCCATATATCTATGGAATCATTGAATTGAATTCAATACAGTCTTCCTCTTGGGTACAGAAACCAAATCTCACTGGCTAAAACTATACGTGGGTGTACCTGCTAGCACCTGTCAATATTTTATAGCCTCTCTTTGAAGTTTATTGATGTATTGGAGATATGGAGGGAGAGCGAAGAGCCTGGCACATAAAAACTGATACCCCATTTCATCACCGGTAACATATCAGCGTGTAGCTTTCGATTTGATGGTAGATATCGGCAGCTCAAACCAGTAATGAGTTTGTGAGAACTCAAAATACTGAACTTTGTTTTGATACAGGTAATGTGCATGGTTTAAATAGAAAACATGAAGGATTATTGAAACTTCAGTAAAAGTTTAGGACATAGAAAACATTTTTATTTCCGCAAAGTTACATAGTATTTCTTGAAGCTTCTTACATGATCTACTGAATGATTGTAAGCAAGGTTATACAGCTAAGGGCACTGTGTCCTACACAGGTCAATTATGGCTATCTCTCTGCATGAGAACGGGATGAAGTCAATGAACTACACAAGGCTGCAGTTCACAGGCAACAGAAGAGAGAAGGCCGTAACAGTTCAAGGCTCGAAGCCTCTGTCACTACTGGTCGATCAAGCAGGTCGACAAAATGTCCAAGTGGAACACGCTTTTCTTTTTTTTATGTCCTCCACCTTAAGTCATATCGGACGATGAATGAAATGAGTGAAATGATGCTTAAATGAGTCCGGAGTCCACGGAGCTTAGTTACCTGACATTCGTCTTTCAGGATAAGGGAAAGCCCTGGAATAAACCTTATCCAGGTAACTCACCCTTAACGAGATTCGAACTCGGGACCTCTGGAACGTGAGGCAGACACGCTACCGAGGCGGGCACGCTTTACTTTGAGCAAGTATCTGCGCCATCTGTCGAGCATGCACTACGCTCGAAACCTACAAGTATATCTAAAATGAGAGAAGGAAAGAGAATGAAAGTGAAGTTATAGAAACGAAATTGTTACACATGAGAAACCATCCCAGCATTGGTCTACCAATCAGGAAAAGCCATAAAAACTAAGATCTGAGTGTTCAGTCGCCGGAAGCACAGTGTGGTTCCCACCTTACTGAAGAATTTGCTCCTCAACTATGGAAATTATGTGTTTCTCAGATTTGTCAAATATATATTAGAGCATTAATTTTGTCACCAAATTAGTGCTAAAAATAAGTTATCCTCTGTAGAAAATTTTATTTTGTTTAAATTTGTCATTAATACCACTACGGCATGTTACCAGTGTTTCAAGATGTTCTAACATTTAAAGGAAGATTTGGTATCTTCGCAGTACCGGCAACTAGGCTTGTACACGGAGAACACTCATCCGCAGGAACGGGCGCTTATAAATACAAAATAGTATCCATGTAAACTTCAGACTTGCTGCGAGAAATATGGAGCTGAGAAAAAAGAAGAAAATGGAAATTGAATAAAAGTTTTGTTCATAAACTGTAGTTAAGTTTTTGGTGGAAAGCAATACTACTGTACATATTTTACTATATTAGAGGCAGAAAATCTCCAGATGACTAATTACACAGCTTAAATATGGCTTCTAATTTCCATTATTGTTTATGAAACTTATCCTCCTTTATCAATTGGAGAGTATTTAAAACTACTATTTGAAGATGAAACAAGCCTAGTGATAAACGGCAATATCTGAAGTAATTTCGATATAAATTAATTTCCTATGCTCTTGGTTTGGAACAAATAAAGCCTCTTTAAATTAAGATAAAACAAATGTTATGAAATTCTCTACCAACAGATTTTAATTGCATATACGAATACTAGTAGTTTACTGTAACAAATAGAATTAATTGAATTACCTGTCTACAAATATAATTACATTAATCGGAAACTTCAAGTTAACCTTATCATGTCTAAAGCAAACTCTCTGTTTGTCATGCAGTTTTTAATCTTGGAGCCAACGTGTTCTTTGGAGTTAGTTTAATATGCTTTTTTGACTCAATAACCATTTACTTACAGTCTCACTGACACAGGTGACCGAAATGGTTGAGACATGGAGACATGGAGTCGTGAGAGGGAGATACCTTATTCCTGAGTGAGGCTTAATCAAAATTTTCCTCTATATTCATATGTGAGAATTTTCGAAAGAGTATTCTAAATTTAGTCCTGAAACAGTTTCTACCAAACTTTCTCTCCTATTACTTCATTTTATGTATCATTAATATCCACCCACTGTTGTGCTTATGTAGAAATAGAAAAGGTTAAATACTGCTAACATTTTTAAACTTACAGTCTCACTTTTGGAGGAAGCAATTACACAGAATGTGGTACATGCAATTTATAACACACAAAAATATTAATACAGAAATCTGTTAACAACACTGTACTCAGATATTGAATTTGTTCTTAATAAGATATACACGAGAAAATCACTAGACATAACTATAAGTTTATACTATCTAGTTACCAGAAATGAGTTTAATATGAATGCGTCTTGATAAGTAACTCTCTTCTCTTTATCTTAAAATCTTTAATTAATGTTGCAACTCACTATTTTGCAGAAGTAGATGAGTATAATTACGCCAATTTGTTATTTATTCTTATAAATCATTAATACTAACTTATAAGTAGATATACAGGTATACAAGAATATTAACAGTTATTGGAACATACAAATTATATATTCGCAAGCTCTTGAGGTTACTGCATATACTTGAAAATACTCCAAATAATTTCATGCTAGATTTAGAAGTAATTATACATCAGCCAGATGATAACGACGGTTTTCGACATAGCTCCATCACCTTTAAAGCGAACAGCAGGCATTTCAAACATCCGTCCTTCAGAGTTACTACACAAGTGGGGCTTGCATATTGCAATGTATGGCAGAATTCCACAGAGAGCTCTCGACGCTAAGTGCAAGTTTCCCTGTCCAGTTAATGTCCACGGTCCTTTCACCAACAGACTGCGGTTACGCTCCGACCTCCTTCATATTGTCCTTCTAGTTAACGAGAACCGCTTGTCCTTTGTTCGGAAGTAGAGAGCAGGAGGCTCTGTGGAGCATTACATTTGCAACTAACTACTTTCTAGACAAGATTATACAGTGAATAAATAGTTTAGAATTTTCAGCAGTGGTACTTAATGGTTACATTTGACAGTTTTCTCTCTTACTATTTGCCTGTCTTGGAAACTCTCTCAACAAACATGCTTTTGCATTGCTCTGCGTAACGCCGTAGAGCGTGTACAATCAACTGATTTATTTCCGCTTTCAAGTGACAGTGAAAATGTACCATATTACAATAAAACAAGTGGATTCAATGGCGCACTTTAAAAGCGTTAATATACAGAATGGGTGAAATCTATTTTCTACTATTTAGGTCTTAGCAGAATTAGGAAAGACAAGAAGAAATGGAATAATAATGGAAAGAATAATAAAATTTTGGTATAGGTGTTTGTTTAAAGAAGAAGGAAAAATTATGAAATTATGCATGACACAGCAAAAAAGATTAGAGAACTGAAATAGTTAGTGGCCAGATATAGGAGAAATTATGGAAAAAATAGAAATGGGAGATATATGGAGATTAGAGAAAAGAAATACTTGCGATGTGGGCAAATTAGTAAAATGCAGAATAGAAGATATAAAAAGACAGGAAATATGGGGAAGTCTAGAAACGATGAAATCATTACAATTTTACAAGCAAATAAAACAAATTGGGGACGAGAAGCATATGTAGATTGCTGCAATAGGCAAGAGAGAGATGGGTTAGCATGGATGAGAACAGGAATAATATTTCTAAGAGGGATAAGAGGTAGGGAAAAGGGAATTTGTGAATTGTGTGTGGGGGGGGGGGGGAAAGAAAGCATATATCACTATGCAACAAAATGCGAGGAGGTTGCAGTATGGAGAAAAAAGGTTTGGGAAGAAAAATGGGAGAAAGTAGAGAAGAGGATAGTAGCGATAAAAATGTTAACAGGCAAGGAGGAAAAGAAGGTAAGAAGTATTGGTGAGTTCTTGCAAAAAGTAAATGAAAAATGGACCAGAAATGTAAAAAAATGTAAAAAAGGCAGAGGAGGGGGAAGAAAGGGACTAATTAAGTAATCAAGAAGGTATGGAGGTTAAGAGCTACCTGGCAGTGCAAAAGACCAGGGTGTCACGCAAGCCAAGGTAGCAACAAGGTAACGACTAATTAATGTAGCCAAAGGTTGTAAATTGTAAAATTTTGGAATATGCACAATAAATATATCATATCATACTATTTAGCTTAGAGTTGTAGTCGATCCAATGTTGTGTCCATAATCTTGGGTCTACCCTTTACCTTTACCTTTGTTCAAATCGAGTGAATATCTTATTTCGGAAAGACTTATTTTGTTCTTACTAACACTCAATATCATTTAGTTAGCTCTGTTAAAAATGACAATCTTATATTTTTAGTGATTCCATCAGCAATAATGATGATGATAATAATGATAATGATAATAATGAGTGTAACGCCAACCCTATGGTTCTAGGTGACCAAACCGTCTGCCGACTTCACGCCCATATGCGATAACAGTGGATGATCACAGGTACATCCTATATGGGAGGATCATATAGTCAGCAACAAGCTTTCCACATCCGGAATGTTAGTTTTGTCTCCTGCAAGTCGCTACCTATCGTAGTCTCTCATGTGGCTCACAAAGCTGAGTGGGCACATCTTTTACACTGAACTCAGAAATAGAGATCAGTACCGTGGGGGCTGGAAAACGAATCCTAAACAGTATTTCAATTGGGACATTTTAGCTTAAATGTTAGAGAAAATGGCGAGGATAATTATTTATCAATAACGCTGAAAACAAAGCTGATAGTACGTTAGTAAATCTCCATCATCAGGTACAATTGGTCAACCAGGACTTCACAATATCTGGATCTACATTTTGTAATTATTATCGTTTTCTGGATAATGTTTAAGAAACGAATTTTAAGGTTCATCTAACAGAAATAGCAATCCAATATTTCCTTCGGCTACTAATAGTGAACATTTCAAGCAACTGGGTAAAGACTGCTACGTACTGGGAGTGAGCAAGGGTTTAGGTGGCATACTTGTGCAGGGGCTTTGTTTTCGTGAACAGATATTTCTACGCAGCTGCAACACATCTTTCTTGGCTGACGTATGCTGAAGTTTGGTCATAATGTGACTTGCGCTGCACTGCTATGATCAGCTTTTCACTCCTGTTAAGCAATTTGAAAATAAGCATTGTTGAATTATTTTAAACTGAAGGTTTATCCACTGTACAGTGAGATATCTAATAGTACGTATTAAATCAGACAGTAAAATTTATTTACCAAAACATATAAAACCTCTTTACGGTGTATATCGTATGATTTGAATTGTGCTGTAAAAGAATTATAAAACATTGAACAACTTATTTCAGCACTAAAACACCCTATAAATGCATTCATGAAACATAATGGCCTCTGCACTAACTTTTAAACCCAACAGTTTACAGACCTGCAAGATGAAAACTAGGTCGCGAGCCTGACTGTTACCATTGACGAGTACGGTCACATCTGGGTATTTTCTATAAATGTAGGTCACACTACTTAAATTCTGATGTGAACATTTCAGAGGGAAGGGAGATGGAAACAGTGATACTGAAGTAGATTACCTTTAGGCTGTTGGTTCATCAGTAAAGGTAATCTGCGTTAATTTTTATTTTCATATTTTCCCCTGACCAATCAAAACCATAAACGTGATCTGTCTCACTGTCTCTCTCCCTCTTCACTCCCAAATGTTTGCATCCGGATAGAAGTAAACTTTTACATATTATCATAGAGCTGCCACAATACAGACAATACCGTTTCTTGATGGGTCAGTGTAATAGCGGATTAGGATTATAAATTATAATTTTTGGGAAAACGTTTGCAGTTACATGATCAGAGTAAAGTTTTCAATTTGCAGTTGGAATTAAAGACACGTTAATCTGTCGTCTTGTCGCTGCTTTGTAGAAGGTGGAATCCAACGACTACACGTTCTCTTTCGCTAATACTAAGCGAAATGCTGCTTCTTGTCGATTTCTGCCTCAGCTGCTCCACATGGATCTTGCACTCTGGGTATGAGTAGGATTTAGCACAGAAAAACCAGAGCTTTCTCTGAAATGCGATTTATTCAAACATAATTGAATTAAAGGTTTGCTGATACGTCATCGTTGCTACGGCCGCAGAGTGGATTCACTCACTATCGCAATATAACAGTGCCGGCCAGGTTGACGGCCAGCTGCCACTGAACCAACCTCCTTCCGCGAGTGTTCGACTCAAGTGTCCCCCTTCTTTTCCCCCTTGGTCTCCGATCACGCCGTTACTTCCCCTTAACCCCCTACAAATTTTAGTGCGAAACATCCCGTTGTCACGCCAACTGAGAGACCTTTCACTTTTTTTTTGACCAAGTGTGCAGTCAGTTACCGAGAAAACCGGTCTCGGGAAGTGAGCCAAGGTACCTGGCCTCTGACCCTCCTTACCTGCTCGCACCGTTTTATCCCATTGCGACGCTTTTAACACCAACTAAGCCACCAATAGCTGCACCTTTTTAACATGCGCTGATTTCCAAATTATATCATTTCAATATTTTGTGGTTTTACAGTTTCGGCTTCAAATTCGAACGACTGCGGAATTATGGTTGACTGTATGCGTTAGATATGCTACCACTCATGCCTGTATGTGACTGTAAATTCCATAAAATAAATGTATTAAATAGCACAATTGTTATTGAATGTTAATTAGCTCCTTATTTTATTTATTTATCATTTGTCAAAAAAGCTAAGCAGTTGTCGTGCTTAAGTAGAGAGGATCTTTACTTTAAACGTGAATAGTAACCTTCAGCAAAAAGAACCTAGGCCACCGAACCCACTGCTAAGAATCTATACGCGTAACCCAGTACAGTGTCATTAAATATATGGTTCACTGTATTTTAAAGAACTTGTGGACACGTTTACAATGTTTTATAATAATAATAATTAAGTTCCAATATTTGGCAAAAAGGTGTTGCCTTTATGTATTTTATTCTGTAATTTGGATAGCACATTTTAATACAATTATAAGCCAAATTTGTCCTTTCTTCAGAAGACGCATTTAGATCTTCCATTCCCTTATAATAAAAAATCTGTGACTAGGCTTCTCTTAAAATACATTTGAAGTTTGTAAAATGCAAATAAAATTAATATTAACCGGATTATGATGAAGTATAATTCTTTCCCTATTTAAGTGCTACCAATGTAATCTAAATATGTAGCACTAATGAATGAAAGATGTATCAATTGCTTGAAAAGCATTCCCAAATTACCTGAATACTGATTAGCAGATAGCATAGCAGTTACCTGGAAATTGCACTGAACCCTGAATGCTGCCGTCTTAGTTATTGATAAACATTATTTTAGGTACCACACTACTGAAAGTAAATGAACAGTCATAATTAAGTGGGGATAATATTAGTTAAAAGCTGCGATGTACATTTCAATGTGTCATTTTGAACGTATCAAAAATTTATCGTTGCTAGAGCAATACAAACTCTTAGAAATAGAAACAAAGAAATATATTTTTGTTCCCAAAAGTTATTGCATATATTGCGCTTTTTTCACTAAACATTGATTTATTATCCCCCAGAGTGTGAATCTAAGGGTTTGCATGGTGCGTGTGTGAATAAAATGAAATAAACATTATACACCAAAAGGTTAACATCGCTGTAAAGCAAGTGAATATCGCTGCTGATGAACAATTGTTCCAAAAGCCGCCAAATAAAAGTTTGTATATTATTGAAGCCACCGCTACCCTCCTGAAAGAAATTGCCCCAGAAAATTCTTATGCGAATTCATAAATTTGCTGTATTTTTGAGACTCATGTACATCTTCATAGTGTTATGAAAGCTTAGCATTTCAGATTATACACATCTTGTTTCTTTAATGCCTTAAAATTCCCTTGAGAGACGAGGAAAAACACGTATTTCTAAATGACAGTGAAACTGAGAGCACTAAATTTAGGATGTGTTAGGATATCTTACGAAAGCTCAAGTTGGAAGCTCGCTTTTCATTGCATTATCACAGAGAAAGTAAGCCCTACTGCTAGATTTCTTTGCTGGAGCAGAATTAGCTACTGCAGAGCGGGACTATAAATCTCCTGCAGCTAAATGCTCGCCTCCTCCTAAGACTCTACATTCCGGCCATTAAATCCCTAGAGCAAGGGAAGGACTAAGTCAACCTTTGGACATTCCCATTCATTAACTCCCCAGTTGCTCTCTGACGGGGATACACACTCAAACAGCGAAGCTAAGTCTGGATTACATAGCTGCATTATCGGTGCCCACTTACCTTGTTAAAACATCAACTTGTTAAGTATATCTAAGTATAATTAAAAATACATTTTTCAGATTCGTGGAAGTATTAATGTTATTAACAATCCAAAGGGTGTGTTATATCTGCGGTTTTTTCTATAAAACATAAATCTCACCTACGTTCATTGCTTATTATGCTATTCCTGAATAAATGAATTACTTCATTTCTGTTCTTTTTGTGCAATTATAATTTATACATGTATGTAATTAAGACATATCTGAATTTACTCATTAAAGGTTGATTACATTTACACTTGCAATATTCTAACCTTAAGTTGCCTCTGGCATAAATTTAATACTGTGGTTATTGACATACTTCGGCCATGTTCCCTACCATAAGGGGTCCTTCACAAGTCAATTCTAAACTTAAGCAACTGTTATAATAGTGTTTTTTAATGTTATAATATAGGCAACAATTTTGGGTTTAACAAACATTGTAAAAATGTCCTCTGTTCTCTTGCTCGATATAAACCATTCTTTCGACAACTCCATGCACAGAATGTTGTAGATAATTTCCTGGACAGTTGGTAATTTCTTCAGAGATAGCATCTTTCAGTTCTTGTGTGGACGTTGGATGTGTTAGGATAATCCAAGATAATCCAACCACCAAAGCCCAGTTGGGTTGAGATCTGGAGTTCGAGGGGGCCATTGAAAGTGTCTGCTGATGACACGATCACCAAAGTTATACACAATTAATTGTTTTGCAGAGATGCAGTTATGTGGTGGAGCACCATGTTGCATAAAGATAAGGTTTTCGCTACAGTATGTGTGATCTGAATAACATAATTCAAAATCCTGATAAATATGAAACCTAGTATTTAAGTTCAGAATCGTCAAGGACAGGAATATTTAGAAGTTCCATTTCAAGAAATGGATAATCCTTCCTTATTTTATATTTTTACTAAAACGGCCTTCACGACTTTGATTGATGCTGTCTATGTTTAAGATATTTTTAAAAAAATCATTTGCATATTTTAAATTTTCTGTGAAGAACCTACATTTTGAATTAATTTTCTTACGTTGTACAACAGCAAGAGTTAGATAATAATTTACTATACAATAATGCAGAGCTTATTAAAATGCACAGTGTATTCCAAATAAAATCATACTATCAACCATTTCTGAGATGGTTTGTATTGCCCAGTTCCTGCACTTTTTGAAGATGAACTTTTTCTTGTTTAACTTGTTCTTTCTTTAGTGGCCGTGCAAAACGTACACATTTTCAGTCATCGCCTGGCAATCCATTCTGAATAGATCTGACTGTCGTTTAAGCCTAATTTATTTCTCCAGTACCTATAAAATATTTATTAAACCATTTCTAAAAATGGTTATCTCGATTAACAGAACAGTCATATTAATATAACACTCATATGTCTAGGAAATGTTTTTCCTGCGTTTGTTTGTGGGTTTGTGTGTTCGCTTATGGTGCCAGAAGTGTACTATGATGTCCATTAACATTAAAAACAAGGCACGTTGAGTTATTGAAGAATTTTTGTATAGCAGTTTCCTTAAATTACAAAGATTTGCGTTAAATGTAATTATTCTTGAAGAGTGATTTAGAATACGACTGGTCCTGAGCAAAAGAAAAAAAACCTATTTTTATTTTATTTTTAAATTTCAAATTACAACTAAGCATTTTACAACCTCTCTAATAATATTTCCTTCTTAAATGTTTAGCTTTGTGTAACGAGTCTTCCACTGAAGACCCCAGAGATTATATAAAAGTCTTGCGTTCACATGTTAACTCCACTGGCTTAATCCTTTTCAGTCGTCGAAATACACTCTTGCTAAACACAGCCTGCATTTCTTTATTTTCATGGTTTTGCACTCGTAAAAAATGTTGCGAACTTTATTTCTTATTTCTTCTCTGACACCATCTTGAGATCTCTATGTATGTGATCATTTCGTACATACCATAATGCATTGACTATTGATCTTAAAACTTTATTTAGGAATGTCTATATATGCTTCATGTTAGTCAATTTGGAACAGCCCCATAGTTGTATCCCATAAGTCCAGAAGGCTTTAGCACCTGCATATATATTAATAGTGTAACGGGAGCGCTGGAACACCCTGTGAACCAGCTGGGAACGGAAGGCAGGGGGAGGACCGCGTTAGCCACACCTCCCCCTCGTTTGTCTTATAGTGGTGACAGGGACGACTGGGGAAAGAAACATAATTGTGCGGTCTGTTTCTCTTCCACCTGGTTCCAGAAATTACGGGATCTTTCATCATCTGGAAACGTCTAGAAGACGGCGAGATGCCTATAAAAGGGCTGCAGCTAGTCAGTCAGTGAGTTGGTTGGTTAGTGTGTGAGTGAGGACAGTTCTTGGTGTAAGAAGGCAGTGTTAGTCAGTGACGTGTTAATGAACGAAAGGATTGTGCAACGGAAGACTGTACGTAACTGGTATGTGCATCGGAGTTTATGTAATCGCGAGGACAAGTGAAATTGTAACGCACGGACTGGTAAATTGTAATTGTTGCAGCACGTAATTCGGTGTAATTGGCAAGTGTTTAACTGTAAGTCGGTGGAAATAAAGAACATTGTTGAGTGGTGTAATTGGACTTTTTATTTCACGAACGCACAAGTCACACTGGTGTCAGGAAGCGGGAAAACAACATCACCGAACATTACAACCATGGACGCGGCATTGGAAAATTTTTTGGAGAAGATGATGGAAATGAAGGCCGAACTAATCGGGAAGATGGAAGAAATGCGGGCCGAATTAACAGACAAGCTGGAGACTAGAAATAACCTGGCCGCGGAACTGAAACTGATCAGGACGGCTAGGGACAACATCGCCGAGAAGATGGAACAAATGAAGGCCGAGTTAACCACGGAAATGAGAGCAGCGAACGACGGTCTGGCTACCGAAATGAAGGTGGCGAACGAGGCTCTCGCCGCCAAGTTTGAGGAACGGTTGGCCGGCGTGGGGGATGACGTCACGAACCTGGGCACGCGGAAGGGTCAAGTAGACGACCGCCTTAATGATTTAGAGGAAAAGGCCGACAACATCGCAAAACCCCTCACCCGCCTGACGGAGGAAAACCGGCCTTATGTGTGGACGGAGGACGCCGAAGACGCTTTCCAGCACCCGAAGGGGACCCTGTGCAGTGCTTCAATTTTGGGTTTCCCACAACCGGGTGGCGCCTTCATTGTGGACACCGACGCCAGCGACCATTGCATTGGAGGTGTCCTATCGCAGATCCAGGACGGCCACGAGCGCACAAGAGTGGAAGAGGAGGAGCGTGCCGCAGCAGTCCGAGTAGTTGTGGCAGTGCCTGCTGAAGGCTGGGATAGCGCAGGCCTGAGGAGGGAGCAGCTGGCGGACGCAGACTTGGGGCCACTCTTGAGGGAAGTGGACGGAGGGACGAGACCGACCTGGGAGGACATCGCACCGAGGAGCGCCACCTACAAGTCGCACTGGGCCCAATGGGACTCGTTGAAGACCAGAGTGGGCGTGCTGTTCCGGGTATGGGACTCACCCGATGGGAAGGCGCAGAGAGGACAGTTGGTACTTCCCCGGAGTAAGGTCCCGGAAGTCTTGGAGGAAGTGCACGCCGGTACTTCAGGAGGACACCTGGGAGCGAACCGAATGATTCACAAACTACGGCAGCGCTACTTCTGGCTCAGACTCCGGGCAGATGCTGGTGGTACACCTGGACCGCCTCGCACGCTACGATGGGGCTGTTCGAGGCGAACAGCTTTGAGGAGGGAGCAGTGTAACGGGAGCGCTGGAACACCCTGTGAACCAGCTGGGAACGGAAGGCAGTGGGAGGACCGCGTTAGCCACACCTCCCCCTCGTTTGTCTTATAGTGGTGACAGGGACGACTGGGGAAAGAAACATAATTGTGCGGTCTGTTTCTCTTCCACCTGGTTCCAGAAATTACGGGATCTTTCATCATCTGGAAACGTCTAGAAGACGGCGAGATGCCTATAAAAGGGCTGCAGCTAGTCAGTCAGTGAGTTGGTTGGTTAGTGTGTGAGTGAGGACAGTTCTTGGTGTAAGAAGGCAGTGTTAGTCAGTGACGTGTTAATGAACGAAAGGATTGTGCAACGGAAGACTGTACGTAACTGGTATGTGCATCGGAGTTTATGTAATCGCGAGGACAAGTGAAATTGTAACGGACGGACTGGTAAATTGTAATTGTTGCAGCACGTAATTCGGTGTAATTGGCAAGTGTTTAACTGTAAGTCGGTGGAAATAAAGAACATTGTTGAGTGGTGTAATTGGACTTTTTATTTCACGAACCTACAAGTCACAATAGATTATTATGCATGTCAAGTTTAGAATTCCTGCTAATCAGCCATTTAACTTTTTGTTTTAGTTTCTGTATGCTTTCTCCAATTTAACTTACAGTCTAGGGTCATTCCTAAGTAATTCACTTTTTGCACTTGAGGTATAGTTTCGTTGTTTATTGCTATTGGTGGTGACTTGATTATCTTATTCGTAAAATTAGTACGTACAGATTTAGATTCATTTAATTTTACACGCCATTTCTTTGTCCACTGACTTAATTGACAGCTTTCTGTAGCTTCCGTGTGGATTCCTCCACTGTATGTCCTACTGCTAATATTCTTGTATCGTCCGCAAAGGTGGCCATAGTTACATAATCTTAATATGGGATAATCCTAGTAAATAATAGATATAATATTGGAACCAAGACACTTCCTTGAGGTACTCCAGCAGCTATATTCCTTAGTCCTGAGTATTCATTTCCATATTTAATTCTGAAATATCTTCCTTCTATGTAGGATTTCAATATTTGATAAAACTGGACAGGGAGATCACGTTGGAGCATAGAGATTAAACCTTTGTGTCATACTTTATCAAATGCCTTAGCCACATCTAAGAACACTCCAGAGCAGATTTGCTTTTCTTCAAAAGTTCTCTCTATAATATTAACAATACGGTGTACTTGATCGATTGTAGAGTGTTTGTTTCTAATCCCAAATTGGTGATCTGGAATTAACTTAGCAAGTTGAGGTAGAAGTGAGATCGGTTTATATGACTCCTTTACGTTAGGATTTTTCCCAGGTTTCAGGATCATTATTACTTCCGCTACCTTCCATTGACTTGTGCTGCGTTAATCATGTGTAATAATTTGAAAAGATCTTTTTCTGGTAATTACTTGAGAATCTTCCCAGTTTGTTTTTTAATTTTACGTCCTCCAACTTTAAGTTATATCGGACGGTAATCTTCCCAGTGATTAAATAATATCCTGGTGCTTTTTCAGCATCTATATTTTGCTGTATTTCCAATTTTAGTTCTTTAAGCGTCACGCGACTAAGTTCTTTACCTTTCCTTTTCTTACCTTGTTTTGTAACCTCTTCAGACGTTTTTCTGGGTAAGGGTTGAAAAATCTCTTCAAGATAATTGGCAAAGAGTTCTGCTTTATCCTTATCACTTCTTGCCCATGCTCCAATTCCCTTTTTTATTGGTGGAATTACATTAGAAGGTCTTTTGCTAATTCTTGTTGACGTCCATAAGGAGTAATCAGTACCTTTATCAGCAGTTAGTCCTTTCATATATATAGTGACTGATTTATTTTTTATTCTACTGATTAATTTCGTTATTTTATTACAGGTTTTATTTAATTGCTTTTGATCTTCAGGTGGCCTTATCCCCTGCCACTTTTTCCGCAGTTTTCTTTTTTACCAGAATAACTCTCTCACTTCCATAGGGTAGAAAATATCGTAGACATTCGTTCTTATTTCCAAGGTAAAAAGGAAAATGATAACCAGAATAATGCCAGTATAGACAATGGATTCCATTTAATAATATATTGGAGCAGTTAGTGCATATGCGTTTTAAACACTACAGAAAGTCAATTTTGCACGTTTACATATCACAAACTTACAGCTTAATCAAGGACACTTTTTTCTTTAATTTCAGCAAGCAAATAGAAGATTTCCAATACTTGAAATTTGGTTAAAGGCGACGCATTGTTGACATGTATAAAGCCCAAGAAGCTATTTTTACCTTAAAGGTTACAAATCTGAATTTCTGAGTTAAGAACTGAAGTACAGCACATTGGCATTTTCTTTACTATTCTGTGTTTTATTCCATAATTAATAGGTGATAAGCATGATAGTGTTAGTAATATTAATTAAATTATCATTTATGTGTTTGTAACAGCAGCATATCTATCTCAATCTTGTCCAGCTAGTGTTGCTTTAATTACCAGTTAATTATCAAATGCTGCATCTAAGCAAACTTCAATGCCACCAACTTTAGACCGGATCAAGCCTACAATCTTATTCACAGAAAGCCAATGCTCAGCGCACTTTGCTATGCAAAACGCCTCCTGTGGCCCATAAGTTCAATGATACTTAGGGTTAAAAGTACCAGTAGGCTTCAAGATGTCTTTTCAATTGTCCCCGGTGATGGAAAGATGTGGCACGGCCTCTTTATAGGAAAACGATTATCCTCTGGAAGTACATAGTGGACCAGGATCGGGAACGTAAACGGCTGAGTTGATACTTCGCCAAGTCTGCTGTTCACAATCTTCCTGCCGCCATCCATAAATCTTGGATTTTAACATTTTAAACCGCCTATTTTGCATTTCATGTTATCTGTGGAATGTAATGTATGAATAAGAATTTTAAGCAACTATGCTCAGATGTGTAACCATCTGCAGCTTCAGGATTCTAGGGCAGAAAATAAACGTATATATTTTTATTTCTAGGTTAATTGTGTTTACTAGGGTAATTAAGCGAATATAATTGTTGTGATAAACATGATTAACAGACTCAGAAATTAGGCTGTTCTTAAACACATGAGGTTCAAAAGTTTGGGTTAGACCATCTTATATGCAGAGTAAGGCAGTGGAAGAAAAATGCATCGTTAAGTACTCGATACAAATTGTTGAGTGTGACTATCTTGGTGATGATGCTTGGTAATGCTGATAATAATTACTGTTTTCAATGATTTGCCAGCATTTCTCTTTTCATGGCAGTCCAGCATTTACAATTTTTTTATCGTTCCTTCCAAGCTTAGTAAACGACTTTCAGTTTGTCCCTTAAAATTAGAAACGTGTACTTCTCCATATTCTTCCTTTCAATATGGTAATGTGATCGAATTTTTATATACTTTAACTATCATTCAGTGTTTTATTTCTAAAATGCATATTTTATTTTTTGTTTCACATTTAATATGAATTCGTTTTCCTAGAATGGTATAGCTAAGTACACCTAAGTACAGCTAAGTACTCCTCAGAACCTCTGTAGGCTCCACCTTCACTACAGAGGTAAGCCTCTAGGCTGTTAATTCTAGTGATATGTGTTCCATGGTCTGTCATCTTTTGATACTTTCCCAACAAGCAATTTTACCGAGAATGATAGTTCCAGTAATCAAATGAAAAAAACTCAATCTCACGTTGAGATACCATGAATTTAAGCTTAGTTGTTCTATAATGAATGGGTTATCTGTGTAACAAGTAATATTTGTTCAGTAGGTATTTGCTTGTTTAGCACTCAGTCTATCAATATTAAGACAAACAATCTTGATAATGCGTTTGTTCACTTTATGCTGATTCGTTTAATTTAAATATTCCAATTATGACATATAAAGTAACTTTTAATTATTTAATTCTCCTTGTACAATTTTTAAAATATGGATCACAAATACATGAAAGGTACTCAACTTTAGGTATAACATAGGCATTATAGAATAAATTTAATAGGAGTAACGCTTAAGATCTTTGGAGTTTCTAAATAAAAATCTTAATTTTTATGAACACCATTAACCACTCTATCCATATGGTAATTTAATGACCAATTATCCTGCAGGTTTAGGTATAAACCTTTGTAAGTTTATTTTTCTTTCAAGTTCTTGCTATTCATTATGTACAGTGTTTTATATAATTGACTATCTACTACTGCTGCTATTACTATTACTACTACTGGCGTTGACGTTGACGGCCTTGGCGTTGGAGCTGCGGCGGTGTCGAGGTTGCTGGTGAAGAGAGGTTCAATAATGCATGCTGGACGTAGGCAAGGAGTGAAGGAGGAGGTAACAAAGCCTCGTCAATCAGCTAAGAGCAAAGCGCAGTAAAGCTGATCGTGAAGTGCAATGGGAACAGAAAGAGAAATAGTAAAATAAATCAAATGGTAGAGCGGTTTTTTCCCCAGAACTGGAATTACATTATCGCATTACATTATCGGAAGCGAAGGCAAGAGCAGAGTGCATATTTAACCAAGTTGGTAGTCTAAGTATCATAGTTTTGTATTTCTTTACGCTAATTTAAGGCTCAAGTTTAATATTGTACATCTTATTTCTCGTAAGCTAACCAATTTTATTGTTAGCACAAACACTGGTCATAAAACGATTCGGCCATAAACAATAATTGAGGGAAAAAAAGAAAGAAAAATAGAAAAATCAAAGCCTCATTATACTATTCTAGTGTTACTTCCTGTAAACCTTAATATATCAATATTTTAATATTATTTACAATAGAAGTTGATTTTAAGATATTATTTGCTTAGGTTTATTTTATATGCTTCTACGGACATTGAAATATATTCCCATATCTGGCGCAAAGACACCATATGGCTATTTTTAAATGCATGTATTTATCAGCACAATGAAAACAGATTTTCTCTAAATATTTCAAGCATAACGGTATGTTATGCTTGTCATAACTTAAAGTACTCTTGTAGCGTTAAGCACTCTTGTGTATGTATATATGTAGAGCTATGGGCAAGTTTGTTGTACATATGTTAATTTAACCTTTATTGAATTATGCATTTTAATTATAAGTTGAAGCTACTTTATAAAAGATTATATTATTCAATGTTTGATTTTTTGTTTATTTTGGTAATATTAAAAGGCAGATTCAATTTATTTTCTGTATTAATTCTTAAAGAAGAAAAACAATTTGACAAGAAATTATCCATTAGGATTGTAAAACAGGCATATTTGAATTTGCTGATCTGTTCATTTACATAATTTATATGTTCGCTACCTAACTTACAAATTGCTAGAAACTATTTAATGCTTTACTTTTACTTTTATCTCTTCCAGTACTTGCCGGAGCAGTTACTATACTTTTAACTGATCGAAATCTTAATACATTTTTCTTTAATAAATAACTAAAACGATACGACAGAGGACACCTTTTGAAAATTTGTCATGTATTAAATGAGTTGGGATTGAAATGTAATTTTTATAAGGCACTACCATGAATATATTTTAACTGTATGATACTTTAATTATACTCTACTGACCAATTTCTAAGAAAATGGAAATGTTGAAGTGGTTTGCATATAAAGGCTACTCTTGTAAGGGGATTTTTTAGGAGAGTGTTGAACTAAAATATGTAGTATTAATCGACTTTTTCATTTTAAGTTGCGCTAATCACAAACAAACATGCACACACGACAGCGGAATTTTCTCTTAAACTTGTTTCTATTCAGGTAAAATCAAAATTTGTATTTCCAGTTAAATTTAGGAATTAAAGTTTTGTTAATATCAGTTATCACATGAATTCTGAATTTCACATAAGGAATAAAGTGTATTTGCGTACACTAGACACATTTGCCCCTCTCATGAATCCCGTAAGAGCAAATACAAAATGTTTTTAATTTTAAATACCATGAGCTTCACCTCCAACACCGCTATTTGTCCCATCATTTAGCAGTTCTATGTTGTCCTGGGATTGTAATGATATATCATCCCTTTTCTGTGTCCTCTTATTATGGAGATATCCTCAGACGAATGCTTCATATTTCCTTACCTCCTTCTCTTTCCTCTATCTGTGCGTAATTGATTTATGTACTGATTTATGAATAATCCTAATAAACTTAGGATGAAAATACTCTGAAGAGGTGACAGTGACTGACATTTGTAATATCATACCAAAATAGTCGGCTTTACAAGTTAGCTAGACTCGAATGTATATTCGCGCTGAAATTCTTGTGTAGGATGATGACTTAAATCTCACAAAGTTTTGCTCTACCAAGCATGCAGCGGTTCTAAGCCAAAGCCGAAGGTATTCAGGTTTCTCTTTCAGTGCACATAGCACAGAAGAGATCCTTCATAGGCAGATTACCGCTGGATCTCAATAACTCACGCCAACCTCTAAACCTATCCGCAGAGTTGTGAATTACCGAGAAACTCTGAACTACGTTATCAAATTATCGCTCTACTCTATAAAGTACATGAATCAACTTTGTTAGCGCTTACAACTGAAGCATAAATATTTGAGGAAATGGAATGTTGGCTGGTGCTCCACGGTTAGCTTTATACCCTTGTATAAGGTCTCTGAAATACTTCTAGGAATTATAGCTTAAAAATATTTATAATCATTTATTGTATTTTGAATGTTCAGGTAGCTAATAGAAATAATATTTAAAGTGGAAATAAAATATATGCGAGAAGTTATGGAAAACTTTTTCAATAATTATATTACTGATAGCAATACATTAACACCATTTCAAAATTAATGATATTCTCTAAAAATGCACTTTTTAACTAACGAGCAAATAGCATTATAAATTGCATTTTTTTCACTTTTGTTTGAAAGTTATTCATCTAATCATATTTCAGCTAAAATACAAACAGCATATTTATCCATTAAATTATTATTAGATATTGAAGAAAATTACTATTTAAAAATACTCAAGTTGGTTTTGAAAATCTTTAGACGATTTTAAGATATTAAAACACTGATGTATCTCATAGAAAATGTCTCCCACTTAAATTTATGTTAATTTTCTTTTGTGAAAATTAGCTTTGGTTTTGAAAATCTTTAGACGATTTTTAAGATATTAAAACACTGATGTATCTCATAGAAAATGTCCCCCACTTAAATTTATGTTAATTTTCTTTTGTGAAAATTAGCTTTGGTTTTGAAAATCTTTAGACGATTTTTAAGATATTAAAACACTGATGTATCTCATAGAAAATGTCCCCCACTTAAATTTATGTTAATTTTCTTTTGTGAAAATTAGCTTGCATAGGTTTCACTTTCTCTCTATTTATTTACGTGATAAAAAAGTGTTTGCAAAAATGGATCCAATACACGCTGATACGCGTGAGATATGGGAGGGTCAAGCGATGGCCAGATGTCCATAAAGTGCGTCGCTAAAGGCTGGATTAGAAATTCCATAATCTTTGGTCGTCATTAAGAGAGAGATGGAGATAGAGATAGATAGATAGAGAGAGAGAGAGAGAGAGAGAGAGAGAGAGAGAGAGAGAGAGAGAGAGAGAGAGAGAGAGAGAGAGAGAGAGAGAGAGAGAGAGAGAGAGAGAGAGAGAGAGAGAGAGAGAGAGAGAGAGAGAGAGAGAGAGAGAGAGAGAGAGAGAGAGAGAGAGGTGTTAAAAGATGCAATGCATTCGGAAATTCAAATGAATAACACCTTATACCTTTGTAACAATTAATGGCACAAGAAACGCATTTGATATAAATGTTCCGTTTTTTTCCATATATGTAGTGACTTTTCGTATACTTCTTATGATACGCTATATACATTGTAACAGTTGTTTTTGTTTGAACTTGAAAATTATTTAAGTTTATTTGTTTGGTGATGTTATTTCGAATTTGCAAAATAATGTTTGAGTATTATAATGTTTATGTTGAGTGTGTGGAAGTGAGATTCTAGAGGGAAAATTGTACAAGATATGTATATTGGTTGGTATAAATGACGCGAGTATAAAAAAGATGAACGGTTGCTAAGGAGAGAGAAAAATCTTGCTGGTGGAAAAAGGTCGCTGTGAAGAAGTTTTTAAGATAAAAGTTTTAATAGTGAAGAATGGACGAGCAGGAGTGAGCGATTTTATGTAATTTACGGAAACTTTATTAAGGAATTGAGGATTTATCGATATGCTGATGGTAACCTGCAATGATTGACTAGGAAGAAAGTTCGAGTAAAATAAACTCCAGACGATACAGTTGATGAGCTGAAGATACTGATAGCCGCACAAACGAGATGGGAGAAGATTGTGCTGAAAAAGTTGGACACAATATATCATCCTGTTACACAATATATAATCCCGGTTACAAGCTAACTTTGTAAAAATTCATTTAAAATAAGGAGGATGGCACAGATAATTCTGCAAGATAGTGTATTTTGTCGTGCAGATATTTTTAATAGATACCGTTACTATGGAGAAACAAAATAAAAGTGATAGTTATTGGGTACAACGAGTGGGATGAAGTAAACAAAATTCACTCATTGCCCCAGTAACGGGTGGGATAAAGTAAATATATGGTTATATAACTTTTAATAGCAATATCACACATACTCATTCTTTAACTATATACGGATTCCACACTAGCACTTCCATTTTTACTGCAGAGTTTTATGCAATATACCGGGCCATTTTACACGTACGTCAACGAAAGTTGAGGGACTGCTTAATCCTGAGTGATTTCCTCAGTGCACTTCAAAGCCTAGGGCAGCTGTACAACTACCACCATATTGTGCAGCCTATCCAGGATGCCCTCCACGTTTTACACGCTTCCGGCGTTAGCGTGATTTGTGCATGGATCCCTGGTCACATAGGCTTGCAGGGGAATGAAATGGCGGATTCAGCGTCCAAGACGGCTATCATGAAGCCCAGGGTTCGAGTACCATCTGTGAGATCGGAAGACTTTAGGGCCGTATTGCGGACAGCTGTGCAAACCTGCTAGCAGAAAGAGTGGTCCGCTCTCCGCAACAATAAACTTAGATCTGGGAAAGAACTTCCGATTCCCTGGGTTACCTCCTGTCGTTCATCTCGTCACGAGGAGGTGAGTTTGGCTTGGTTGCGTATTGGGCACTGCTTTTTTACTCATAGTTTTCTTTTTAAAAAGGAGCCTGCACCACTGTGTCCGTTTTGCAACGAAGCGTTATCTGTCCGACACGTGCTGCTAGAGTGTTTTTGCCTAGCTCACCTTAGGACATCTCTGCAGCTGCCGGCCAGCTTTGCAGAAATGCTAGCGGATGATAACAAGGTAGTGGAAAAGGTTTCTAGATTCTTTTCTAGGTTAGACTTTAGGATTTAGTGAACGGAATTTTTGGTAGGTTGGATTTATATTTCTTTTTAATTATTTTACTTTTGTTTGTTTTTTGTTATGTACGTGTATTTTTATAAGCTTATTTACACTTCTATAGATTTTTAGAAAGACTTATATCTGGCTTTTGCCATTAGCTTTTTAAAGGGCACTGATGACCGCTGTAGTTGAGAGCCCTTATACACATAATCACCATCTTTAACTATATGTAAGTGCGCTTGTACATTACCTTAGGAGTTAATACCTCCAAATACATAAAAAGTAGCAGCATTACCAGTATTTATATCATTGCAAATAGGAACACTCGTTTCCACATTCATACTGCTGGGACTGACTTTCCACACCTCACCTCCAATTAATTTTTCAGCTATTTGTATTTTATAAGTCTCTGACTCTTCTACATACCATGCAGCTACGCTGGATGACTTCCATCCTCCATGTCGTTTGAAGGTTATAATGTCTGCTTCAGCATTCACAAAGAGTGTAGCAAGTAAAATAATTACCTGAATATTTGTCATATATTAATATATCGTATCTGTAGGAAAAATATCGTTCTATACAAGCGGAAAAACCTCTATTATTCACTCGTTTAATTATCCGTTGCCCTTCGACATAAAAATTCTCTCTTTGTCCACTTATACAATAAATAACTATTGTTACCCAAAAATATTTGAAACATTTTATATTCTTAATGTTATGTTTGAGAAACCAGAACATAACCTTTACGTGTTAAGGGTAGTTTGGGTTGTGGGGTTATTTGAAAATGTTTTCGTCATATATTTAGGAGTTTATGAACTTTAACTTTTCGTTTTTAAGTTATGAGTACATCTTAATGCACACACACAACAGAAATTATTCTAGAAATGTTTATTTTCATTTCATGTCCTAAAGCACACATTTTCAGTGAAATATTGATATCGAAAATGTCAATTATCTAACAGAACATAATTGTGGTATGGAAAGTAAAAATATTACCCCCTAGTGCCTGGAGGTGTGCGTTTAGAAAGCTAAATTTTCAATTTTAATTCAATTTTAGGAGGGTAAATTAGGAAATTTATAACTTCAAGCTTTATATTTTCTCAAACTTATATTTTTAGCGTTGAACAAAATTAAGTACCTATTGCATGAACACCATTATTTTTTTCTCAAAAAACCCATATGCTGTTTGGTGCACATACGAGCATTTATAACCATATTTTGCATATTGGATTGCAACTGAACACCCTAGCTTCTAAAGGTAGATTTTGGATTAACAGAAATATTAAACATTTTAAATGGGATAAGCAGACATTAACGATTACAAGTAATTTGGAATGCAAGGCATTTATGCTGGTATCTTCTTTCAGAGCACCAGTTCAAGGTTTTGTTGATTCCTGATTACAATGAGGAAGAAGCTCATAAAAGTACCATATATCCATTTAATGGGGCATGAAAGATCGTTTAAATGGTATTTACTCAATCTAAATCAAAGTAATTTGTAAGGAATAATGCATAAGAAAATGAAATTTAAGTTAAACTAAATTTTGATTATTTAATATTGTTTTGGAAATGTTCATCTATGAAATCCTGTCAAAAACTAAACATCAGCTTTTTGATAGATCCTCAAGTGTCTAATTGTATTCACAGAAGAACAAAAAAGGGGGGAATGCCTAAACGTGATTGCTAAAATTAAAACTGTAAGTTTTACGGTAAGCTTATACGACTTTGTGCAGTAAACTCTGAATGGAATACTGTATGTCCTAAAAATCGACTCTGTTGCTTACGATCAACTAACAGTACAGTAGTTAAACAAATAACACGTACTGTATTAGTGTTAGTGTTATTGGAAGTCACATCGTGAATTTTCTATGTCCAAGTAATTCCAAATATCCTGAAAAGCAGGTGTATTATACTTTATATTAATAAGTCTACTACTTACTGAACCTAGAGTTAATTATAATTAATTAATGATACCTGAGGTAGACTATTGTCCTGGTAAAGCATAATCCTAACATTGTTTAAGGGCTCAAGGTCTTACACATGATTACTCTGATGACTATATATTCCGCTTCATGTGGAGCAGGGCGTCAGGATTTAGACAGATGCTTTGTCTACAAACTTTATATGACGTGGTTACGCTGCAAGCTGTCGCTAGTACCGCAATCCTTTGTGGGAAGACGTACAATGAAGTACAGAACGACGCTGCCAGTCAAAACAATGCCCTAATCGTTTCGCAATTACAGCTTGTGGGTGCCGTTCTCTGACATTCACATAAGAAGCTCAATGCAACGAGGTCCTTTCTGCTTGGGAGCTGAGTATCTCAAACTCCTTAATTCACCTCATCGTGTTAAACGGATTTGCTAGGGAAGTGCAGAACTTATTTCGTTCTCTAACACTTCATAATAGTTAAATGAAGTATTGCAATATGCCAAGTTCTACATAAATACAATTTCGTTTCTCCTGCACTCGCCACCAAATAATAATATTCCCTGACGAAAGGAAATGTTTATTAATATCAAACATTTAAGTTCTTTAGAATATTTTAATAACTCAAACCGATTTTAAATGGAAAACAATCATTAATTTGCCTGCTGTGCAAGGGCTGGTGGTAGGGATTTTTCTCCAACCAAGATGTGGCAAGTTAGGTGCCCCACGTTGGGCGCCATTTTGTGGCAAGGTTTTTGTGGCAGGAGTTTTTACTCCTAGGGTCGTCAGCCTCGCCAGTGATAATTTTAAAATATCGATGTCCACGGCTGCTCTCGGAGTTATCCTAAAATTCACGAATATAGGATCTGTAGCAAGGATCTCTTGATTCAGGGCGTTTTGGGTGGATCAATTAGGGTACTTGGAAAGAAACACAGTTTTATTCTCTTTCGAAGACTGGTTGTATTTCAATTACTCTCGAAATACATGTTAATTAAACGAACTCTGAATGGTTGGCTTCGCGCTGGCGTGGTTGTACTCTCGTGTCTATAACACGACTCACCGGATTAGCACCCTTTAATTGAAGGCGATTTCTTTAGTGTACACGTCTGTTCAGTTTAGCCCACAGTAGCTAACTAGCTCTAATGAACGCGATTTCTCTCCGCCTGCTACCAAACGACGTTTTAGCTTGACCCTCAGCCGCCAACTGACTTTGGATAGATATTTGTTCCCAGATAGGCCGTATGACACTTCGCTTTCCCCTTCAGTTCATTATTTTTAATAAGTTGGCCAGTAGAACGCATATAGGGTCCCTTTTACAAGAACAACCTCTCTCTCATCTTTCTGGACCACCTAAGATGTCTCCTGTCAAAACTATGCTTGAAAATAAACACCGGGTGCGACCCTTAAAATTTATGGTTTCGTCTGTCCTACTAGGGGAAGAAAAACGACCTTTTCAGCGTTCGTAACAAACTTGACAATACACACAAGATATTTGTTTCAATACATGTATATATATTTTTAAAATTCAATTAATCTTCCATATATTCCTTAACAGTTAATTAATCAACTCGAGGAAGAGAGTACCGTTTCAAAGATGATTCCCCTTCTTCCCCAGAGTCTGGAAGTATGAATGAGAGTGTGAATGTGTGCGTGATCTAATGATTAAAATATAAAGTTCAAGCAAACCAACGTATACGGGTTAACACCTTCGATATGTTCCAAAGGAGAACGGCCGCCGATATGGCAACTGCAATTAAAGGCGGATTTAAGTGGAACAAAAAAAAAATGCTAAGTAAAATAGCATTGTAGGTAAATATAAAATTTTCTGCGAAGAGCCTTGAGGACTTCTTCATTCACATTTAGTTTATACATTATGTATAGTCGAAAACCTTAAAGAAAACACAACGAAAGCATTTCATTTGCATCAAGTAACGTTCTTGTAGTATTAGGTAGCTATATAATGTTTCATGTCTTTGGTTCTCCTCCAACAGATCAAACAATTAATGTAACTTGAGTTTGATTGATGGAAATTGGCTTCATCTTGATTATAGGTTTAATAAAGTTAGATTTAGTTAAAAGTATTGCTATAGGTGAAGAGAGTATTTTGGTGGACAAAATCTATATTATGGTTTAATAAAAATTTTAGGATTTAATATATATGTTAACAAATATAATGGTTTTAACACGTGATATAATTTATAATTGCTGTGGCATGCATTTTAGATGGAGGAACTATTGCTTTGCAGCCAAAAATTCGAGTTTGATGTCACCAAAATAAATGCTTCAAATAAAATGTTTTAGAAAAGGATCCCTGTATATGTATGAGAAGAGCATAACTTAAAAATATATTGAAGTTCTCCAAAGGTACGAACGAAAATTTTCAAGGAGAGTTTTCTACCTCAAGTAACATAATTTTTTCCCTCGAAATTATGGACTTCCTCCATATGGCCTAAATGTTTTATAATAATGCAGTGCGTATAAAATACTTATAGACAGAGTAAACTGCATATGCTGAATATTATCGGAATAACTATAAGGATCTCTTTATGTTTATTGGGAAGGAATGCTGTAAAGTTTCGTGTAAATGGTAAAGCACAAAAACGTATCTTGTTAAACATCTAGGAGTTCTCATAAACACATGAGAAATACCTTAATGTGACTTACGGTGTTGTAGTTAAGTGTTTTAATTTTTTTTTTTTTACTCTCCAACTGACTCATGTTTTATGAGTCAGTTGGAGAATTTAATGCCATGCTGGCACGTTGGCCATAGTAGACCAATGGTTAACAGCAGCTGGACGGAGACAGGAAGATCCGTGGTTCAAATCCCGGTAATGGCATTAAATTTTTTAGTCCTACACTACACTTTCAGTTTACATTAAACATGTGACAATATGATTAAAACAGTTACAGTGGTTTTTGGAAACAACAGCATTTTCTAAATATGTGGTTCTGGATGCAGGAATTTATTTTGAAAATTAGATGCAAAATTTGGTATTTAGTCGATCTTACATTTTTTGAGTTATGTTGTTCACAAATAAGCAAACGGTGCTCTCTCTTTCACACACAGCTATCACACATGCACTTAAACATACACAGGTCTTTTCTAAAAATTCCTCTTTGGGAGGGTTCGTGATTTTCAAAACATGTATTTCTGCAGAAGCATCGGTGTCTTATTTTTGGGTGGAATATACTTCCTGTACTTTCAAGGAATCTAGGATAATAGGAACAGTTAAGACACCTTAACTAATCAGAAGATGCTAAGTGGTCGTATAGAGATTATGATGTAAACAATTATGTGTATAAATTTCAGAGAATTTGTGGAGTATTTATAAATAAAGTGTGCAAAAAAAAAAAAAAACTAATGTTTTAAGAAGTTATGAATGCACTGTGTTAATATACAGAAATGAAGCCTGGGTATTAATAAAACAAAAAAGAAGAAAACTACATACTTCAAAGAGGAAATTAAGGACTGTGAAGTAAGATTATTTAAAAATGAATTCATAAGAGAATATGTACACAATTTTAATGAGGCATTTAAGTATCATAAGTCAGGGTAAATAGCAGGTCCAGAAATGCCTCATACAATACTTATATAAATAGAAGCATAATCTTAAAAAGGAGATTTGTGGGAGACACAGGAAACGTTGGATGAAGGATGAGGAGGAATAGGTACTTGATTATCTACTCCATATGATAAATACAGAGTAGACACATAGCATTAGAGAAAGTACTTTAGCTCTCCTATCGTATCACTACTTGCAGTGCACTAATCCAGTTGGAGTTAGAGTGCTTTATTGCGCATATCTTAAAAGCATTGAGCCTTATATAATCAAAAGAGAAATCATGTATCACTCCTTATTCTGAATTCAGTCATAAACTGCATATATTCTATATATGTCAAATTTACAGCCTTCAAACACGCTTTAAATAAACTTAAGGATACCTTGCTTGTTAGGGTAAAGGTACAAGATATTACAGTGGGATTCCGCTACTGGAATACGGCGTCGTACGGAAGCCAGATGGTCCTTTAACTTGTCGGGATAGAGAGATAGTGATAAAGAGATAGAGCAGAGACGCGGGACGACGTACGCAGGGACGGACGGAATCTCTAATGAAGACAGCTTAGTTTGGTCCATCAACCATGAAACAGACGATAACAGTATAGGAAGGATGGGTAGTAATGGTAAAGGAAGTGCTACAGTATTAGGCTACCGACTCGGGGAAACCATAAAAACCCATGGTAAGAAACGATCCCTACACCATCCGAACGCGGGTCTCAGTCACCGCGAAGTCATCTCGCTTCGTTCTTGCTTGAGAAAGTATAGTAATGTAAATAACTCACAGCAAGCAGTTTGGGACATCCGGTATATGACAATTTAAGCTTGAACTAAATCACCGAGCACGAAACTACATGTAAAAGTCCGTTCTGCAACACATTCCACTTCCGTTTGTACGTGGATGGAATTTAATATGTAAAAACTGACTCCTTTTTCTCTAGAGCTCTTTACATAGTCAGCGGACAATGTATATTTTATTTCATAAGCTGTCTTATCCATAAACCACCAAAAATTGGCTCTAGAATCGTTTCACGTACTCCACCCACATACTTGCTGACTGGATATTTCTCTTGAGACTTGAGGGAAAGTAGCTGGCGGATACTGGAGCTTCCTTACTTGACTCTTCACGTAAATATTTAAAACGTTCCTTCCAGGAACCTCTCGACTTTTGTTATTTACGAAAGTTACTAGCCATCTCCTCTGAAGAGCCAAGTTAATCCGTTCCTTGGGAAACCAGCTAAGACTTTCTCTTCATGTCTTACTTAAAACAACAAATTCTAATCCTTGGTGAAAGCTTCTTGTTCTTTGAAGTTAAGATGAGTATTTCAGGTACATACTAAACATTTTCTTGTAATTTACAAATGTTTTATCTGGATGGAAACACTTTTTAGAACCAGAACTGTAGGTTTAATCTCGCTGAGCCTAACTATTTAGGCTTCATAAAAACATGTTTAACAGATTTATAAATACACAAATATATAATGCATGTGAGTTAACCATGATAATAAAGATGAAACATGCACGTATTTGCGCACTTCATGGAAAGTGTATAATCTATTTTATAGGGAAATAGTGACGAACACCTCTCGTTGAATAATCAATGTTCGGAAACATTCTGTTTAATATTTCGAGACTTTATATTTCTCTATGAGCTCAAATGGTTAAAGCATAATATTTTGAATTGTCAAAGCACATGAGCATAGTGGTAATTACATCTCAAGAGCTGTCTATGTCATTAATAAGGTAATACAAAAGGTATTATGGATTCCCGCATGCAAGGATATTCAGACTACTCATGTGTAACACGTAACTTACATTTATATTTCTGCGTATTTTTATAGTTCCATGTTGATAAAAGGGAACGTGAATATAATGTTAAAATTATCAAAACAGAAAATGATAAAACCTTTTGGAAAAATAATCAGTCAAAAATTTTTCCAATATTTTGCTATCTTCTCCGCTCTCAAAGACTCATGTCTTGTCACGCGAATTTGGGCAAAACATTAAGAAATTGAATAAGTATGTAATCACCAAGGTGTAGAAAAATGAAACAGTTCAATGCCCTTACTGACCGCAGAATCAGAAAGAAATATCCATTCTACATCATTAATCTAGAAATTACTTGAGAGTGTACTCCATTAAAATAATAATAGTTCTGATTTATGATTAGAAATACGGTATACTTTGCAACTAATAGTTTATTATAGTGTCGCGAACCCTATCGCGATAGCGCGGCTTGTCTACACAAAAAGCCTGGAGAAATGCCGTAAGAAATAATGATAGCGCGAGATAAAAGACCTGCCGGCACCGATAGGGTTACGCTTCTGGAAGGTGATAGAACATTCGATTCCTGTTTGGTCCAGAAATATCTCGAATTTACGAAATAGGTATTTAAGGACGTGACGGCTCGCAAAGATTTAGTTGTAAACAGAGTTGCAAGATGTAAGACAGTGAGTTGTGTAACAAGAGTGTTGTTGTAACGAGAGCTGATCAGAACGTTGTTTGTTATTGTCATCGACCTTGGTAGACTGGTGTATGTGACGTAATGCTGTTACGTGAGAATTGAACAGTGTATTCTTACGCAAATAAAAAACGATTTTTAATTTCTGCAAATTGTACCTTTAATTCTACACCCGCCACAAAATCACAATACGTATGCCGAACTTTATGTGAAATTTAAAGGTATTTAAAGACCTTAGAGATACCAAACTATGCAATTTGGTAATGACATATTTTTGAGAAATTAGTTTACGTTTTGCACAACTTAATTTAGATATACGGGCATGGAACAATGTTTGTAACTTCGTTGTTATAGGTTTGTGCAGTGATATCTTTTATAAAAGCTGTAAGATATCAACATGTTTTCATATTACTATGATTGTAATTAGGGCGTAACTTTTTCTAATGACAACATTTTCTTTTAATTTTATATTTTGGTCCTCAGGTCTCGGAACGTACAGACAGATGGCGCTTTTTTAACTGCAATTTAAATTTATTAGGACGTATTACAGCATGAAATTTAAACCAAGATAACACATTCATAACATAGTGAGTTCACTTCAAAAGGTGCTCAAAAGGCCCCCATTTACTGTCAAACAATGCCAAAGTCTGTATTTGAAATTAATGTTTCTAGCAACATTCTTCATTTGACCAGCTGCTTTTCTTGCCCAACTCTTCGCTTTAACTCTTCAAGATGTCTTGGTCGGCCCTTGTAAACCCTCAAATTTAAATAACCCCTAAGTAAGGGTGTAAGGGGTTCAGGACAGGAGATCTTGGCGGCCTTTCAACACTTCCTCTGCTGCAAAACCATCTTCCTGGAAATTCATGATCTAGGAATTCACCACCTGCCTTTCATAATGTACCGGCGAGCAGATAAATGTGGTTTTCTTCCACTTATGGTAAAATATCATGAGCTTTATCACCTTCTGTAACTCGTTTTGGCCTTCTAGACTTTGGCTTTTTTAACACTTACAGTTTGAATTTTTTTAGAAATTTTTCTTACCGTAGAATGAGTAATCCTTCGCTCTGAATGTCTGTATATGTTCAATACAAAGCCACATATTGATGTAGCCTACTGTATTGTTTAATTCAAAACGTACTCAATTTGAAGTAATGATGTGCGGTAAGATCCTAATACATTTAAATTGCGGTTTGATAGGCTATTTGTTTGTATGTTTTGAGACTTGAGGACTGGAGGAATTTTTATTTTAATCATGTTAATGTGAGGACATGTTAATATCCTCCAGATTTTCTTGAGTAATATCACTTCACAGAGTTGCAGCGGCGAGGTTACTGGCATTTTTCATACTTTTACTCACGCGGTACTGTAGAGGAAGCTTAGTAAATTTCATATTGTGACTTTGTGGGTTCACGAAATTAAAAGTACAATTGCACAAACTCAAAATGTTCTTTATTTCCACCGAATTACAGTTGGAACACTTGCCGATTACATAAAATTACGTACTGCACAAAATTTCAATCCACCAGTTCGTCTGTCACAGGTCCACTCCACACTCACAATTACGTACAACTCCTCTGATACACGTACACAGTCTTCCAGTCCGTTCGCTAGCACTGCGCTCTTCACGGCTGCCCATCCAAGAACTGAAATGACTCGTTCACTGCAGCCCTTATATAGGAAGATCGCTGTTTCTGGAAGCTTCTCGGCGTGGAAAATCATCCCGAATGTTCCAGACGTCAAGGGTAGGGGCAAGAGACAGTACATTGCCTACTGACACTTTCCATTTAGACTTACTCAGAGGTCAAAGATTATCTTATTCTGCCTGATGCATAATTTGGAGATCAACTAAAATTAAATGACTCCAGTCGACATGAACATTAGCCTGTGTAAGTAAATCCTATGTGTAACGAGTGATTTGGAACTGTACTTTAGACCTCTGCAATGTATGTCATTTAGTGCCGCCGTCTTTATTTTCTTAAGTATAGTAGTAAAAAAATGTCTCGAGTAAAAATGCATTATTACAATGGTTTACTTAAGTTTCTGTTTTTATGATGAGATGTCGTATCAAGTTCCAAAACGATTTGAAATTTATTCATTTCTGATTCATATTAATAACTTTTGTTTTGAATTGGAAGTGGCCATAACTGAATAGAGTAGGTCATAGATAAAGATGAATGTTACTATCCAATCTAGATAAATGGTAAATATGATAAATTAAATAGAAAGACAAATTATAAAGAACAAGTTATTAGGATTTTATATTTGGAACATCAGAAAATTACGTAATTCAGAATTAAGGTATTGGCCACAGGGAAAGGTGATGTAAATTAGAATATTTAGTTAGCATGGTGATAAGGGAAAACTCAGTAAGTGAAGAAGACAAGATAGCGTATTTTGTGTCGTGACCGCAAAGCAGCAGACGCGTGTGCAGAATGTTGCATGCATTAGCAATTATTTGGTTGAAAACCGGAGAATTAGAACAATTATAGTTATTCATCAAAGTGAGTAGAAGCTTCGATACAGTGCAACCTTAATCGCATGTGTGCAAAGGCAACAGAACCCTCAGGAAATGATTGTATTAGGATTATAATAATTAGTATTGTTTGAGAATATGATCGCAGGACGGACCTTCGTGAATTACAAAGAGTAAAAATAAGAAATACTTCTTTGCATCGTTTAGGAGAATAAGGAAAGGTCGCCGAAACGTGGGGCTACGAGTACATCTTCATCCCCCACCATCTACACATTTGTAGTAATACTGCTACAAATAGAACTTCGAGATCACCATCCCCATCGTCGCCCATAATTTCTGGTTCATAAGTATATAATATTGAAACATACACATACTTGATAAAAGAGGAGGCCGTTTAGTGATGTTATGAGTTAGGTAACTTTAAGAATAGAGAATCTGAAATTTCCAAAGAGTATTTTTAGCTCTTTAGTCCTTATGCGTTGTTATCTTATGCGATATTTTTGTATAATATTACTTTAAAATTAAAGAACTTTGTATTTCAGATATATGTAAACAGAACAGTTTTCTTATCATCAATTTTCATAAATCTGAAATAAATTTACATCAAATGTTCGTCTTAAGCCAAACACATTGGCAAAATTAATCTGAGTTTCTTGTCTTTTCTGCCTCTACAGTATAAGCTTTAATAATTATTACTATATGAACTGAACTGATTTATTAAAAGAAAATACTGCAATTTTTATCGGTCTTACTATTCTAAAGCGCAAACAGCATTCTTTATGACAGTAGGAACATATTGTACTATCCGTCCCTCCATCCGTCCGTCCATCGCTACAGACCACTTTTACAATGATTTGTATAGCTTACAAGAAATACTTTGGAAATGTGAGTAGCAAAGAGATACTGAAAAACTGCATTACCCTCCTCATAGACCCTACCCACGTGCATGGAGTCAGACATTGTCGAGGAGGAGAGAGATTCTGGATCTGAGGGAATATCCATTTGGGTGATCCGGCCACTATATCTGGTACGAGGGCGAAGTGGATGATATGAGGTGGCAGTGAAATATGCAGATAAAACAAGAGGTGAACATAGCATTTGGTGAAATTAATGGGAGGAGAAACCACAGAACCCGGAGAAAACGTGCCCAAATGCCACTTCATCCATCACAAAACCCACATGCGGTTCCCTGGAATCGAGCCTG
Organism: Mantis religiosa; assembly: GCA_030765055.1. Classification (NCBI taxonomy): domain Eukaryota; kingdom Metazoa; phylum Arthropoda; class Insecta; order Mantodea; family Mantidae; genus Mantis; species Mantis religiosa. The sequence continues at coordinate 80,542,922 of CM060953.1, forward strand.
GGTGCCTTGGTGAGAAGCCAACGGTCTAACCTCTGATCCATGACGCAGTCGATATAAACCTTTGCAAATGACTATTACACAAATGAAACATAGATTCTAGTATACATTAGAATAAAATACCATTACAGCAATCTTACGCAGTTACTTCAACTGACACCCTGTTACGGGAAATGTCAAATAACTCTAATTGTGCTACAAAAAACAAAACGTCATTTTTTCATTTTACTGTCGTGAAATGAAAGGCTTAGTATCGCACCAAACACAGTTACCTTAAGATAAGCCGAGCTCAGGATGCATAACAGCTTCTGTAGCAGATCAATGTATTTCTCTGTTTATTTATCGTTCAAAGTAAAACTTGGGCTTTATTTTGCAAGTTGTCAATGATTTCAACTCGGATGAATTAACAAGATATTCTGAGTATCATAAAAAATAAAGGTATGTCTCCTAAGGAGTGCATACATAGTGAATTAAGATCACCCGCGACTGTATATCTTTGGAAGCGCCACTTGCAGTTCCTAGAGTGAAGTTTTAATAATGGGCTGGAAAAAGGAATTATCGCTCCAGAATCCAATTTACTTCACCACTCTATGCATATTAGTGTCTACGTTGATGAAGAGGGGAGCATTAGGAGTGAAATAGATTAAAAAATCCTTTATCTTCATGACCGTTTTTTTTCTGATAGTGGGGTCACGTAATCAAAACTTTAAAACCAGTTGAGAGGGAGAACGATTTCCATAATTTTATATGAAAGACATTGAGTTCTTTAATCATCGAATCTCTATTTCACTATCACGTTCGTGTAAATTTTGAGCACATTACGAAAAGCATTATCAAGGCACAACCACGCAGTTTCAGGTTATGTTCTTAAATGACACATTTGTTGCTATAAATATAAAACCACGAAACTTCTATTTAAATATAATGGCTAAAATTAACTTAAGTCTTGTCTTATAGAAATCTGCTGAAATTGAGGGAAAACTATCATCATAGATAGATACTTGGTTTGGGTAACATCGTATTTAAAAGTACTACCTAATAATTACTTTTCGATAACAGATAAAAATAAAACATTTTTAAAACGCAATCCAACTGTAGTTTTTTCAGCTCCAGCCAAAGTAGGGCGTTAAAAAATTAACTTGCAGATAATGTTGAAACTCTAAAGGTTTATTTTCTTGTAATTCTTAATTCAAATTATCTTGCCCAGGTGGTTCCAAAGATATATTTGCGCCTTTTTTGCTATTAAAAGTTAAAATGGTATTTTCACAACATTGTTGAATAGTTTATAGTTTGCAGGAAAGTTGATGTTTTATTTAAAACCCATATTTCATAAACACATATTACAAAAATTAACTTTGTATACCGTGGAGCATTTTGCGTAAGATTCTGTTTTTTTTTTTTACGGATAACCAAAGCCATTTAAGAATTAGGGCACGAATTCCTAAACAGGAGCCTGCAGTTCAAATCCTGAACATTTTCGCCAGGTTTCCTTACGCCAAAACTGACACATGCTAGAGGTGCATTAAACTTAGGTAGGCATGGAACCGTCCCAAGTTTAATTTCATGTATTATCAGTATTTATCATCTGCGGTGCAGTATATATGTAGTGAAAGCGGGCTTTAAAATGATAGAATGATAAAACGATAAACATTATTGTAATTTATTCAAAATGTTACTGCTGCATCTTTGGATGATGTAGAACTTCAAAGAATACTGGCGCGCACCTTCATTCAAAACAAACGCGTCCACACACGGGCGCATGTACAGATCTTTTCCGAAAAATATTTCTAGTGTTCAGTTAGCCTCAAAATATATATTTCCAATGAAATGTCGGTGTCTAAATTTTAGGTTGAATGCAGACACCCTGTAAGTACATAGTAGAGAAAGTAAACATTCTAGTCTATAATTAATTAATTAATTAATTTTAGTCTATGTGCGTAAGTTAAACTGGAATCGCTATTTTCTGTGAAACTTATGGTTGAAGTATTACACAAAAACGTCCTGTCGTAATGAAAATTCTGTTTAATATCATCTGATGGTACGATATTTACAGGAATGGTTTTTAAAATATTATGGAGCCCCAAAGAAGCGTGAGGCGCCCATAAAAATATAGCAGTGACATTCTTATGATACCGTAAGCTTTTGTCTTATTAAATTGCGAAAATTAGGAGTATTTGCATTATTTAATATTTACAATATATAGTTGGTGATTATAGTTATAGTTGTTAAGCAAAAATGTTTATCCGTAGTTAATTTCTCTCCATCTTTATCCGCCTCACGTTCGGGCGCAATATGATGCAAGATTTCTATGTTGGAAGCACAATTCCTTCTCTTCTCGTGTGAGTTTTTGCGGCTGTCAGTGTCCACAAGTGTATCACCTCATTGTAAATATGAGTCATGAGATCTCTCGTTTTCAGATGTGCTTTCGAGTGAAGTAAATAAAATCCTGGATAAGTTCAATTTCGTAACATATATATATTTTAATTACATAACCTGGATTACATTTTACTTGATCTTTCTCTCCTAGTCAATCATTGCAGGTCACCTCCAGCGTATCGATAAATCCTTACTGTTAATTGCATAAATTCCTCACTCCTGCACGTCCACTCATCACTATCAAGATTACAGAATATCTCCTCATGAAGGATTATTGATTTTCCATTACTATGCAAAACTTTTCATTTTTTCGCGTCAAGCAAGATTATTGATTTTCTTTTCCCTAGCAACCGTTCATCATTTTTTTATATTGTCCTTACATGGCCCAGTAATACTCAGATCAGAAAACAGAACTCATTTCAAACAAAAACTCCCGTTACAGTTGTTATATTATAATATAATGTTGGTTTAAATTTGATTTAATCATTCTTTAAGGTAAAGAAGATAACAGAACAGTTAAGAAATAATTCTGATGAATATTTACTTACAAGCCCCCAAGTGCTCGTTGTTTCGAAAAGTGTATACCTTAATTCCTGTTCTTTTATAATTTGTATTCTGTCAAATTTATATTAGAACTGAAGAGAAAATCAATGAATTTTGATTTTAAATAGTTGATAAAATATTTTTTTCTTTCATTACAGGTGAGAATCTGAAAGCAAGCACATTTTGTAAACTGCAGTAGCCTGTGGTGAGTAGACAATTTGCATTTATTTAGTCGCATTCCTTCTTTTGTGATTTTGAAATTTCACACTGTCCAACAAACAAAATGATGTTTTCAGGTAATATGTGCTTCAAGTGGAGATATAAGCACATAATTACTACATTCCATTCGGTTAACTATTTTGAATGCACCCATCTCTGCATCCAGGAATTTGGACCAGTTTAAAACGAGGACAGGTAGCGTCCGATTGAAAAGTTAAAGGCCATAGCCTAGATTGGAACCACGGGTCTCCCGGTGGCCGTAGTAGCTCAATGGTTAAGAACAACCGGACGGAGACAGGGAGACAAGTTTTCCCTTTCCCTTTCTCACACTTTTATTTCTAATTTACTTCTTCAAAGCCGAGGTAAGAAATATGCTTCTCTTTGAGATTACAGAACACTAAAGTGGCTGACACTTATCTAACATCACTTGGTAGGATTACTTTTCAATAATTATTCTTCAGCAAATATCCAAATCTTTCTTACAATTTTTGGAGACTTCTGTTACTTTTCCTTCTTTTAAACTCTAGTGATTCAATCAGACTTTCATGATCGGAGGAAAATAAAAAATAAAATGAGATAAAACTCTTTCAAATAAGATGTCAATCGAACTCTAAATCTGTGCATTGTAGTACTAAAATCTTTGTCACCATATTAATGGTGTGCATCCTTTTTATGTATGATGCCGGTTCCAAGCAGATTCCAGAATTTGCTGTCAGTTGTTTCACTACGAGATTCTTACTCTCAGAACTTCTTGTGTGGTTGAGAATGGACAAAGCCCTTTAAGTTAACTTACAAATTTAATTAAGTTTAATAACGTGAATTGCCAACTGTTTGAGTTCTCAAAATTTACATACTTCCTAAATATAATCCGTTGAAATTATAACTTTTTATATAATAAATATATGAAGAGTAGGTTGTACTAGTTGCACAAAAGTTAAGCTGATGTTGCTGCTAAATACACAAACTCGAATGTGGTCGTTAAGTGCTAAGGGACGCCAATAATCGATTACATTACACACTTCTCTAAAGTTAAAAGCACTAAAGAAAAGATGCGAATTTAGAAAGGAACGTCTTTTTTTTTACCTAGATGCCTATATTTGTATCCCTGCCAACGTTGCCAGATATTAAAGCTGCCAATTCATATCTGAAACGCTACTGATATTATGTAACATGCTGACTATTTTTTTAATTTTCTTTCCTCCGTAACTTTCAAAATTTTCTTTACTGGGTTAGAAACAGCCTAAGTCCTTAACATAAATGCATTTTTTGTACTTCGAACTTAACTGCACCTCCTGATACTAATAACTTTTCTTTAAGATTAAACTAGATAACATTATGACATAATTTTATATTGCCTGGCTAACTAGATCATACTAGATCATAATTGCAACATTATATATTTAACGTATGAAAACTATTTAGCTATCCTGCTATCCTACATTATAGATCTTATCGGTCAGTAACTCCAATATCACATAGAAGCAAGCACTGCATTAAACTTGTGCTTTCACATACATGTAAACACTAAAACTAATACGAATAAGAATGAAGAAATTGTATACATTTTTAATCTGTAAACAGAAAAGATTTTTCATAACTCTCTATTATGTTTAAAAGTATGTTTTTTATTTCACTGCCTATTGAACACTATTAGTTTGTAAATGAATTAAAATGCCAATGGGCAAAGTAGTAGTCAGAGGTGAAAGCTAAGAACCAGATACTTATACGTAGAAAAAATATGAACAGAAATTTTTAAAATGAGCTTTTTTATGAGCAGCCCTATATACAGTATTTATAAAAACACTAACATTATCATAGAAGTTTCGTTAAACTTTTATTTGCCTGCACTTATTTCAGACCACATATAGCCAACAAAGTATGCAATGTTGTTCAAATTCTGAAGACAGAGATACCAAATAATCCACCTTTGGTTTATTTTGTTTAGTGGGTATGACCTACTTTATATGTGCAAAACGATAACTTTTGCTTTCTCTACCATATTCGCAGTTGCTTCAGTATGACATTACACCTAACATTTTGATACTCTTTATATCTCAAGGATAAAAGATCCATTGATTCAAATAAGTACCACATCTTCCAAAGGATGAGTCACAAACATGCACAAGAACATTTCTCCATTAATGAAAAATGAAATTTATATTTTGAATTTTCGGGGAATAAACTCTGAACCTCTTCTTTCTGAATAATATCTGTATCTCTGGAAAACGATGGGAAATTGGATATTGAAAAAATGTAGATCTCGTTAAAAGATCCAATTTATATCAAAGCATTGTTTGTGAAGATATATCTTGTTACTGGTATGATTGTTTTAATGGGAAGTCGTTATTCATTTTTGCTTTCCCTCCTGGCTGTTCCAAATATAGGGAACAGCTTTTAAAAGATCTGGCTTTCAGGTAAGCATACTACAATGCTACACAAAATAAATACGCAGCAAAATCATTTATTTATAAAGGCAGATTTTGTAAGAATTATATAATTAAAAAAATAGAGAATGCTAATTAAATTAAACCCTGGCGCAACAGCCCTAAGAGAGCCAAGGCCTACCAACCCGAATGCGGGCCTCACGCCCACTTACGCACGGCAAAAGTGGGTGATCATCCGATACAGGAAGGAGATGTGGTCAGCACCTCGCATCCCCCAACCAGGGCCGCTTACCTAGCGTAGGCTCCTCACTTTCCTCACGATGCTGAGTGGGCACCGGTACTATACAATAAAATCCGCACCCCATGGGTGGCATTGAAGGCAGGCCGCTTTCACTCATACTTCTTCAAGCGAGGATGAGGAATAAATCTGCAAAAAGGTTCCCATTCTCTACCGGCAATTGAACTAGAAATCCTTGTACTCGGAAGCTACTAATCATGACACCAGAGACAGTCTAATATTAATTGAAATAATTGTTGTTTATTTAAATGGATTTGTGTTTCTTAAACAAATGCAGCTTTGTGCATCAGCTTATTTTTAAGGAAGCCTCGGTGGGCAAGATACTCGTGTTTTCTCATTCCTGAAAAAAAGCTTACTATTTATAACTGCACTTGTTTACTGTTAGAAATAAAAGCACCCAATAAATTTAACTATAAGTAAACAGGGTATACATAGGTAAATAAAATTGAAGGGTTAACCTAACAAAGGGGCTAAGTGCCGAAATTAAGCTTTTGAAATAAGTTTAAAAAGCTTTCGTTAGTCAATTTAATTATTTATTTTAAAAATTCATCCATTAGAAGCATATTGTCTATATTTTAGATATGTTCTTTCAAAATTTAAGGCACCAAATATATTGCCTCAATTTATTGTGGTAATATGAAAACAAAAAATTAGGAAAAGTTTAACCGCTAAGTGTCGTTTCCTTACAAAAGTGATATCTACAAACCCAAATATTCATCAGTATTTTCACACAGTACTACCTCTACTGATAGTACCATAGTATGAATTAAAGCTCTTAAAATGTAACACTCGTTTTAGAAAGAGTTAATAATGTGTCCAGTACTTGAATAATTGATGTTTTTCATTAAATCAGAACACAAATGTAAAATGTTCGATGCTCTTCTTCAGGTAAATATTCTATCATGGACATCAGATCATGTTTCTTTTCAGTTGTTACTGTTAGACAACACACTTAGATGCAGCTCAGCCTCTTTCCGTTCATTTACAGTGACGCCTTTTCTTAGAATTGATATTTCTTTCCATGAACTGGCTTCATTAAATGCATCTTTTATAAAAAACACCAGGAAAACTGAACTTAAAACGTATCCAAACTGCAGAACTTAGGTATATTCAGATGCCTAGTGATAAAGGACTTATCAGCTAGGTAGAGTTAACATGAAAAATTCAATGTCATGGGCGGGATTTGAACCACGGATCTCCTACTTTCCGTCCAGTCGTTCTAACTGACTGGACGGTAACTAGGAGATCCCTGGTTCAAATCCCAGTCATGGCATGGAATTTTTCATGTTGACTCTATCAAAAAACTTTGCCTATATAGGGCTAGTACGAAGAAATTATTAACTTCCATCAATTAACTAAAACTTATTAGCTGTTTCCTGAAAGTTAAAGAAGTCACATTTTTCCATATCCAGAACTGTGAAGGAATTACTCAGCTTGGAACATTTTACAACTTTGTGAAGATCTTTAGAAATGTAACTTTTCATTACTCCCTTTCGGTTTTCGATCAGTGTAAAATCCCTATCTCACTGCATGAAACTACAGAAACTGACAAGATATTTATGATCTATTTTATCAAATACTTGGTTAGCAGCTAGAAATATGCATCAGAAAATCAGCATCCTATTCTTAAATTAATTGGGAGTCGATTAATGACACTAAACAACACTTACTTTTAAATTTTCCCGGAACTAGTTTCGATGTCCGGCTGAAGATAGAGGGAAGGCCTCTGAAACTAGTTCCGGGAAAATTTAAAAGTAAGTGTTGTTTAGTGTCATTAATCGACTCCCAATTAATTTAATTTATACAACAACACTGTTTTCAACACTTCCATGAAAGGATTTATCCTATTCTTGATCTGACCAATGCAGTTGTGACTCCAAAGGACCATACTCCTTTTCTGAATGAAGTCCATGTTCTCCACATTTTAAGAGACAGGATGCAATTTCATTACCTTCTCTTTTTTCATGCCACATGCACATGTAAGGGCACCCAGTATCACAGAGATGAAAACAAAAATTAAAACTAAGCTGACGTTTATAACACATTTCAGAATGTCTCAATGTTGGAAGAAATAGAACCTGCTGTAGGTCAAACACTGCACAACTCAGTTCCCCTCAAGGCCATTGCGATTTGCTTGCATTATTTTTCATTTCTACGTAGGCTTTCTCGGCTTTTCTCTGATGCAATTCTAGTTGAAACATATCTTGTTGATTTGGGGTGATTTTTGGAGATCTAACCTGTTGTGAAGTTTATCACATACCTTACAGGTGTCACTACTTGCTCTGCATAAATTCAAATGTGGAAAGTCTTGAAAAAAAATGTGGGTAATATTTGTAGGTTAGTGTTATCGGGATGCCTCTCATTAAATGCTTTCACAAGAAGGTTAAAATTTAAATCTTAACTCAAATATTCCTTACTGGTATTGTTTCTAGAATAATGGCTAACATCACGTGGTAGTGAATTGACATTATCCCTAATACACTGCCTATTAGAAGCTGTAAGCTTTGGCTCTTAGTAACATGTACCTCCATTTGCCATTTATTTCTATATTTATGTGTACACAACTAATATTGTAGCCACACAGTCATAGCCACGTACAACAAGTTGTTGGAGCAAGCTAAAGGAGGGAAATGTTCGAGGGAAATGAATTTGCACTTGATCTCATTGTAAAGAAATTGCTTCTTTACTTATCAATGGTACTTTCTTTTGAGCAACTTTGCAAACCACATTATTCTGTGTTTCACTTGGTGCTTTTGTAGAGACACGCAGGACGCCGTGTAAAATTTCATTTTTTATATATTTAGCACAACTCCTTTGTAAGGTTCACTATTCAGCTATTCAGGGAGCATCGTTTATAACTTTTCCCTTATGTAATGGGTTCACAGAAGGAAACATGAGCCAGTGGAAGCTCTGGATAAAGCTCTATAACATGAATAAATTCAGATCAAAAAAGAATTCAAAAGTGGCATTACAGATGTACCCTCTGCACTTCTAATTCATAACGAACCAAGTTTCCGACTGAAACATTTCTGATGACATGCCTGGAATGCACTAGGGATGACAGCACTCTGATTTAATTTGCATTTGATCTCGTTGGTATACTGCTCAGCTTTAAACATGCAAACTTAATGAGCAGTGCTTAGGGAGATTCCATTTCTGATCAAAGTGTTTCGTTTCTAAGGAAAAAGCTTGTACCTACAAAACCTTCGAAACTCAAGATCCGGCTAAAAGATGGAGTTTCAACGTTGATGCTCTCTCTCTCTCTCTCTCTCTCTCTCTCTCTCTCTCTCTCTCTCTCTCTCTCTCTCTCTCTCTCTCTCTCTCTTTCTCTCTCGTTGTAGACCTGTTAAATCCGATAACAACTTCAAATACTTCAAATACCCTCTGAAATTAACAATGCTAAAGGCCGTCCGTTCGCACTTTCTAGCCGTAAAAGTGTAATCAATTGGAAGGCGCGAATGGGATGGCACGTCCCATTGTTTGCCTAGAGAATCAGAAGGTTTCATATTTAATAAGTTGCCTCGGGGTAAACACTGTTCCTCCAAGTAATTTTAAAACCAGTATTTAAGTCTAAATATTCCATTTTAGTTTTAAGAAAGACTTTGAAAGTTTTGAAAGTGAAAGTGTCGTTTAACTATACCTATGTCACCCATTCGAACTTCAACTGTTTAAGTTATATACTAATGTAAATTAAATTATATTATTTTATGACAACATCCACGGCTTTGTACTTGATGTTGGTGACTTCTAATAGAGATTTAATATAGGAAAGAAATATATGGATATGTATGCCTAAACTATATCAAATTCGCACTTATCAGGAAAATTAGAGACTTCCATTATAATCTATACCTACACTTATGGAGAGTGCATTCAAGTAGTAAATATTATCACTGGAACCACATCTATTGTGGATAATAGCTATTAGAAAGAAGTAAAGGAAACAAGAGTCTGTAGGCCCCAGACGGGCAACAGAGACGCGTGGAAGTCCAAACAATTCCAAGCTTGAAGACCCGTCCCACAATTGGAGTCACCTATAGAGAGCTATGAACGACCTGTTTTCCTAGCAGCCCGTTAGAATTAAATCTTTCCGTTAAGTAAGCTTAGGTACTTAAGTACTTAAACCACTATGTTTTATTTTATGTAAATGGATGGAAACAATCATTTATTTCACACTAGCCGTGTGCAGGCTAAGGTTTGGGTGAGTAGAGCCAGACTGAAAAAAAATTACCTGAAATAAAACATAGTAGTTAAACTATGAAGCCTGGGACATAAGTACTTGAAGCATAGCAAGTCGCCACATAAGGTGTGTGTCTCATAGCTTATGAGAATCCTTAGTGGTCTACCGGAAAACATATGAGTCAGTTGTAGAATTTAATGTGTTGTCGGCAGGTTGGCCATAGTAGCTCAGAGGTTTAGAGCAACCGCACGGAGAGCGGGAGATCCGTGGTTCAAATCCCGGCTATGGCATTGCATTTTTCAGTATGGCTTTACTCATCCAAACCTTAGTCTACACACTGCTGGTGTGAACGAAATGATTATTTCCGTGTTATTTGTGCAATAACGACATACACAGCAAACCGTGGAATAACACTTCAAATAAGAAGTAAGCGGAAACTGTGGAAAGAATGCATGATAGTTGAGAAAATACCCAGCACGTGCCTAACATCCACGGTAAACTAGAAAAATCTAACGTCAGTGTGGATGGTTCACGAAAACCGAACCCGGGATCCCTAGAATGCGAAGCTCTTAGTACACTGATGAGCCAGTTCGCCAGGTATAAATGCACTATACTTCTCGGATTGTCAAAGCAATTTATCACTTAGGCAGCTACTGAGAATGCATTAAGTTTTTAGCGGCGCATGAAAGGTTAATGATTGATTACGCGACCTTAAAAGAGAAAGGCGAGGAGACAGCGTTTCTGTCTCTTAGGAAAAATACTAAACTATTTATACGTTCTTATATCGATTTCCATAAAGAAGATACGGCGTAGTACTGGATGCATAACGTGCACTTCAGCTAATTACAGCAGAATGTCGATGTAAATAGGAGAAAACACCTGCATCTTTTCTCTTCATATCAAAGTTCCTTTTCATTTTGTTTGCTGAACGTAAATAACCCTTTTCCCATTTATAATGAGGATATGCAAGTCAGAAAAACAACCTGAATTCTTAACGCTGACTGGAATCTGCAGCTGGCAAGTCGGAGCAACATCAAATTCAAAGCTGTATTAACAAGAACTGTGTATTTTCGAAAAGAAGGATTGTGCATTAGTAATCACTAGGAGTTTTAATGAGTTCTTCAATAACGAGTGAATTCTTTTTATCATTTCTGCCCTCTAGGAAGAGGAAATGAAGAGGCATAAAAGAAAGGATGACAACAAAGAAGGTAGAAGAAGATAGAAAGACATCTGGTTAATGCTATTCCTTTATGAGGTTTCTATTTCCCTTTCTATTCAGAGGGTATCGTTTGTGCATATATTCATCACTTCGGTCTGAGAAGATTTAAAAGTTCGGAGGCGGCATTAGGAATGGATGTCTCAAAGAAACGAAAGCAGTAAAGTGGTCCGGAGAGATCTTGTTGAAATTCGCGTGGCGTAGAACCTGGTCCTGCTAAAGTGACATCGTATTTCACTCGCAGTTTGTAACTTACAGGTGTTAAAGTCAAATAGATTGAGGTTTAATTCAACTCTTGCTGCCTTTTAAATGTAACAACATTCCAGCTTCATTTACCTGCTCAGAAACTGATATAACTCGAAATTATCTGATATGTTAATAGTTGAAGATATGTTTCCTCTAGTTTCTAAACATAGCGCTCGATAATTGTCAGGGTATAGGTAAACTGAGTCCATAATTAGTTGGTTGCCATTCTCTGCACCGTAAATGGAGTCTCAAACCATCTTTTGTGCAATAAATTAGTTTAGCTACAGTTGGCTATGCAGCAAATTTTCATATGTGCAAATATCGATATTTTCATGAAGTAACCATGATCTTATAAACTGTCTCAACCTACTTTAATCCTACTGTAAACATCTGGGTGGGAAGAGAGACAGAGGCAGAGATACTGGGATACAAAACGGTTAAGCTGTTGATTGGTTTAGCAAAGATAATGGGCGTTTTCTTTTATTTATATGCGCACGATAAATCCCTCCTTTAAGTACCTACAGTACTGTAAGCAGTTTTCTGATGACTGATCTGTGCGAGCTAATTTTGGAGAGAGGAAAGTATGCAAATATGTCGAATCTTATTATAAACGTAAAGTCCTACATTTCATCTTTCTGCCTCACTTACCATATACGAGGGCTGTTCAATAAAGAATGCTTATAATTTTGTTACGGTCATAATTTTTCGCACTAAAATTCCATCTTATTATATTCTGTGAATTTAATGTGAAACAAACACGCCGTAGTAGTTTCATTGTTGGTACTCCTGGTTTCAGCCTGTGAGAACCAGACAAGTTCAGACATGTTCAGTATCGCCTACCGCTGCAATGGAGGTAACATGCAGTTAAACCTAATGTTACAGGAACATCCGGAGATTCTTTCAAACGTAATCACTGCTGATGAAAATTTACTGTTTGCTCTCAGGATCAAAATGATATAGCCAAGCTCATTGTGGAAATCTCTTTCACCCCAAACCCTCCCCCCACCCAAAAAAAAGCAAAAGTGGTTTCTTCTGCTGGGAAAGTAACGGTCATCTCATTTTTGATATTCATGGGATGGTTTATCAGCATGTTGTACCTGTAGACACATCAGTAACTGGACAATACTACAGGAATGTCCTGAAAACATTGAAAGTTCATATCAGGCGCAAAAGACCACATTTCCGTGAAGCAGGTTGGATGCGGCACCATGATAATGCGTGGCTGCATATTGCCAAAGTTGTTGCTGAATATCTTGCAAAAATCAACGGTACGTGTATTCCTCACCCTCCCTATAGTCCAGATTTAGCCCCATGTGACTTTTTTCTCTTCCTTAACTTGAAGAAACTCCATCGTGGGAGGCCTTATCCATGATCAGAAGCAGTGGTGAAGGCTGCGGAGGCGATTTTGAAGGATCTCTCAAAATATTGTTTCCAGCATGTCTTTGAAGACTGGCAGAAACGCTGGGACAAGTGCATCGCATTAAGGGGAGAATATTTTGAGAGGGACCATCAGAATAATGAGGATAAGTAAAGTTACGTTGTCAAAAATACAACTGTGATCATTCTCTATTAAACAGCCTTCGTAGATGTGTTCTGAATAATATATACACATTAGACAGAATAAGGTCAAATTATACACACCATTGACTTATGTCAAATTAAGCTGCATTTTATTTAACAATTACTATAGGACACTATATAATATTTTTGCATTCCTATACCAGAAAGCTCTCTCGCAGCGAGGTCTGTATCGAGTTGAATGCTGATTAAGATGCTATTCTTTTATAGTGTGTTGTTGCTGCAGATATTTAACACTGTATTTCCTGTACATCTCGCGTACTTCACAAGCCCAAGAACACTTATGTATATCCAATTTAAAATCACTAAGCTTTTCATAGAGTAGGCAGGTGCTAAGCCGAAATTAAACACAATCGAGGCAAACCTTTAAAAAGTGGAGAGGAGCGAAAGATCGCGCAGTGTTTCGCGGTGCTTAAAGAAACCCGGAATCGTCTATAAAATCGCTGAGAAAGAAACTGGTAATCTCCTTGGTGTTCCCGCAACTAGTGTACATAGTGTTAGAGTGGAACAACAAGCATCCGAGCTCTAAGAACACCGGGAAAATCGTATAAATGCAAATAGCGCGTGGCGAAATACGACAATTTTACGAAAAGTGCTATACGCAGTAAACTTTACGATTATTTTTTCAGAAACGAACCAACTCATAGATTTAATAAGTTAATGTGTAAACCAGCTATATTTATTTGTTGTCTATAAGTTAGCTCTGCTATATATCTTGTTAGTATTGCAAAACTTATGTGCGTGCATGTAGCGTCTAACACGTGGTGAGTTCAGTCAGCTCCGCCTTGTACTTTACAGTAGGATTAAACTAACATGAGATGGAGCATCTAATGGTTTCTCTTCCACGGAATAGTGGGTTGATGCTGCAAATACATGTTTAGGCCACCCTGAATAAATGAATAAAACAAATCCATTTTCAGAAAAATGTGAGTGCATATATTTGTGAAAAGATAAAGCGCAAAGGAAGTGTCCGATAACACCAAAACTACGTATGTTAAGTCAGTGTAATCTTGAACACTATTTTGTTATTTTTAAATTATCCACTATTTATGGCATTCATTCATTTTGTTAAGGAGTCTCCATGTATCTTAAAGCATTATTAGATATTCTACGAGGGTGGGTCAAAACTAATGTCTTCTATTTTTTCTCTTTTAATTGTCAAGAAAATTAAATCCAGTTAACATAGCTTGAAAACTACATCATTGACGATTAATTTGTCACTATTCAATATAATCTCCGTCCTTTTCCATAGTTTTGGTCCACCTTTTAACCAGGGGATGTATTCCAGTGTGGTAAAACACACGGTCTTTCTTCCCAAGCCATTGACACACGGATATTTACACAGCCTCTTCATCTTCAAAATGAATCCCACGATTAGCTTCCTTTAGTGGCCCGAACAGATGGAAGTCTGATGGTGCCAGGTCAAGGCTGTATGGGAGCTGAGGTAACACTTGCCATCCCAATTTCTCAATTTCTGTAGTGGTGTAACGGCTGGTGTGTGGTCTTGCATTGTCATGCCAAAGAAGAACATCCACCATAGTTTTTGTTGGGCGAACTCGGCGAAGACATGCATTAAGCTTTTTGAGAGTTCTGACGTATTGGACAGAATTTATTGTGCTTCCGTGCTCCAAAACATCAATAATAAGCACACATTCTGCATCCCAAAACACTGTCGCCGTAACTTTCCCTGTCGACCGCTGAGTTTTGAATCCTTTTTTTCTTCGGTGACGTTGTGTGATGCCATTCCATTGACTGCCTCTTTGATTCAGGTTCAAAGGTGAATCTACTTTTCGTCTGCACTAACAATTTTTTCCAGAAAGTTCTCTCCTCCAAATTAAAGCGCTGCAAGTCTAAGGAGGCTATTGTTTTCCTTGTTTCTTTGTTTCGGGTAGTTAACATTCTTGGTACCCAACGTGAACAAATTTTTGAGTAACCCAGTTGTTGAGTAATCGTCACCACACTGCCTTTACTGAGGGAGGTAATGCGACACAATTCACCTGTTGTTACCCGGCGATCACCACGAATGATGTCATCAACTCGCTGAATGTTGCATGGAGTCACTGCAGTCACCGGCCTGCCGCTTCTGTTTTCATCTGCCAATGGTGTTTGTCCTTCAGCTTCGTTACAGCGACGAACCCATCGTCTAACACTGCTGACATCTACCGTTGCATCACGTAGCCTTTCGTGAATGCGGATTGGCGTTTCACCTTCCGCAGTCAAAAATTCAATCACAGAACGCTGTCTAATACAAATGTCGATGTTAGCCATTTTGCAAGAGGATACAGTGCTGCCACCTGTTGACTTAGGAAGTTACTACTGCAGGGGATTGGAGAAGAAGGTTTGAAGAATTGCGCCAAATTCAAAGTTTTCACATAACTTATTTAAGGAAAAAAATAGGAGGCATTACTTTTTGACCCACCCTCGTAATTAAAGCATCAGGTATTAATATTGCTTTTTGGGTCAATTTGCTATAAGGGATTTAATTTGTTACTCAGGAAAACAATAAAAGTGGATCCTTTATTAACTTTTTCCTTTCCAGTTAGCAAGTAAATTTCGTCGTATTGATATTTTGCTTCAACATCTTTCAACGAATAGACGCGAACAGGTTTATCGAAATTCTCCATACCAAATATCGTTTACACACCGCTTCAGCACTCACCTAGCCGATTAAGAAAAAAGCACGAGAAATGTGATCGTAGTGGAGAGTTACCGTGGATCGAACCCGAGACATGTTACAGTGAGCCATCTTGCCAGAGAAAGTGTAACACATCCAGTATTTTTAAAACTTTATTTGGTTATGCAATTTCCCAGTGTTATTCTCAAAGGAAAGATATTCTAGACACAAATTTAAATGCAGTGTAGATATGATTTAACACAGAATGTACAGCAATCTTGAACTGTTGTAGTCTTTTGTGTACTGAAGAAGCTGCGTGGTGAAGTGCTGGATCATCAACTTTGTATGCCTTATCTCTCTCTTGAGTAGAAACACGGAACACGCCCATAGTGTTTTTACATTATGGACTCACAAGAGTTCACAAAGGTCGGCCGGTGCAAACTTACACATGTGCTGTAATAGCTACTGCCAGGTGAAGCGTTTTTCATCTGCATACACGAGTAATTTACGTCCGTAGGAGAGTCGTTTCTCATTCTCAAAGTAAGCTTCAAGAAAAATGGATACGGCGAGCTGACAGGGGTGGGATGTGAAGTTACAAAGCAACAATGCCTCTGAGTAACAAAGGATAGCAACCCCTTACACCATTGTCTTTAAACGCGTTCCAAGTCATTGTTCTGTGACGATGAGATGTATGCTTTCCATTTTTCCTGTTTTCGTGTTGTGGCACGTTTGCATACACTTCGCCGTCCGTTGTTATACTGTGTGTATTCAACAGAATTTCTAATTATGTGACACGTTGGTTCACACCAACCGTCAAGTACTTCTTCAACTTTCAAGCCTTGTCTGTATGTTTTCTGACTTCCTTTTCTACAGCTTCAAATAAGTATTTTATGAGCGTCTTTAGAACTGCTGTAGGTACACCAATCAGTTATCATAAAATCTTGGATGATCACATTAAGTGTCTTATAAATATACAGGGATACTAAAATGTTAGGAGGCAATTTTGCACGACACACAAATAACAAAGGCAGAGCTGAAATAAATCACAGCAACTAAATATTCATTTGTCTGTAGCTATAATTATATTACTAAACTAGCGAATTTCGTACCGCCAATAAACATCCTCTGAACTTATCTATATAATAAGACAAGGTCGGATTACTTATTTATTATGTAATTGGGTGTGAAGTTTAAACACAATAAGTCACAGTTAACTTAATAAATTTAAAGCTTTCTTGTGATGCGTAAATATTGTCTCATTATAGATTGTGAACCGGGATGACTTTAGACTACAAGTTGTGGATAGAGTTGTGTATACTTAAATGTGGTTTGCCGTAAGGGTTTACAATCTACTTTGCAACTGGGAGCTTAGCTGAAAGGACAGGAGGTCAGATGGTAGAGATAAAAGGTAAAGGGAAATTATAGTCAGGTTACAGATAAATAGATAAAAATAGCGCAACCTTCTAAGAAATGCCAGTTTACTATAACATCATGATTTTCTGCAACACAACTCAACCCCGAAGTCTTGGAGAGGCTTTGGGTGGATTGGTGTTGATAGCTACATTAGTACATTAAGACCCAGTTGGGCTTACCATCGAGGAAATGTCGGTGCGTGTTGAAGTGAACATTTGGCGTAGCCTCCGGCTGCAGCAATACACTTTAGACTCCCGCGTGCCTCGATAATCACCGCTATAAGTATTAACGGCCAAGCCCCAAAAGAGGGGGCCAACACACGTTGAACCTAGGAACTTTTTCCCTTTGATCGCAGAAATTCTTCTGGAACATTCCATCCACCATGTTGGTTTAAGTCCAACGACTTGCTGATCGTCCATTACCAACTACCGGGTTCAACGTCTAGAGTTGCTGCGTTTGGCGTTCTTACTTGGTTAACGCTCCGAAAATATGCAAATTACGGATTTGTCGTCTAATACTCCGCTATGAGGTTTCTACATCTTTACTTCCACAAATTAATACTTTCAATTGTATAAAGAAACCTCTTGCTATTAAAATTTCAAATAAATTCCTAAAATAAATCAAGTTCCTTCACTTCAACAAAGCATACTCGACAATATATAAAGATAATGGTTTTCTGAAGCGAAACACTCGACACATAATTGTGAGAAATGTGAATCCCCAAGTTGATTCCGAAAGCCGCCAACGACTGCCCTTGCAATTTATTTATGCTCATCGAAAA
The DNA here is from genome assembly GCA_030765055.1 of Mantis religiosa. Classification (NCBI taxonomy): domain Eukaryota; kingdom Metazoa; phylum Arthropoda; class Insecta; order Mantodea; family Mantidae; genus Mantis; species Mantis religiosa. Next base: position 80,560,767 of record CM060953.1, read on the forward strand.
GGCCAAAAGCAAAGAAATTGTAGACGGTTAAAATCATAAGGTAAATCCGTTGCAACCGTCGGATTATGCGGGATAAAGGTATCCTCTCTTTCGTACTTCCCCTTGATGATTTTGCCTCGATGACGTCATTAATTGGCTTTTTAACAGTCTCGTTCCATTGTACAGTCGTGATTGGTTAACGTTCCGCAGCATAACCACAACTGATCCTACCTTTAATTTTAAACTGTGAGGTTGGGAGTCCAAGCAATTCTAATGAATTTAAGAACTCTCTGGGATAGTTGATTACGTCATCCTGCTTTATTACTGTTTCAACGGATTTGTACGAAAACAACTCCTCCGGGAGAAACAGACACTCTATAACGCAATTGTGACATACCAACACGACTATTAGCATTAACTGTGTCTCGATGCTCATCAGTGCGATCAGTACGTGACGTAGCTCTTCGCACATTAGACTGACTTCCACAACCTAAGTAAGGTCTTCTCCTTGGCTCTCTGCAGCTGCCGAGCAGCTTTGCAGAGATGCTGACGGATAACAACAAAGTGGTGGAGAAGGTTTTAAAGCTTTTTTCTAAGTTAAATTTTAGAATTTAGTGAAGAAAATTGTATTTTTATTTCGGAATTTTGGCATTATACTTCTAATTATTTTCTTTGTGTTTTGGTTTGTGTACATGTATATTGTGACTTTGTGGGTTCATAGAATTAAAAGTCCAATTTGCATAAATTCAAAACGTTCTTTATTTTCGTAGAGATACGCTCTGTTCAATCCTTACGTAACAGAATTACGTCACGTACACAATACAATCTACCAAGGTCGATGATCACAACAACAGCGTTCTGATTACATCTATTTACAACACTCCTGTTACAACATCACTCTACAGCTGTTTACTACTATTCAGGACTGACTGATCACTGGCCATGGCTCCTTTTTATACACCCATTCATGAATTCCAGACCGTTACAGAATTTTCTCTAACATGTCATCAGATAAAACACGAATGTAACTATATCTGTGTCGGTAAGGCTTTTATTTCCGGCACTATGTTTATCTGCCTATGCAAGCTCTTTGAAAACACTATCTCTGTGAAACACTATCAGTTCCTTTGTGTGCGCAAGCCGCGCTACCGCGATCGGGGTTCACGATAGTATTTTGTGACTTTATTTACACTTTTACTACGTTTTAGAACTGTTTATATCTGGTTTTTGCCATGAACGGGTTTTTAAAGGGTGCTGATAACCGCTGCAGTTGGGTGCCCTCATATACACATCTATCCTATCGTACTCCTTGGCACAGTAAACAAGTTCCCGCGACCATCATAAAGTCACAAAGGAATTCAATTAATTTGGTGTCAGTTCAATTCACTTTCAGGAATTCACAAACACAAATTATAAAGTTATCCAAGCTTTCACCAGCATTTGACAACAACTTTCTAAAGTCAAATGTTTATAGTGCCATAGTGCGTTCAGAAATAAATTTTGTGTCTAATCTTCGAAAGGTATACCATTATGCTGCATAAAAGTTTCAGTCCTGATGACAAACGATAAACGTTATTTAATAAAATACGGTAAGTGAAATAGCTTTGAAGACTTAGGCAAACAATGGAATATCTTTCTACTTTGTAATGCTTTTATTTGTCGAAAATAAAAGAAGGTGAATGAGTTCCGTAAAATTTTGCGTGCGTACTTTTATATTTAGGTTAATAAGCCAATCTGTTATCTCTTCAGGTATTTTCTCTCATCTTTTGACCTTCCTTTGACTTATAAAAATATTTCAAAACCCTTATTTTAAATACATTGAACCGGGTTCCTTCAAATATCAAGCTACGATTTGTTGTATCGTTTATGAGCCCCATCAGTAACACTCTCTACAGATATATAGAAATTTATTTTAACTGAATGAAACTGAACAGTAAAAATAGAAGGAAATTGAAACCATTGTAATTCTGGACTAAATTTGCATGTTCGGAACACTAGTATAGTAAATTAATGGCTAAGGCTAAATTTCCCAGACAACTTTAATGAAACATCCCTACCACCTGAAAAATAAATGCAAAACAGTAGATTATAAAGAAATTGTTTTCCATTAAAATCAGGAAATGCCGAAATCTGTCACTGTACACTTTCGAGTGCCGTTAGGCCATTCAATTTTTAATAATGAACATCGCTGACCAAGGATGTTTTCTATGAATTACTTTATTAAAGTTTGGTAGGTAAAGCTTCGTCCAGCTGTATATAAACACACACACACACACACACACACACACACACACACACATATATATATATATATATATATATATATATATATATATATATATATATATATATATATATATATATATTCGTTTATACACCTATAGTGACTTAAGAAATATAGAATAATTCAAATTAATATATTCCATGGCAACTGCTCAGCTTAACTAGACAATTACGAACATCGTTGGCGCGTGCAGCTCTCACGTCATGTACAAGGGATGGGGTAAAATGGAATGTGACTAATTGTGAGTCATGCAGAAGCGCAAATTGATGCGAGATTTGTTTTTGCACAGGCTTGAAAGGCTCTCGGGAGTTTTCAACGTGATTTTCATAAATAGCAATTTATTGGAATACTATTGCAAAAGTTATTCAATCGGAACAGTGTTTTCCTCTATTACTGCTTTACATTAAGCTATTTGTGATTTGTTGGAAAAAGAGCGGGAGGGGGTATGGAGAAGAGAGGGAGGGGGTACGGAGAGAGAATGAGAATGCGAGAGAAATGGACTTAACCAGAAAGTATTCGCAGTCTGAATTGTATTCATTAAATGGAGTCGCCATATAAATGTGACATCAAAATTGTGTATAAAATATTTCTACCATCTGTCGTTTATATCAATTGTCACGACTCATAGTGAGATCATAATTTATTAGCGCATAACTGCTCTGGAAGAAGCATAAAACACTATTAAATACTACACAAAGACTAAATAAAATGCTTAGAGGAAGACAATTTTAATCTGTAATGGACAGGAGATACGTATGCCTACTTTAAGGATTTAATTCTACTGGAAGCTCAAGTCATCGTTTACTGGGGTCATTGTTTAGAGTTAACATTTAGAAGCGAGCATCAGCTCTAAGTAGAAGGTTGCAACGTAATAACTGTGTGACGGCACGACGTCTAAGCGTGCCAATACAGTAACAACAATGATAATAAATTTTAAGCGAAATAACATACAGTAGAATCTTGTTTACTCGGATCAAGTGGCCATAAACTTTTTAACAAAACTGACGTGTACACTTAAACAAAAATGAGCTCAGTTTTTCTCTTTGTTTTACCATTATAATTTCAATCATATTTATTATGTGCGCGCACTACTTAATATCATCAGTACTACTACCTTTCAAATCAACAAAACTACTTACAATCTACCAACATCAACATTTTGCATGCCAACAAAACTACTGTCACATTACTACACCAAAAAAAAAAAAAATCGTTCTACAACACAATACATAGAACAAAACTGAAAGAAAAATTAAGTTCTGGGGCCTCAAAATTTCACATCCTAGATACACAAAAGAGAAAATATAGTATCATGTCTTAGCCTATTCTAAAAACTTTTGTATACATTGAAGGGTACTTTTGCTTTTCAACATAAAACTTAGAATTCAATAAACCATTAAAGCATACTGGTAATCACACAACTCCAAAATATATATCACTCTTAATCCAAAACAATTTTATCAAAATGTTCAAACTATTAGCATCCTGCAATAAAGAGACAAAGTAAACATCTGTACTAGTAATGTGCTATCTCACAAATACCTGGTAACTATGGCGAGGATGACAAACAGAACATCCCCAGGTCTCAGCTTCATAACAGTCATTCACAGACCTCTCTGTGATTCAGGTTTTCCTCATCATCTTAGCATGCACATTTCAGCACCAATGCTAAACAAAACTCAAAAATACACTTAATTACTTGCATCGATAAGCACATTTCAGCCATTTTATCGAGCCTAAAACACTGGATTAACGGGCACATTACAGCAACCCCATTAACCAGATAAACTTTACCTCTACATCTTTCACATAATCACACATAATTTCATTCATCCTTCTTATCGAGGTAGCACAGCACTATTCCAGAATGTAAACTTAAAATTAATAAACAAAATTTCAATTTTCTAATCATTGCAAAATTTATCATAAAATGACGTTATTCAACTCAAAACAGTTATTAGGGAACATATACTTTTAATATCAATTAATTGTGACTTTCAATAATAACAATTGTATGTTCAACTTTTGACATCTAATTCATCAAACATCTATCCAAGTATTGCCATTTGCCAATAATATACATCATATTCCAAAACAAAATAGCTTAGCACACTATACACTAAATCTCAAAATTCACACTCAGAAATCAAGGGACAATATACTTTACATACAACCTTTTTTACATTTAATGTGACACAAAAGAAAAGCAAAATGCATTTACAGTCTATATGGTCCCACAGGATCAAAATATGGGAATATCCTAGAAACATGTACTGATTGTTCCTTAACTCTAGGAGCATTTGGTCGACGAACCACATAAGTAACAGGAGTAATTTGTCGAACAATTTCAAAAGGCCCAAAATATCTATGAAGCAATTTGGTACATTTTCCCTTTTTCCTAATTGGAGTAAAAATCTTAACAAGCTGACCTACTGCAAAATGAGTATCTCTATGCTTAGCATCATATCTTTCTTTCTGTTTAATCTGTTGCTGATTAATATTATGGATGGCTACTTCACGAGCTTTCTGAATCTCTTCCAAAGTTTGCCGAACAAATAAATCATTTGAAGTGGCCTGAAGTTGCACCTGATTTGGTAAGGAAGGTTCACGACCATATATCAAATAGAATGGTGAAAATTTTGTAGTTTCCTGAACAGAAGAATTGTATGAAAAAATCACATATGGTAAAACATTAGACCAATTGCGCTGATTTGAATCCACAAAATGACTAAGACAATTTAGTAAAGTCTGGTTAAATCGTTCAGTAAGGCCGTTGCATGCAGGGTGGTATGAACTAGTAAAATGAGGGGAAACTGACAAAGCTTTCAAGAGTTCCTGGGTTACTTCACTCAGAAAGACACTACCACGATCAGACAGTAACATGGCAGGGGCCCCATGCCTGCAAATAATCTGATGTAAGATGAACTTAGTAACCTGGGGAATGGTAGCCAAAGAGAGAGAGGCAGCTTCAACCCACCTAGAAGCATATTCTGTAGCAACTATGATATACTTATGAGGGGCCCAAATGACCTTGTTGTCGACGGGCCCTTAAACACCACTCACTCACTCACTATACTTATGACCCGACGTAGAACGAGGCAAAGGGCCTAACAAATCTATTCCCCAACGTTCTCCAATAAAGTTAACTGGAATAGGCTGCAAAAGACCAGCAGGTTTTTGATTCTTAGGTGCCTTCCTAGACTGACAACTTGGACAAGTTTTCACAAAATGCTCAATATCTTTTTTCATACCTATCCAGTAGTATCTTGAATTAATCTTACTAAAAGTTTTAGAAAAACCTAAATGACCAGATAGTGGATCATCATGACATGAGGACAAAATTTCATGCTTTAACACCTCAGGAATGACTAGTAAATGCAAGGGACCAGTAGAACTCGAATTTTTCCTGTACAAGACATCACTTTTCAAAATATAGGTAGAAGCTTGACGTTGAACCTTAGCAGGAGCAGATTCAGGATCCTTAAGGGCATTAATAATTGGAGTCAGAACTGGATCATCATTTTGTTTCTGAGCAACCTCAACCGGTGATAGCAAACAGGTAATTAGCTCATCAAGTTGTTCAATTTGATGCTCTTCAGGCTGTAACACAGGGAACCTTGACAAAACATCTGCGTCATTATGTTTCTTACCAGATTTATAACATATATCATAATCAAATTCCTGTAACTTTAGACTCCATCGAGCCAACCGGCCTGTCAAATCCTTTAAATTGTTCAGATAACAAAGGGAGTGATGGTCTGAAATAACATGCACTTTATAGCCATACACAAAAGTCCTGAAATGTGTTAAACCAAAAACGATTGCCAAAAGCTCTAACTCTGGTACACTGTAATTTCTTTCACATTTTGACAAAGTTCTAGAAGCATATGCAATAGGTCTAAGATTATCATTTACTTTCTGTAGTAAAACACATCCTATTCCTAGACCACTAGCATCAGTGTGTAATTCTGTATAGGCTCCAGGATTATAATGAGCCAACACAGGAGCAGAAACAAGAGAGTTCTTTAACTGCTGGAATGCTGTTTGCTGATCCGGGCCCCAAATAAAACTTTGACTTTTCTTGGTCAGCTGAATCAATGGATGGGCAATGTAAGAGTAATTCTTAATAAATTTCCTGTAGAAATTGAACAAACCCAAAACTTTTCTCACGTCTCTAACATTCTTTGGGCGTGGTAGTTCTTTGATCACTGTAACTTTCTCAGAATCTGGGGAAATTCCATCTTTAGATACTTCAAAACCCAATAACTTTATCTTTTCCATAGCAAAGAAACATTTCCCAGGTTTCAGTTTAAAATTATGCATTTCCAAACGTTGAAAAACAGCTTCTAAGTTTTCTAATAATTGTTCAAAAGTTTTGGCAAAAACAACAATATCGTCCAAATATGCTAAAGCTTTCTTAAATTTCAAGTCTCCTAACAATTTCTCAGCAACAAAACTGAAAAATCTTGGTGCATTAGCAAGCCCAAAAGACAAACGTTCAAATTCATACTGCCCTTCATGAGTAACAAATGAGGTATACTTTTTACTATTCTCCTCTAAAGGAATTTGAAAGTATGCTGACAACAAATCTAAGGAAGCAAACCATTTAGCTTCTCCAAGGTAACTAAGAAGGTCATCAATAAGAGGCAAGGGAAAGGCTGAGTTTACTGTAACCTTATTCAGTTGACGATAATCTACACAAAACCGCATAGAGCCATCTTTTTTCTTTACCAACACCACAGGTGATGACCAAGGTGACTGAGAATCTCTAATAATACCAGCATTTTTCATTTCCTCTACTTGTTGGGAAATAATCTCTTTCTGCTTATGAGCTACCCTATAGGGTCGTTGCTTAATAGGTTTTTCATCCTTTACCTCTATTTTAAATTCCGCTACATTAGTTGAGCCTAAATCTTGCAATGAAGTGGCAAAAACATGTTCATATTTTAACAACAGATTATGAAGATCTGACTTTTGAGCTTCAGTTAAGTTGGTATTAACATTAAATTCAAACTTTGGAGCGTTCAATGGAGTAACATCCTTAGGTGAAACTGAGTTACTTTGAACAAATGCAACTTCATGAGCATTAGCTAATACAGTTTTAGCAAAAAGTGTTTGAGGAACAGCTGAATTATTATGTACTGGTATCACAAAGTCCTTTGAAGATTTGCAAACTACAGGTGGAATAGAAATATTCTTCTTATGCATAATACTGGTAGAAGGCTCGAACATAACCTCATTTGTAATATCAGCTGAAGGCTGCACTGCCACAAAACAAGTAGTAAGCGGTGGCAATTTAACATCTTTTACAACAGAAACTTTATTAACTATCTGTACCTCATCGTTCAATGGAATCACAGCAATATCTGTAAAGGGACCACCACATGTTGTTTCAAAAGGAATGTGTACCATTTCTCCCTCATGAGTTTGAATCTTAACTTCTGCACAAGAATAATCAATGGTAACTTTATGTGAAGTTAGAAAGTCATTACCCAAAATGAGATTATGTGCCAAGTCTTTTACTACTAACACATCTTCCTGAAAAACAAGGTCATTAATTTGAAATTTCAAATTTGTTTGATAAGGCGCATCTAATAACTTGTTACCAGCTGTTTTAAGCAAAATCTCGACAGGTTTCATTTTAGAAATGTCATTGATATGAGCTGCATTCACAATGCTAACTGCACTTCCTGTATCCAACAAAATTGGAAGTTTTGACTCCCCAATGGACCCCAAAATTTGCAAAATTTGACCTGGAAGAGAAACATTAGACACAGGTGAACTTACTTTGGGTACCTCTAGGTTATGTCGTTGGAGGCTGGGCCTCTCGAGTTTTTTGAAGCAGATGGTGAAGTCCAGCAATTACGTGCCATATGACCACGCTTGTTGCAATTGTAACACACAATAGGTGCCTGCTGTCTCTTTTCATGATGTCTTGGAGGCTTAAGTGGAGGTGGCTGCACAGTAGATGCAGCAGCAGTGAATTGAGACTGAAGCTGTTGCATTTGGGTAGCAAGATTAGTGACCTGTTCACTCAATGTGGAAACAACATTAATAACTGGTTCAGAGTGATTTACACTTTCAAACCGTGATAAAACAGGTGCAGATGACACAGGTGGAGAAGTGTAAGTTGATGTTTGTGCTTGTACTAAATGTTGTCTATGTTGCACATAAAAATTAGCTTTATCAACGCTTTTAATAATTTGTAAAACCTCCTCAACTGTTTGTGGATTCAATGGGAGCAAAGCTTGCACATACTGAGGTTTCAATCCTTTCACTAAGTTTTTTACCTGCTCCATTTGTGTCATTGCAGCGTTAACTTGGTCACACAAGGATAATACATCATAAATGTAATCTAATACAGGTTCATTTTCTAATTGTACCCTCTGCCTAAGTTTAATTTCCAACAATTCATCTTGATTGGACATTTGAAAAGCTGCCAAAAACTGTTGAGTTAGAAAATGCCAATCATGCTCAGGGTGTCTATGGCAAAAAGTTCGGTACCACAGTGCTGCTGTGTCTCGCAAGTAACATGGGAAAAACTTCAACTTTTGTACATCTGACCAACCATTTGCTGTAGAAACTAAGTTAAATTTTCTCAAAAATTCTGAAGGAGATATCAGTGCTATCCTGTCAAAACAGGGTGGATCAATAAAAGGCCGAGAAACTTGCATTGTCTGAGTCTGATTAACATTAGGTGCCATGGATACTTCTAAATTACTAGGTACATGTGCACTTTGATTAGCTAAAGCAGAAGTCGAAGCTATTACATCATGTGAGTCCATTGTAACTGGCACATTGGATGATTGCCGCGTTTTCTTAGGCATTTTGACTTACTTTTAAGTAACACTGGACACCAGAATAAAATAAGCAGAATTACCAACTGGAATGAACACAAAAATGAAGTGCATACTTCACAAAAACACCAAAAAAGAAACTATTTACTTTGAATTTTACTGCCAAAACTCACACAGCGTCCCTTGAAAATCAACACGTGACCACGTGGTGTCCATTATCAATTTCCATGTAGTTATAAAAAAATTTTTAGCACAATATTATGAAATAAGTTTACTATTGAAGAAATCAAATAAAAAACAGACCAAAAGTTAAAGGATTACGAGACGATGACCAGATTAGAATTTCTAACTAATTGAACACCACGCGGTCGGCCATGTTTCCTCCATCTTTCACCACCGTATACATTCAAATTTTTTTCATAAAAACCGGACTAAAGCAAGGAGAAAAAAAAATTTTGAGATCTTACCCGCTTCTCCACCAATATGTCACACCCTACATTAGAATAGATTTAATATTTATTAGCTTTGGGGGGGGGGAATCCGTAGCGGTAGAGCTAAACCATCTCAACAAACACTAGTTACACCACGCGGTAGGGTGGACATGTTATTTTACTGATAACTAGCTTACCTGCATGGTGGTGAAAGGTCCAGCGAAGGAAAACTCACAAATGCATTTTAAAAAGAGGTTTAATAATTCCAGGCAACTTACATTCAATGAGGCTTGTGTTCCGGAGGGTTGCTACAAACACATCCTCTCACGCTGGTGGCGGCCGCTCGTCTGCGGAAGAGGAAGCCAACCCCCTCTCCAGCGCAACCAATGAACAAAGATCAGCCAGTGGCGCCAGGTCTGACGGGTTGTATGGGTTATACAGGGTTGCCACAATATACACCAAAGAAAACAAAATGCGAAAGTTTTTCGTAGTTGACATAGCCAAAGACATCTGTTGCACGATGTGGAAGGTTGGTATTTTCAGTCTAAAAGCCTTCCTTTCCAGGCGATGTCTCCGGCCTACACCTCGTATTACCTCTACTAGAAGTAGAGACTTAAGTGCTAAAACAAATGAGGGTTTATAGTATGTCATTGCAGGCTTTTAAATGAACATTCAATTGTAATTTCCGCTTCACTTGCACTCATAAGATGCGTATTAAATGTTCAAATGTAATTAATATTCGTTAACTAAAATGTTATTACCGTGATTGTTAATATGGTCCTATTAAGTCTTCATTTGTCCTAATAATCAATTCAGTATTATGTGTATCAGTATAGCACTCTGGTACGGTATGGGACATTTTGGAAATATATCACGATTGTTCAGTTTTCGGATATACGGGATCCTGGTACAAGTTTAAAGAAAAGTTTTAATATGTCAAATGTTTACAAAAGCACATATGGACAAATAAATTCTCATTCATGTTTGTTACAGGACGACACAAAGTTTAGAATCCTATATTTTTAAAAATAGTGACATTTACTTATGACTGATACCTACTTTATATTGTTAGTTTATTGACAGCTCGTTCAATTTGCTCTAACACGAGATCTAGAACACAATACGTAAATATTTTGCATCCGCTCAAAGGTTATGACAGCAGATCATTCACAGAATATAATTTTGTTGTGATTTTAACACTTAATTGGCTTAGAAATATATCTGGCGACTAAACTCCATCAAAGCGAACAATTTATAAGTAGTAGACGAAATCAAACGAAACTGATTTTTCACACTTTTTATTTATTTTTTATTAATGTCCTCTTACATTAAGTCATAACGGACGATGAATGGAATCGGCGAAATTGTGCTCAAATGAATCCAGGATCAACGATGCTTAGAGTTACCTGACATTCATCCTTCAGGATAGTGGAAACCACAGTAAAAACTTTATTCAGATAACACACTAACGGGGATTAAAACTTTGGACCTCCTGAAGGTGAAATATACACTCTACCACCTATGGTACAGAGTTGGCCTTTTCTTCTTAGTGATGAACTTCTAAAGAATGCCCAAGAACTGCTCTTACTGATGAAGGTATTGCTGCTGTTTGGGCGAATACCTTGTGAATGTATTCTGGACATTGGTATAAATCCAATTAAAAATATTAGACCAACAGTTGGAAGTAAAAGGACGCTGTTGTTGAGTACGTAAAGTTATTTCCGATTGAAAACAACTCATTGATTGGTACAGAAGGACTAAGAAACATTTTAAAATTTGGTTTGGATAGGGTTCTTGGTAGTGACTTTTGGATTTATGGTCAGGATAAGTCATTCGGCTCATTGGCCCTTTGAGTGTGACCTAAGCTTACAGATTTGGAAGTAGTGTTGATAAGAAAATAGCTAGGAGCTTTTCCTTTAAACAGACCACCTTGCTGTTGCAGAATTAGTACACAAATGTATGTTTAAGACAAATGTTTAATAAATGTCATGAAAATTGGATAAAAGTAAAAAATAGTTTTACACTATGACAAGCCGTCGTTGCATAAGGAGAAACTGAGTATCTGAATACCGTAAAGATTAGCACCAGGTTCCCCCATTTAAAAATTTGGGATTCTCTTTAGATGAACCAGTGGAGAATTACAAAGGTCTCGTTTTCGATGTTCCTCCGAAGCGTGACATTCTTGCTTTAAGCATTGCTTTCATCGAATGCAAAAATTATTGATAGTAAAAGGGAATATTTTGGGAAACAATAAATTCATATAAAGTTTCTAAAACCAATCAATATTTTATTTTCTAAAACATTTCCGTTGCACTCTAATGGGTAATATTATTTGACTAATGACTTTAGAGACTAAATTAAGCATGCACGTTGAGTATTATACACATGGGCATATATATCTCAGTTGCGTTGTCTAAATTAATAGATGCTCTGGAGAATCGGATTTATAGTCCAAAATCCTACTGTATAGGTAAGTTATCTGTTTAACTGTGTACCAGAGTAATCTATTCTCCTAAAGTTCGACAGCTTTGAATCGATATTACAGCTCCATTAGTGGAGTAGATCATCTTCTGCATGGTTAAGAATGAATGAATGCATTCCTGTATTTACTTAATTGGAACATTAGGGCCTCTGAACCGCGTAACCTCGAAACCCTAGGCAAGGGGTTGAAAATCAGAGGTTTCATGATCAGAGAGATTCCGGTATGAGTGATCAACCCATTGCCAAAATGGTTAAGGGTATTAGCAAAATGTTATTGGTGTTCAACTCTCAAATTGCGGATGCATTTCTTTGTAATACTATTTCGAATATTGCTGTCAGTTTTACTTATTATATGTCACACTTTTCCAAAAGTTATACCTACCACTGTTGCTATGTGGATCAGATCTGAGAAGGGAATAGTGACTTCTACATTCTCTTTTAAGAAACACACTTTTTATCCTGTATACAATAAATGAATGCATTTGCACATTTTATCATACTGAAAAATAGTTGTTTTAAAAGCAGAAAACGGATTATGAATGAGGTGAACACACTAAATTTTATAAAACTTATAAAACTTTTATAAAAAATCCTTAAGGTTTGCACAATGAAAATATACAAACGCAGATTTGATATAATATGCAGTAGCAGTACGTGGTCCTTATGATCATCTCTCCCCTCCATATCTCCTCCTGTTGGTTCTAATATCTTGGTACTGCTATTGCCTCCTCTTTGTATCCGTCAAGGTCTGTGTCTATTACGGTGAAGAATGATATGATACAATATAATGTCTACTTTTCACTCTCAGCTGCTCCATTATACTTGTAATTAAACATGAGCTTAGGCTTTCAAGTAGGCGTGCTCAATTGTGCAGCACACGCTTCCTTCCCCTACACGTGTTGTTTTCCCCACACCAGTGACCAAGGCAGCGAGAGACAGAGGCAGTAGTCAGAGGCGTTGCTACTAAGGTTTAGTTTATCTTTGTTCTAGGTGAAGCCAGATCACAAAAACTGGAAGAAATGAAAGCACCTGTTCAATATGACCCTTGTGTTGTAAATTTAGTACAGCTTTGTTATAAACTGGCGGAACTTATTGCAAAAATATGAATTTATCAAGCAAAGCTTGTTAGCTTGCTGCGAAGGAATTTTGTCCCGATTTCGTCGATTTATTTGCATGCCAGTTTCTCTCAAAGTACAGTGAAGAGACGCATAGAAGAATTATGTTGTGATTTGGAAGGGCAATTAAAGAACAAAGTAAGGCCATTAAAATGTTTTTCTCTAGCCCTGCACGAATTAGTTGACAGGTCTGACGAGGCGCGGTTAATTAATTGTATTTCTGAGGGGAGATGATAATGAATTAAATATCTTATTTATGGCACAATGCGACTATGGGAAGGATAACGGGTAGTTGCAGATTTACACCATTTTCTTGCTTGCGTTCCGTGTTCACAATAAACGTCATGCTTCTGGAAAAGTATTCAGAACTTCTAAAGCAACTACGTGACACATTCCCTTCGCAATTTGAAGATATAAAAATGAGACAAATATCCAATTATATTGCATTTAAGTTTCCATGTAGTGAGGCCCCACAGGAGCTGCAAATGGAACTTATTTTACTGAAAAATTCCACGACAGTAACATGTTCTGAGAAGGAAGTTTCGATTATCAGAGATTACGTTTGCTTGCGAACAAACATATCAAAGATGAATATATTAAAAGTGAGTGTCGCAGCAAGATCAGAAACGACCACCTTTGCCTGTTTTTTGAGACTGTGCACTTCGTCTTTTGCACCACATATTGCAGACCTTGTAAAGCATAACTTATGCCACAGAAGTTATCTTAAGACGCATTAGTTAGTAAGTAGTAAACTATGAACCTGAACGCTTATGATTTCCTATACTTCAGAATGATAGCGATATTCGGCCACTGGAACTCAGGAACCACAGGTAAACGCGCGATTCTATCGCAGCGGGTGGAAGGACCTGATCTCAACCTCCCCTTTCCTGCTTTAATTGGGCACCCCAGCTTTAAATACACAATTGTGACATACTAATGTACACTATGAAATGTAGATATTAGAGAATAGTGCTCCAGCTAGGGGCGGCCGGTGAGGCATTGTATTGACGGTGCCATAATAATTAATTAGTAAAGAATGAATAAATAAATAAACAAATTAATTAATTAATAGAAAATAAATAAGGGTTGTTAAAATATAAACATGTGTACCAGTTTTGAACGATTTAGGTAATCTTATCAACAATCCATCCTGTTTTATAATATACTGTACCAAACAGAACGTACAGGGAAACGGAAATAGATATTTATTACATCCGTACTCCTGTTACGCACAGGTGTAAGGAGTACAGTAAAAGTTTGATAATACAATTCATGGAGAATTTGATACGAAGCGTTTGTATACGATTTCGCGATACAGAGACAGTTATCTTAAGTTCCGTGCTTTACTACACTCTAACGGATAAAGCGTAAGTTATGCGCCAGAGAAATCTCGGCACCACCTTCTCCCATAAGAAGCCATGTATAAGCAGACATCCTAGCCCTTAACACAGGCGCTTATGAGCGTAGACGGTGCCGTTTTGGAATCGGCACCAAGCCAAGGAAAACAACCAGGACAGAGCACTTGCGTTTAATGCGGCTATTCACACGAGGGAGCAGACACTCAGAAACAATACACTTCTCTTAATTTCGTTTTCATACAAATGATGCCATAGCACAGCGGCACTACCTCAGAAACCGCCCCTGACTCCAGTAATTCCTCATTAACCAAAATATACTTTCCTACTTCCTCAATATTCAGAGGTTTAAACAAAAAATGATTCTTTTGACCTTCTAGTAACCAGCATTCTACGTATTGAAGGACACTGCAAGAAAACGAGCAATACGAAAGGAAAGCATATTTGACGGCGTGCCCACGTACAAAGAAGCTGAATAGAGGAAATGCTCCGCCTTTGTGTTCTACGGAATGGTAGAATGAGTGCCATAGGAGATCGCCATTAGCTGACATCAAGAAGACTTCACAAAGCGGTTTGTATGGTTATTGCATAAAAACTGTATGAGACTGTTCCACAGTGTCATTCGAGAACATTCGATTATAGAATGACCTCCTGCGCCCGGCAAGTTTATATAAGAGCCAATGCGAAGCCTAGTAGGTATGTAGAGAGATTTTAGAGTTTGTTTGCTTCTATTTGGCGGTTAGAGTGTCAGACGACGAGTACGGCTCTGTGTTGAATATTTGGTGCAGTGAAGCAGTTAAGGAATCAGTTGAGTTATGTTACTTGAAAGAGCAGTGCAGAGAACTGCGGTACTCCTTAGTGAGTAGTCGCCAGGCAGTAGAACCATGCAGTGAAGCAGTTCAAGAGTACAGTGAAACTTGTTTCTTTAATTTTCTGCCTCTCGTAACGTTAAGTCGAATCGGACGATGAATGAAATGGGTGAAATGATGCTCAAATGAATGCATTTGAGCTTAAAGCTTAATGCTACCCAAAACTTATCAGTGGTGAGAAGTCAGTGGACAGTGTGAACCGGTAGAGAAGCAGTTCACGAACGAATTTGGAGTTGTGTTTAAAGTCGGCATGCAGCTCTGTATGAGAGATAAACTGTTGTGTATCACTAGCAGCATGTGTGCGTGTTAAATAGACGTGAAGTCCGATATCAGTCTGCTGCCTGTTGGAATTTGGAATTGTTAGAGACCCCTGTAAGATTGAGACTCTGTAGTTTCAGAGTGAAAAACAAAGCTTAGGAAAAACAATAAATTCTAGAAAACTGATAAAAGTATATCTATAATTGATCTAATACGTTGCAATTGCATAACCACTCGATTCTTACGATCGTTTTTATGTCTCACATCTCATAATTAGGGACCCCATTCTTGCTAGCTCACATTATCGTGGGATCTGGTTGTCCTTTGGGTCTGAGCTTCATTTCCTATTGGTTATTTTGGAAGCAGAAGGGGACCAGTATGACCTACCAGCGGTTGTACGCTCCAGTTACTCAACTATTTGAACTGGGTTCTATATGTAAAAGTAGGTAAGGTAAATTAATACTATTGTAAAACGTATTTTGCCAACGCTGACTTCATTTGGACAGCCCTACGAGACGAATTGCATAAACTTCGTCCAGACGAATGCTTAGTTTCGGTACCACAGTTGGTACAACTGGCATTTTGCTTCAAAGACACGAAATTTCATAATTTTGCAGTGTGGTTTGTTGCTGGTACATTACATTGGCTGCTGAAAGTACGGCGAGGAGACCTTGTGCCGGGAAAGCACTTACGTATATTTTTTAAAGGAGCATAGATGGACCTATATACGAAAGAAAACCTTGCGTTCTCTGAAGCCATGCATTTATCACTTGGAACAAATGCAAATGTAATAACCATTTAAGCAAATAGAGCCGTTCCTGTTGTCTCACAGAAAAAGCCAATAAAACCCAAAATTTTCTAAACCACTTACACTGGTCCCGTTGCCATCATTAAAAAAAAACAAGTAAACAAAAGAAAAGAAAAAAACTTACAAAATTAAAAATTAAAAAATATACAAAAAATAAAACTTAGGATACACTTGTTCAATAGCCCTTTTCTACTTAGAGATATTTAAAATGATTACTTAAAACACCTACACAAAGAGTTAAGTTAAAAAGAGAAGAGTTTAGAAAATAAGGGAAAAAACGTTATTTCGTATGATAGTAACGCCGACATATTCTCTTTATATTTTATGTCTGACTAACGCTTCCGTAGGTGACGCGTTGTTACTATAATATTTTATTTCGGTTTTACAAGCCCCTTGAAAACTCTCAAGAAATGCTAAAAATTTAATATTCTTTGCGTTTCTGGCACTACTTAACCTTTCACTGGCATTTTGAGATAATTTTTTTTTTTTTTTTAGTTTTTTTTAGTTTTTTTAGTTTTACCTGAAAAGATCTAAACTATGTAGAATAACACACATGGTATTTGCAATTCCTTCGTATTCAACTATCCTGTAGCTTGATTGAAATACTCAGTATCCTGGTGGATTAATAGGGAATTTAAAACTTAATTTCCGTACTCACGTACATATACACACATACAAACAAATGCGCGCACATGCTGATAGACATACTGAACGTTTTTCAGAATACGTTTTTGGGTTTAGCGAACACCAAAGCATATATTTATAGAGAAATATCGATACATTTTGAATATAATTCCTTTGTGGTTTATTAGTTAGCGTATTTTACTTCAAACACACGGGTCCGTGGTGTGATTCCCGGCTGAATGGCAGTAATGTTTCTTTAGTCTAGGATTAGTTTTCATTCTTCCTAGAATCTTAAACTATGAGTGAGAGTGCGAATATATATTTGTGAATTTAATATAATAATAAACCAAAGTAGTAGAAATCTAAAAAGACTAATACTGGAAGGGAGAGAACTTCAATTGTCTCAAAGATGAAAAGTCACCGATATGACTTTAGGTATAAAAGTCGGCACTTCAGGGAAATATTAAAAACAATTGATTAATGTTGTGGAAAAAGTATAAATTAATAAGACTCACTACATATGCTTCGGCAGTCAATGTCCATATCACTAAATAATATGTCAATTGAATACGTTGTTGATTTTCAATTTTTTCAAATTAACTTAGGCGTGTATTTTATACAACTTATAGGCTTGTGCGACTTGACTACCTGTCTTGTACATTGTAGCTACGTATTAATTGTATCAGTTCGTTTGCAAAAACCGATAATATAAGACCAACCGTCATCAATGACCGAGGTTTTCTCCAACTTCTCAGATACTCTAAACTTGAGCCTGAAGCGTTTTATTTACAAACTACCTTCCCCTATTGTAATTTAACTTTACGTATCATCACTGTCCACCGACTATGGTGCCTTGTAAAATAAGCAAGACTGTAAAAGGTTACCATAATGGGTGTAGAAGCAGCAGTTGCCTTGATAGATTAAGACAATGTAACTGTGACATTGGGTCAAAATATGAAGCAAAAATGAATTACGAAAACTGAATTTCATTGCATTTAATTTGGTGATTTAGATTGATTGTTGTCGGAAATATTAATGTGACCTTTTTATGAACTCAATACTCTGTAGAACATTCAGTTTAAAATGTCCCAGTTTTTTCATTAGTAAACGTGTTGCAAGTGTCAACATATTTTAACGATTAACTTTTAATTTTCATTTAAATTAATTGAAATATTTACATAAACTGATATTAATAAGATCTAAATTTATAAAATGGAAGTTGTTGATTATTATCTATCAAGTCTTAAATTACTTTAAAGTACTCTAATATAAAGTTCTGAATGAGGTCTGTTAAAGCAAATTTTAGTGTGTAAAAATCTATTTAACTAGCTCATCAAAATTTGTATGTGACCATTTCACTGCTTTCCCACATTGTGATAAACCATTCAAGTCGCTCAAAAGGAAATTCTAGATTTTTATTATTTTGACAGTTACAGTATCCTAACCATTTTCAATATATCATGCAAATTGGTAGGATATTTATTATACATGAGCTCGTTATCTCCAAATCGCTAGGCGCCAATAAAGACAGAATAAAAGAAGAAATAAAACGTAATCTGTGTGATTTAGAAAGACGAACTGTGTAGCTATACATATGGTAATGCGATTAATGACAGGCCACAAATTGCCCCAATCACTCTTGCGATGATGGAGGTGGAGCTTGGTGCAGATCGATATGATGTTTACCACGCGAGCGCCATGCTGTCTGCCCAGTCCGCCGGAACATCTCCCAGTCAGTGCCGGAGTGAACGAGGAGTCGCGTGGTTCTAGTAATCAGTGCAAGGTGTGCATCTCGTGTGACAGTACCATAGTGTATCTGTAATGTAGCATATTTTACAAAATTTTACTTCGGCAACTTATGCCTCATTTTTCAGTTTAGAATTTCGCTCACAATACTTCCTACACATTTTTGATTTTATGATTTTTACAGTTATTTTAGAGAACTATTATGGCAAATAGTGAGTGAAAATAATGTTATAGGAAATTCATGAAATTCATAAGTCGTCTTAGAAAGTTAAAAGGGAAACATTCTTAACACTCTCTGCTGTTTGATAATCATCTTTTTAAAATGCTGTGTAGGCAATACTCTCTAAAATTTAATCACACTTGAAAACTAAATGCCATGAGATACATCGTTTAGGATCTTGTAAAACTCGGTGCTTCTTTATGGAAAGCCGAAAATCTATGATTCGTGTTCTAGCCGAGATACCGTTTTTTTTTATTCAACTTTCAATTATCGACCTATTTCCGCTATAAACATCTTGAGTACATTACGAGAGATATTTCATATTGAAGTGTTTTACTAAAAAATAAGTGCCACAAAATAATTTAGATTATATCGTTATAGCGTAACGAGAGATGATCTTTATAGAAATTGTAATAAACATCACAAGACACTATTTATAGTATAATATGTTTTAATAGCTATACTCAGAGACTTTCAAATTAGAAGTTGTATTTGTTAACACTCAGTGTTAATACCAAATGCTCCAATGTCTTGTTTTACCTTGACTTTCATGCACACATGATAGTCACTAAATTAACTTGCGAACAAAATGTGAGAAGTTGAAAATGCAATGCCTGTTTTAAATTCACCAAGCCTTAGCAAAATCGGGTGCAATACAGGAGGAATTACTAGCACATTTGTTCCCTGAAGAACGAACGAAATTTTATTTTTCAAGTTTAATGCCCTGTTTTTGGAATTAATATTCTTAAACTTAATTTGCCTAAGTGTAATTGTTTTGAACTATCGGAGAACTCTTAAACGATGACATGATATCTTGAAGAGATTTTAATTGAACACTGAATCGATGAAAAATCTAAACAAAATTAATCCTGTTGATTTCATTTTCAGTATCAAAATCATATTGTGCATTGTAATTCTGGAAATATTTAATTTATTTAGAACAAGGCCCTGCAGTTTCTGAATCTAAATTTCTGAGAATTCAGTGACATTTTAAGTTCTTCCATAAAAACTGTAGCACCTTCTAGTATTTGAATGTAAGCAAGAATGCATACACGACGTAATTAATAGTAAATTAAAGCCTCTTGCTGTCTAAAATTTGGCCCAGATGTACCTCAAGGTGATTATTTCAGAAATGTGGGTTATTTTTCTGAGCATTAAACAAAATTTTACTAAAGACTCCCTTAGAACTGTTCTCTCCCTTAAAAGGGTATGCTTTTGTCGATAATAAATACAATTTATGTAATACTTGAAAATATTATTGAAAAGCGGAATCCGAAATAACTTTTTTCACCTGACTGAAATTATAGGTATTTAATATGTATGTGGATTCTTTTTATTTCCTCCAAGGAATTACCGTCTTAATTTCATTTTGTAAATAACATTCCCCTACTGTCGCCTCTAATTGTACTATTTTCTTATTGAAAATGAGCTATAGCAATCCCGGGTGTCTCTCCTGCAATGACAGACATACGTTCATAATACCGCTAGAAAGGCCACAATAATCCGCTTTTCTTTTGCTAAAGACACAGGATAATTTATACCAAAAACTGCTAAAACGTTGTATGAAGAGACTTGAATTTCGTGCAATGATAAGCATTATTTGAATGCTTGAATGAAGAAGACCGAAGTAACCTAAAGAGCTGTATAATATACATTCCCTTAAAACAATTTTTGAATGTATCCTTTTTTATCTCCAGTAAAAAAGAATTAGCACGCCCCAAACTTGCAATAATGTTTCAATAGTTTTATATTACTAATTTAATGATGATAACGATAATGATAATAATGATGATAATAATAACAATAATAATGATAGAAATAATAATGATGGCAATAAACTTGCCCTTATTATTGCCAAGTCTTCTGGCGCGAAGCACATGGTTTGTAATTTTACGTTTTGCAATGTCAAGTCATATCGGACGGTGAATAGAATGGGTGAAATGATGGTAAAATGGGTCCATGGTCCTTGGAGCTTAGAGCTACCCGACTTTCGACCTTAAGGATAAGGTGAACCTCGGAAAAAACTTAGGCAGTTAACTCACCCTGACTGAGATTCGAACTCGGGAGCTTTTGAACGTGAGGTGGACACCCTACCCTCTACGCTACCGAGGCGGGCATGATATTATGTAATTATATGCTACATATAAATGCATGGAGTTGGTTTGGTGTTTCAGGTACTAAATTAAGAAAATTATCCAGGAAAGTTAGATATTGGGTTAATTTTCAAGGATCAATTTACTGAAGTGCATTGCAGATTTCGAGAAACCGTCTTCACCACATTTTATATACAAATCAAAAAGGATCAGGCTTACCTGATCTCCATGAAGTTCGTAGAGTGCATTAAACTAATAATAGTGAAACAGAAAATCAACGTAGCAAAGCAAAGCTATACTTTTATTGCACTATGCAATGTAGATCCTTCTCTCCCACTGTTTAAACTACCAATGGTAATTGGCAGACTGTAACCTCTTTTCAGAAATTAGAAATAAGGTACTTTGTATTTAGTCGTGTGAAGACATATATGTTTTACTAAATCAAAGTTGCATATGTAGTCTATCCACAATTTATATCAAGATTATTTGTTATGTTGGCATTTGCAAGATATTCGTTATTATTGGTTTGAATGTTAAAATATATTTCTGGTTGTGCAAAAAGAACGGAATTTGAAACAACGCAAGCACAAAGTACTGACTATCACTTAAACTTACCGTATGCCTCTAATCTCCTTGAGCCTGCAGGGAAATAAAGACATTTCTACACATAGTTTGAATATGGGTAGAGAAAGTAATATAAATCCTAGACTTTTTATATTTTCATAATTTGAAATTAAATTTCTAGTTATAATTTTTTCTTCAAAGTGTGCCAGTCTTTACCTAAAATTAACACTTAAAATACTTCTGAAATAAAGATGCATTGTGCTCATAGAATTTTATCGCTTATAAATTCAAGGCATTGGCATATTCCATTAGTGTATTAAGATGATTTACAAACGTAAAATTACATTTTCAATATGAAAAAAGCATTCTGACTGTGTATGATAGATTATAACCTTAATAACCGTTTTCATAAGTTAGTATCTCTGATACTTAACATCTATCCGAGCAGTGGTTTTCCTTCCATGGTTCTAATGTAAGTAGGTTTTACCTTGCATTATAACTGCAATGGTTACTTCTAAAAGCTAGCTCAATCAGAAAAGAAAAATGTTTAAATCTTGTAGGTAATGGTTACTATTTTGGCATGTAAGAAACACCCTAAATAATTAATTTTTAATGGTTTTATGGTTAAGACTGGTTTTTCACAAGTATGCAAATTTCCGCATTCATCAGTTTAAAAATATAAATACGAAAATTACTAGTATTGTGCAAAACAATCGGTTTTTATATGTTCGTGTAAATTATGTTTATTATATTGCTTATGAAATTTTTAAAAGTTTACCTATCTTCAAAAACTGCAAACATAAAATAAAAATACATTTTACTTATATTTGAACTAATTTATCTTCTCATTTAGAATAAAGCTTATTATTTTACCTATTTGGCATTAACATAGATAAATATTCACACAAATTAATTTAATAAATATTTTTATTTTAGTTCCAATGGGAATAGGGGAATAGAGTTAGCTGTGATTATGTTCAAATGTTTTAAGTTTATCGTTGTATCATAACTATAATTTCCGTTTGTTGGCATGAGTAGAAGAAGAAATGGTTATCTCTTGTATTTAAAAATGCAAACAAAAATATGAAATATATGTAAATTATTCTGGAAGTACCATTTATATGATTAGCTCCTACAAAATTAGTTGAGTTAAAGTGTACGCTTTAATGAGGTCTACATTTTTGTGTACATCTTGAGGCATACCAGTTGTGAAAGTCATTGAAAATGAAGAGAATTTCAGAACTACTCCAGGGAAATGTCATATACACGCTTAATTTGTTATTAAGGTACTTACAACAATGGAAATTCAATCAAAATCGTTAGACAAAATTGATGTCTTTATAAAAGGCATTTATGTAAGACCTGTTTTGATTTTGAATGGGATGTTACTTAAATAACTTAGAACCCTAGCATTGCGACTTATAAGATCAATTGTGTTTCCCTAAATATTCATATCCTCATTTAAGTAATTTTTGTTCGTAATAAAGTGAACCAGACTACTGACGTAGAATTACATTCTTCGGAATATAAGGCATAGTTTTGGTTGAGAAGGCCTTCGTCATATATTTGGGAGATAGTAACTTAAGCGGTAATTTTAGTGTCTAACCGACCTTTCGGCTTAGAATTATGATATACAGAGACGCACTCGCCGACCATTTGTGGACCTTTTCCTAAAAACACTTTTTCTTAGATCCAGTGAGTTTTTAAGTGTGTACTTTTGGCGAAATCTTGGTATCGAACTTTTTGGTGGAATAAAGTATGTACTTACAGTAAAGAAAGCAATAAATAATCAAAATAATTATACTGTGTTATCGCATGTCCTACTAAAAATTGAAAACCACGTCTTCGCTTTGATTTAACCACCAAGATTTTTACTTTGGTTCCAAATACGTTCTGTTCTTTTTTTTTTTTTTAGTTAATTGATGGAAATTAATGATTTCTCCACACTAGCCGTATATAGGCTAAGATATTTGATGGATAGAGTCAACATGAAAAATTCAATGCCATGGCCGGGATTTGAACCACGGATCTACTGGTTTCCGTCCAGTCGCTCTTAACCTTTGAGCTACCATGGCCAACGTTCCTTCCTGACATTAAATTCTCCAGTTGACTCGTATATTTCCCCGGTAGACCACTAGGGGCTCTCGCATCCGAGATACACCGTTCGTGGCGACTTACTATTGTAAGTACTTAAGTCCCAGGCTTCATCATTTAACTCTTATTTTTTAGTTAATTGATGGAAATTAATGATTTCTCCACACTAGCCGTATATAGGCTAAGATATTTGATGGATAGAGTCAACATGAAAAATTCAATGCCATGGCCGGGATTTGAACCACGGATCTACTGGTTTCCGTCCAGTCGCTCTTAACCTTTGAGCTACCATGGCCAACGTTCCTTCCTGACATTAAATTCTCCAGTTGACTCGTATATTTCCCCGGTAGACCACTAGGGGCTCTCGCATCCGAGATACACCGTTCGTGGCGACTTACTATTGTAAGTACTTAAGTCCCAGGCTTCATCATTTAACTCTTATTTTTTAGTTAATTGATGGAAATTAATGATTTCTCCACACTAGCCGTATATAGGCTAAGATATTTGATGGATAGAGTCAACATGAAAAATTCAATGCCATGGCCGGGATTTGAACCACGGATCTACTGGTTTCCGTCCAGTCGCTCTTAACCTTTGAGCTACCATGGCCAACGTTCCTTCCTGACATTAAATTCTCCAGTTGACTCGTATATTTCCCCGGTAGACCACTAGGGGCTCTCGCATCCGAGATACACCGTTCGTGGCGACTTACTATTGTAAGTACTTAAGTCCCAGGCTTCATCATTTAACTCTTATTTTTTAGTTAATTGATGGAAATTAATGATTTCTCCACACTAGCCGTATA
Source organism: Mantis religiosa (assembly GCA_030765055.1). NCBI lineage: Eukaryota > Metazoa > Arthropoda > Insecta > Mantodea > Mantidae > Mantis > Mantis religiosa. Next base: position 80,585,290 of record CM060953.1, read on the forward strand.
TAGGCTAAGATATTTGATGGATAGAGTCAACATGAAAAATTCAATGCCATGGCCGGGATTTGAACCACGGATCTACTGGTTTCCGTCCAGTTGCTCTTAACCTTTGAGCTACCATGGCCAACGTTCCTTCCTGACATTAAATTCTCCAGTTGACTCGTATATTTCCCCGGTAGACCACTAGGGGCTCTCGCATCCGAGAAACCAGTAGATCCGTGGTTCAAATCCCGGCCATGGCATTGAATTTTTCATGTTGACTCTATCCACGTTCTGTTCTGCCTGTAGAGGTGAAGCAGTCGTTGTAACTGAACAATGAGATATCAGTATTGTAGCAAATAGGCTGCTATTAAACGTTTAGCTTATATAGGATTTTTCCTTTTGGTCAATTGTAATTACTAAATTTCAAACTTTTCAAACTTTACGCTGGATGAAGAATTATGGCAGCTTTTGTCTTCATTTTCCGCGCTCTATTTGTGTCATCTGATCTTGTAAGATATTGAAATAACTGTTTACGGTAATTACAGATGTAAGAAATACAACGTGTGTAGATTTTGCTATAAAATATTTTGGGTTTAGCTATTCACATGTAGTAAAGTCCTGGAAAAATAATTAGCATATAATTTAGCAAAGAGAAACTGAATTTTCGTGGCAACTTTACGGAATAAGATTCACAGTACGCTCCATACGAGACAAATATGTGAACTGCTTAGTTCTTAATTTTTGTGGGTTTTATTATTTTATTTTTATATTAAAGTGTGCTAGACTTAAAATAAAAGGATTGAATAAGGTCCACTTACCTTTTTACCTCATATTTCGTAATTAAATCGGATCAGAGCTGATAACTGCTTCAAATAAGCCTAAAAATGTAACAGGTGATATATAATTGGCTTCACCTGAGGCACTGAAGGCTTTTAATCCATAATCTTCATTCGTAGTTTAATTTTCTTCACATTCCACATAAAATACAACAGAAATATTTTAAATTGTATATAAAATTCATGATTTTTATTTATTTTACTGTCATTTGACAAATAATAGCAAGTGCCTTTTGACGAACGGGAAGCGATCAATTTGACTCTATTTGTGTGTACCGTTATATTGTTTTATTATTGTGAAAGAGATTTTCCGTTTGTGGTTTTTCGATACAGTTTATTTTTGCATAAACATTGGGCTGATAAAACATCAACTTTTTCTCGAACATAAACAGATCACTGACAGGAATTAAAGCTTCCATTGAAATGTGAATGAAATGATTCATGACAGTGGTACTTTGTCCCTTGCCCGTTGATATGGCTGCCAAAATACGGCTAACAAAATGGGAACTTTCGTCAATATAATTTTCAACCAAGCAACATGGTACTTTAGAATACTTTACACTACATACAGAAAAATCTGGATAGTGCTGTTTACATCTTATTATTTATTTATACGTTGTAGTTTAAATGACTAAATTTAGATTTTACTGATAAGTATTACCATAATTTTGGAATTTGCTATTTTTCAGTGATATTTGTTCCCACCCATCTATTCGGAGTGTTATACTTTTCAGCATGCTATGAATTATAGTCTTCTTGGTGCTTTTACCTGCTAATGGCCATTTTTACGCATGGGAAGATTGCAGTTTCTCCAAGCTTAGTACGTTATATATACTTTCCAATTGTTTGCAAAACGCTTAGAAATTGTTTCTAGATAACCACTTGGAACATATGCACATCCAGTAAAATAGCCCTCCACCTTCGAAAATAAATAATAAGATATATTACAGAATTTCAATGAAAGGCGTTAAATTAAGCCGTAATTTTGATTTATATTACCATAAAATTGCTAACATTTTAGTTATTACAGCAAAGAACAGATAGGAGGGAGGGTCATGTCTTCTTTGTAGATCTGCTAATAAAATATAACATACTGAGCTTCGCCCATAATCATTTTCAAACACAAACATGAATTTTACTTATAGCCTTATTACTTTATTTCTAGAAACAAACTACTCTTGTTAATATTACGTTTTCTGTATTTTCAACATTTTCAACTTCCTTTTTATTCTGTTATCCTTATTTACTTATTCTTCATAATTATTCTTTGAACTATAATCGCCTTCTGCATTTTATTCAATTTATAGTTTGCTACAGATAATAACTAAGTCACCAATGTAAAGTAAAAATTATTGAAGTGGTAATGTTTACATTTGGATCTAAATAATCACCAAATAAAGTTTTGAATAAATGTAAGCATGATTAATACAACATTATCAGGTGTCGAAATATTAGAAAACGAACAAATTATTAAAAACAATATAAATGGCTCAAAATAAGGATTGTTATTAGTTTGGATGGTTGATCATCGTAACTCTCAGTGCCTCTGTAACCGTTATCACCCCATATAAACTTTGCGAGATAGGCCCCTTTGAGTAATATGAGTTTCACCTACTGTAGATTTTGACCCTCAGATCTTTCGTTTCCATTAGCTATGCAAAGGTATCTTGACAAATATAAGGTACTAGCCGAAAAAGAAAATTAATTATTAAAACTTCGGTGTTTTCACTCATATACGCTTCCTTTCTGTTCAGGGAGCCTTATTGGTAAGAGAATGTGCCTGTTGCTGTTAAGGGCTTATTCGTATTGTCTCTTGTTATGCACATTTGGAAACTACACTAGCTGTTTAGAGTCGTATTTATAATTTCAATATATACTTACTAGTCCTCATATAGTTTCTCGATATTGAAATGACTTGTATAATAAGTTATAGTGTAATACTTTCAATAATTTTATTCTGGGAAATAATTTGAATTCAGTAAAGCCTGTGCATAATTTAGTTTATCAGTCTTACTCGCAATGTATTAATCTACTTTTTCTGATGAAATATTATAAATGCTGTCACGAAGTGCCACACTTATAGGATAATATTCATACATATTTGTTAGCTAATCTATTAGACAATGCAGCGCTCTATTGGGAAATATTACTGAATAGATAGAACATTTTAGATTATCGTCGTGTTAAATTAGACTCCTAAGTGGTTAAAATGATACATTATGACACGAGTGAACATAAAATGTGCAACATTGTTAGCGTCTGTTTAGTTAATTCATGTGCACGTCGGCCGCTGCCTTTGACGAACCCTAATAATGGTTTTACAACCCCGGCCCTCCTTCTTCCAGATATTTCTGCAAGGTTGCCACCTTTCTCCATACGTCATGGGTATCGTACGTGGTTTCGTCTAAATAAATTATCTTATGTCCATTTGTGCAAAACTTCCTTATTTTTGACGATATATATGTATATACATCGTACTATATATATAATATATATATATATATATATATATATATATATATATATATATATATATATATCGCCAAGCTACAATTCTATTGGATTCCATAATAAACCTTATCTTATTCAAAGTGCGGTATTTGAAACCCAGCTGTTTTAGGAGGCCGCGCAAAGTGTAGTGCTCATAAGGAAAATTACAAATTTCTTGCAAATGAGCAACCAATTTGTCTAAGGTGGGTGCTCTCCCTTTTGCATAGAATCTATAAATTTCTCGACGAATTAAATCGCATGTGAAATTATCTACTTTATAGAAACGTTTCCTTTTGTTTTCACATTTGTTCGGCGTCTTTGGTATTGCTTTAAAATATTTCTTACCGTATTTCTGTGAATACTCAGAATTTATCACCAGGTTCATTGCATGACCCTTACCAAGATTATTTGTCAGCACATATTTATATGTGTTCAAAACAAGCGCTTGAATTTGCCTAGAAACTATTCCCGTTATAAATTTGTTTGAGGGTTTTCCAGTAATATAATTCGGTCCAGTTATTCACATTATTGTCATCACTTTGATTATTTTAATTGACTGAAAGCTACCTACTATTTCATTTGTATTTACAGCTGAATTTCCCTGCCACGGTCTCCACATCGTGACATACAACGAATTTCTGCACGTAATGATACAGGTCAACTGGAAGTTGGAACTTAGGCTACTGATACTCCACGTGGAGTAGACAGGCGACTGTCACTTCGAGATAATCAGGATTGCTATTGGTCCTCAACGACGGTGTTCCATTTCTGAAGTGTGGAGATAGATATATGACGGTCATTAGTGGGCGAGAGGGTCAGGTTCCTTTGAGTCCGAAGTGTACACCCGTTGACTAGACAGACTTTATAAGAAATTGGAATTTCAGCAAGACTGCGTTGAAAAGGAAAAAATAGCCAAAAAGAAGTTAAAGTTAACATCAAGCAGAGGAAAAAATATTTAATGAAGCAAAAATGCTAAAAATAGAAACTTTAATAAAAATATATCAATAATGGCAAATGGACAGGTAAAAAGGATTTTAATAAAAATAGCTAAAAAAGGGAAAGAAGGACGAAAAAGGGGTTTTTCCTCAATTTCTTATCACCAATTATTACACTTCGTATTTTTTGAAGCCCAGAATGGTTCATATTCTCATATACGAGGTTATGAAAAAAATCTTGAAAGTATATTTCCTTCATTTTTATGCGATCTGTATTCCTTCAAAGAATCTTCTGTGATTATATTACGAGAAGGAATTACAACTGGAAAGTTGTGGCACTTAACTGTACACTAAACTTTATATTTACAAAAATACAATTTACAAGGTTCATTTCCTTCCTTAAAATTTATATCTTAAGCTCAAAATGAGCTACAAACTCCAATAATTTGTACGATAAACATGATTATTGTGATCAACACTTGTAACCAACGATTATTATTCAATGAATTAAAAGCGACAAAATTATTAAAATATATAAAAATTAATGAAAACATTCAACCCAATTCAATAAGGTCAACGTTGGCCGTGAAAGCCTAACCATGAATATTCACAACTAAGAAGAAATTGATTAGGAAATTTTGATCTTGGTACCTACAGTAAAATGTTCCCCAAGAACTTTTAGAAGTCCAGATGATAAATGTTTTCATTTAAATAACAAAAGTGAATAAGTAGACTACATTTGTGAACAATAGTTCAACTAAAGGAGCATAACAAAAATTTTAAGGTTTTGTCTCTAAGAGCATGTATTGCATAAGATCCTCAATTCACATGGATTAAACTTATGACTGCCCCAAATCCTCCTCGTATGACGGTTAGTGCTAGTTGGATCTATTGCAAGAGTAGCCAGCAGTAAAGGTTTCCTGTTCCCTTTTTACTAAAAGTGCCGAGTAATTGGATCCCCATAGAGCAATTTTGCACTTGAATTTTAATCGAAATTTCTAGTAGCATCTGTGTACCCATTTAAGTGACTGTTAAAGCCCTGGCTGCTCCAACACAATGCTCCGGGCACAACGCCCACATACACAAATATGCAAACTCTCGCCACAAATTTCAGCACTCACTGCTTTTTTTTTTTTTTTCTCCTATCTTATTACTAAAATGCTAGCTTCCCGCACTTTAATAAAGGAATATATCGCTCTGAATGTAAATTAAGGGACTAAAATGCAAGACTGCGTTTCTCTCCGGCTTACTATCAGCAATTTTATACAATGGGACAATAGGAAACATTCATGGTAGACTGCCTTAAGCTAACACATCCAGCTATATTTCTCACTCTGCACTCTCTGCAAATACCAGGAAAGTAAATGAACTGAAGTGAATAAGGAGCAATAAAAACGTTTATCCGTGGCAACTTTATACACGAGTTTACTTCTCGATAGGTTTATCCATCGAAATCATCTAAATTTCATTATTATATTTCAAGAAACAAATCACTATTATAAAAATAATCATTACTAACAAAAAGTAACCTTAAGGATGCAATCAACCGATATGCTGTAGAAAAGATGTAACAGTCAAACTCTAAGGAACTGCATTTTGAGGAATTTATTATTATTATTATTATTATTATTATTATTATTATTATTATTATTATTATTATTATTATTATTATTATTATTATTATTATTATTATTATTATTATTATTATTATTATTATTATTATTATTATTATTATTATTATTATTATTATTATTATTATTATTATTATTATTAATATAAATTAATTTTTTATCACACTAGCGGTATGTAGGAAGCACTATGAAAGGGTACAGCCAGACCGAAAATTTTAATGCCATAGCCAGGATTTGAACCACGGACCTTCTGGTCTCCGTCCAGCCGCTCTAAACCATTAAGCTACTATGGCCAACGTGACAACATGACATTAAATTTTCCAACTGACTCGTATTTTTCCCGGTAAACCACTTAGGAGTTCTCAGAAACACATGAGACAACTACCTTAATGGCGACTTACTATGTGTAAGTACTTTAAGGCCCGGGCTTTATAGCTCGGACCACTATTAGGTACAATTAATGGAAATTAAATGTTCTTTCACACTAGCAGTGTAGGACGCACTATGAAAGGGTAGAGCCAGGCTGAAAAATTCAATGCCATAACCGGAATTTGAACCACCACACGAGTCAGTTGGAGAATTTAATGTCATGTTAGCACGTTGGCCATAAAGCCCAATGGTTTAAAGCGGCTGGATCCACAGAAGATTGGTGGTTCAAATCCCGGGTATGGCATTGAATTTTTCAGTCTAGCTCTACCCTTTTATCATCACCATCATCATTAATACTATTATCGTCGTCTTTGGCATCGTCATCGTTATAGTCTAAATTATCATTATAAAACCGATTTTAAAGATTTCAAAAATGGCTATAGAAGGTTCATCGCAGTAGCTTTTTATAAATAAAGGTTAAGATTTCAGTTTCGCTATAAACTTAACTAAGCACAAGTACATAAAGAAATGAAATTTAGATCATTCAGAAAGTTTATTTAGTACAAATTACACTAATGATGTAGCGCCACATAAATGCATAAAATCTAATGTTTATGTGGAGAAATAATATAAAGAATAAAATTTTATACAATAAATTTTTATATTTTAGTAAAAATTCGTACTAATTACAGATTACACCATTTGATTGCACAAATTATTTTGTGAACAAAGTGAATCTTGTAGTACCATAACTGATTTGCAACCTAGAAACAAAGCAACATTATTCTTTATTCTCAATATAATCATCTTAGCATAATATGCAATTCTGGAGTCAATCGTTCTAAATAAGTTCTAAATACGATTTATAATTTATGTAATTTAATTTGACAAATTTTGTTACAGGACCGTTTAAATAATTAAGAGATTTGAGAAAATGTCAATCAGGGAAACCAGCCTTTGAACGTGGCCACACAATGCACATACTTAACCTAATTACGAAAAGTAAGACTTGAAGCTTTCACGTGAGCGTTATTTATCAGGAATTCCCGGGTAATCAGTCACGCCAGGTTTATAAATGTCGAGCTATTAGCCATTCTATACTTCATAGCGTTCTTCAAGATCTAAATGACCGAAAGCTGGACATACATAATCCTGACATGGCTGATCACCCGCGAAACCTTGATTACTAAATATGGAAACTGAGTACAAGTGCAATTAACTTTCACTCCAAATGGCCTTACTGAAATTGAAATTCTCGCACAGAAAATACATTCAGCGTGTGTCAAAGTTTCTAAACTAAACGACCAACCATATATTTAATTAAGAAAAATTAATGCTAGTATAACGTATGTAATTAAAATTTGCCCAAAGTTTTCGGTATAGACAACATCACCCTCAGCGACTGTAACTGCGATTATATTAAGCTTTCAACATCATTTTAAAACCTTTTCTCGAAGAATAATTTTTATAAATAAATACTTAAAATCGTGTATTTCGTTTATTAAAATTTTGAAAATGAGTATCTACTTTTAGATAAGAATGGGAGAGCACAACGTGAACTTGCCCTTTCTGATTTATATAAAACATTTCCCGCTGTAATAAGTTTTCTCTTTAAGCAGAGCAAAATAGATATGAGGTAATTCTATACAAAAGCATGTATTGTGTAAGATGGTTTAGCTACACACTTTCTCGATTCTCGATTTTTGCAGTTATGCTGTTGTTTCTCTGCTGATCTTTAAATATCTTCCTCTGCCACTATTTTAACGTAGTAAAACTTTTTACTTTCTTCTTGTACGGTCACACTCTTTTACGTTGAGATATACGAGTATATGAGCAAAATATTAATAGTTTCTTTGGTACACCATGGCTTTCACTGTCTTAGAAGATACCTTTGAATGAATAAATTACAAACATTTTCTTTTCTGTAGGATGTTTTCTCTGTTTTAAAATAGATACGTATATCTTTTGAAATTAAAATGTCACGCACTGTTTTGAAAATTAATATATTGATTGATAATATCAAGCAAGATCATTCACTAAGGTTCATTTTTAGTAGGAATAAAATTAAGGCTATAATATTTATTTCAAACAACTGACAGGTGATTGCAGGCGTACTTTACAATTTGCATAGCCAAAGATCTCTATGCAGTAAGGAGTAAAAAACGAGCAAGATAGTTAGGGAACGTTAGACGTAGACTTGTAAAATTCGTAAAAAATGGGGAAAACTTCATTTTTTTTGTATTTTGTTATATACGAGGGTGGGTCAAAAATTAATGCCTCCTAATTTTTTTCTTAAATAAGTAAGTTATGTGAAAACTTTGAATTTGGCGCAATTCCTCAAACCTTATTCTCCACTCCTCTGCAGTAGTAACTTCCTAAGTCAACAGGTGGCAGCACTGCATCCTCTTGCAAAATGGCTCACATCGACATTCGTATTAGACAGGGTTCTGTGATTGATTTTTGACTGCGGAAGGTGAAACGCCAATTCGCATTCACGAAAGGCTAAAATATGTGTATGGTGATGCAGCGGTGGATGTCAGCACTGTTAGACGATGGGTTCGTCGCTGTAACGAAGTTGAAGGGCAAACACCATTGGCAGATGAAAAGTGAAGCGATAGCCCTGTGACTGCAGTAACTCCTTGCAACATTCAGCGAATCAATGACATCATTCGTGGTGATCGCCATGGTAACAACAGGTGAATTGTGTCGCATTATCTCCCTCAGTAAAGGCGGTGTGATAAAGATTATTCAACAACTGGGTTACTCAAAATTTGTTCACGTTGGGTACCAAGAATGTTAACCGCCCAAAACAAAGAAACAAGGAAAGCAATAGCCTCCGAACGCTTGCAGCGTTTCAGTTTGGAGGGAGAGGAGTTTTTGGATAAAAATGTTACTGGAGACGAAACGTGGGTTCAATTTTGTGAACCTGAATCAAAGAGGCAGTCAATGGAATGGCATCACACAACGTCATCGAAGAAAAAATTCAAAGCTCAGCGGTCAGCAGGGAAAGTTATGGCGACAGTGTTTTGGGATGCCGAGAGTGTGCTTACGATTGATTTTTTGGAGCAGGGATGCACAATAAATTCTGTCCAATACGTCAGAACTCTCAAAAAGCTGAAAGCACGTCTTCCCGAGTTCGCCCAACAAAAACTACGGTGGATGTTCCTCTCTTTCATGACAATGCAAGACCACACACCAGCCTTACACAACTGCAGAAATTGAGAAATGGGATAGCAAGTCTTACCTCACCCCCCATACAGCCCTGACCTGGCACCATCAGACTTCCATCTGTTCGGGCACTAAAGGAAGTCCATCGTGGGATTCATTTTGAAGATGAGGAGGCTGTGAAAACGTCCGTGCGTAAATGGCTTAGAAAGCAAGACCGTGTGTTTCACCACACTAGAAATCATGCCCTAGTTTAATGGTGACCAAACTGTGGAAAAGGACGGAGATTATATTGAATAGTCGATGTTGAAGTTTTCAAGCCATGTAAATTGATTCAATTTTCTTGGCAGTTAAACAGAGAGAGAGAGAGAGAGAGAGAGAGAGAGAGAGAGAGAGAGAGAGAGAGATGAGGAGGAGAGAAGAGAGAGAGAGAGAGAGAGAGAGAGAGAGAGAGAGAGAGAGAGAGAGAGAGAGAGAGGAGAGAGAGAGAGAGAGAGATGAGAGAGAGAGAGAGAGAGAGAGAGAGAGAGGAGAGAGAGAGAGAGAGAGAGAGAGAGAGAGAGAGAGAGAGAGAGAGAGAGAGAGAGAGGTAGAGAGAGAGAGAGAGAGAGAGAGAGAGAGAGAGAGAGAGAGAGAGAGGAGAGATGAGAGAGAGAGAGAAGAGAGAAGAGAGAGAGAGAGGAGAGAGAGAGAGAGAGAGAGAGAGAGGAGATGAGAGAAGAGAGAGAGAGAGAGAGAGAGAGAGAGAGAGAGAGAGAGAGAGAGAGAGAGAGAAGAGAGAGAGAGAGAGAGAGAGAGAGAGAGAGAGACGATGAGAGATGGAGAGAGAGAGAACGAGCTAGGAGAGAGAGGACGAGAGAGAGAGTGAGAGAGAGAGATGAGAGAGAGAGAGAGCGAGAGAGGAGGCATTACTTTTTGACCCACCCTCTTCATAACATCTACTTCGTAACTATACCATTTATTTAATGTAAAAGATATTAAATCATTTTGTCATGTACTATTATTTGTAGTTCATTATATTTAAGCCATTTTAATGTCTAATTTATGCTCATTTCCGTATTTATGTTTCAATCACTATACTTACTGTTGTTAAATTGCCTTGTGGTGTTCGGTGCACATTATTACAGCATATGCCATCCCAGGTAGTGGGCATTGATGATAAATTAAATTAAATTATAAGTGGAAAAAAATTTAAAATAAGGTGTTACCAGATGGATATTTAACCTTACCTTCCGCGTATTTTATAGTTATAACAGCAGAGGGTGAACCCGAAGCAAAAATCAGTTGGGAAGGCGTTTCCAGCCGGATCTATATAGGACATATCATTCACAAATCTGCACTCTCGGTTAGTCTATTCGAAAATACTTAAACACACTAAATACCCTAGTCGCATTTTCATTATTTCGAAAACCTTTTTATGTATCATTAAATATATAAGTAAATAGGTACATAAATAAATAATTAATGGCGAGTTGAAGAATTCATACATAAGAATACAGTCTTTTAGTAATGAAATAAAATTAATGCAGTATATGACATAGATAATTTTATTGCATACGTAACATGTTTCTAAAATACGGAGCTTTGTTTAATGGGGGTTCCAGATCTAAAGTAAGAAGTAGCAAGCTAGTAATCTTACATGTTCCGTTATCTTGGTGTTTAAAGGACAATCTCTTTTGATGTTGAAGTTAACTTGTGACGTTCTACAACCAGGAGTTCTAGTGTGAATATAGCTTGATAAGTGAAATTAAATTTGACTTTTGAGAACTGTGAGGTACTGTGGCTATTATATTATGTGTCGACGAAAGTGATGAAGTGAGTTGGTGATATTCTCCAAAATCAAGATTCACCATGGTGTTGAAGTTTTAGCCAGCGTCTCACATTTTGCAGGTAAGGAGGTGTTTATAATTTTGGGGGAAATATGTTGTAGTACATCTTAAAATGTGTGTGTCAAGTGTTAATATGTCTCTTTTCACGCCTATGAATATTATAGCACACCCTCACACAAAGCATTAGAGCAATGAGAAAAAAAAAGAAGACTCATGAAGCAAAAATTATTATTTCTTCAACTTCAATGTACTTGGATTAAGCGTCATATCTGAAGTACATTAGTTACTTGGTGAAGCCAATTATTTTTAACATTTATTTAATACAAGCAAATAATTTAAAAAAATGTTGCGTTAAATAAAGCAAACTGAAAGGCAATATGTACAACGTTTTGTTTTATTAACTTCCTGCAACGTTAGGTCATACAGAACGATAAACCAAATGAGTGAAATGATTGCTCAAATGATCTCAAAGTTCATAGAGTTCAGAGTAAACCGAATTTCGTCTTTCAGGATCAGGGAAAGCTCCGGATAACTCACTCTGACCGAGATTCGAACTCAGAACCTCTTGAACATGAGGCAGACACGTTGCCACTTATGCTAAAGAGGCGGGTAGGTTCTTAAATACCATATCCAAGTAAGCAGAAATGTTATATCTAAGGCATATAACATATTTGATATTAAGCCCCCCATATTTTCAACTTTGAAAAATGTACAAATGAGTTTTAAGCCGAATTCCACGATATGTAGAACAGAATAATTGGAACAGGCATTGCCAGTTATGTTTGAAATTTCCGTGTTGAATAATATGGATTATACAAAAAGAGCGAGAAGAAGCCTCATACGTAAAAAGGAAACAAAAATATAGCTAATGCTCTGAAGTTTAAATTTCTCTTAAATGTAAGAAGTGATTTAGAACTTTAAATTCGCTGACCACTTGCATTTTTCCACCACGAGCCCTCATTTGAATTGTGTGAAATGACAATTTTAATATCGGAGTACAGAATTAAATTTCGGAAGAAATGCCTTTCTTCTTTTTTTTTAATCTGAAGGATAATTTCCGCCTCGTAGTTGTTAAAGACAATTGTACATCTATTTTGCAAAGTAATTTCGGATGAAACATTTATATTATATTAAAGATACAATGATTAACATATTTGATTATTTGCATTGATTTATATATACACCTCATAATTACATTTCTCACTTTCCTTTATTTACGAAGTTGCCCCAAGAAGGGGTTCGTGTGTAAAATGAATTTTTACGAAAGATGTTTGACTGTTAGTTTTCAATTCTAAACTGAACTGAAAGGACGCTTAATGTTGTCCAGGTGCCTCTTTATCAGACTTGAAGTTCATATGTGACGTTGCACATTGCCAGCAACTTATTTTTTAAAGTTGTTGGGGAAACACAGGTGAAAGAGAGCTACTTTCGTTTCAGCTTCTACTGAGATTTCTCTACTAGCTTCATGAGGTGATGGATATACCTTGTTGCCTCATAGTTAATTCTGTGATTACTTAACTTTATCCCCACTATCTAATTTATTGCAGTTCTGATTTCTCGCATAAAACTAAGTTTGTGACAGAAAATTTAAATGTTTGTTGTTCACACTTTTTGTACTACTTATTGTTTGGCATGGGGACGGTAATATTCGTTCGGAACATAGTTTTGTGTTTAAATCAACCGTCGCATTGCTTTTTTTCAAGGTTTATTGAGGCAGCCCTGTATAGAATAGACATTTTATGTGGAAGTCCAATTTGGAATTGTGATTCACATTTTATTGAACTTATTCGATCTTATTTAGTACCAGATTTAACTCTATTACTCCAATTTCTATTTAACCGCCTCGGTAGCTCACAACGTAGCGTGTCTGCCAGACATGTCTGCCAATTGCACAGTTCGAATCTCGGGCACAGCGAATTAGCCAGATAAGGCTCTTTCCTGTGTTTCCCATTATCCTGAAATACGAATTTCGGGTAACTCTATGTAGAGGGCTCATCTGAGCATAATTTTAACCATTTAATGCATCATCCGGTATGACTTCAAGTTGAAGAAAGTAAATTAAAAAATAAGTTTCTAGTTAACGTTTGTTTAGATATTTTTAGTATTTTAATTTATTTTATGTGATTTATAATGAATTAAAGACGGTATAATTCGACACCATTATGATGCTTGGTTTATTTGAGTATTTCCCTGAATTCCAAGAGTTATGGCAAGGTTTCCTGTCTTTCCGCTTCGTAGTGGTACTGATGAACATCATTTTAAAATATTTGTTTTTACATCTCTTTATCTTATTGTGAAATTTTAAAAAACTCGCATTATTTCTTTTTCACTGTTTGAAGTTTCACACGTGTGCGTGTGCAAGCTATCACCTGGAATTTTGTCAGTGAAGCTTTTAGAAAAAATTCTGGTTTGTAAGATCATTCTTCCTTAAGACATTGAAATTTCTCTGATTTGGGTCTGCTTGTTTTCTTCACTGACCTTCTTATAAGTTCTCATAGTAACGTTTTATTTGAAACTTATGTAAATTTAATTTGCTATTCTGGTAAATGTTACTGAGTAACTCAATCTTATCCAAGTTTCAAAGTAGTAACTGAATAACTAAAATAGTAACTTTATAAAATTCATTTCTTAACACTTGACTTGAAGTTCTCCACAAAAGTTTGTTTTTAGTTAACTTCCTATATTTGTTTTTATTTAACTTTTGATTTAATTCGCTAATTTCAAAAATATGTAGCACCTGGCCGATGTATATTATAGTTTTCAAATTTAAGCACATACTAGTGTACATATTATTCAAGTAGAACAACGTGCCCACTTTCTTATACATATACATTTTATAAACATGACTACATATTGAAATATTCTTTTTCTTTTATATGAATTACCTAATACTAGTAGTGTAAAAAATAACTGTTTAAGGAGGGTTTCTACTTTGGGAAGATAGAGTACAGCACAGTTGATACACTGGTATCTAGGCAACTTCTTTGTTTGGCCTGCTTGGCGTTTGGAGCACGATCAAGGGGTAGCTGAATTAACTGCAACAATGCTTTGTCATATGGACGCAGGCACGTCTTCCAACGTTAAGTCATATCGGACGGTGAATGAATTGGGTGAAATGAGAAATGATGCTCAAATGAGTCCAGGGTCCATGGAGCTTAGAGTTACATGACATTCGTCTTTCAGGATAAGGGAAAACTCTGGCAAAAACCTTATCCAGGTAACTCACCCTGACCGAGATTCCAACTCGGGACCTCTTGAACTTGAGACAGACATGCTACCATCTACGCTACCGAGGCGGGTAAGAGACTTTTTTTCGTAGATAGTATTGGGGAAAAGTGTGTAGTTATTTTAGGCTCCTGTGGCACATCAGTATCTTATTTGCTAAAGTATATATTTTGGTAAATTATTGTAAATATAAATTGTCAATGCATAAATTTATATAACAAGACACTGTATTTTATAGTAACATGCACAGAATCAGCTGACTGAAATTTAATATTTAGTATTCAAATTATAATGTTGCAGCCTTATTAGACGACCATAAAGAAAAATGTGTATGACATTGGAATGCAACTACAGGCTTGATAGCGTTTTCATTACAACGGGCACGCTATGCGGAGATTTATGGAATTCAAATAACATAATCAGAATATTGTTCCTTTACAAAAGTCTAAATGGTTTAATAAAATCTATTAAAAGACAAAATAACTGAGAAATCACGGTCACAGAAGATCAGAGAAAGCGTATCATATGTATATGTGGATATTATTCTCTCTTGTGGGGGCATATTAAAATGTGTTTGAACTTTACATCAGTCAAAGAGCTAATGCGAAATACAAAATCTCATTATATAAATCCACAGAAATCATATTAAATTCTATCCCATGTTTCGTGTGAATTCTCTATGATTTTGTTGAAAGTTATAAAAACAAGGGATCGCTTTTCCCGTGTGCTTCTATTATAAGGCTTCTGCATTTTCTAGTCTATTTTATGACTTATGCTTTTATATTAATATTTCGGAGAAATGTGGCTTTTTATATTAATTAAAAGTTATTCCCACATATTCTGTAATTGTTGTTACATGCGCATTGTACATAAATGATGCGCTACCCTTCTATTGTACTTGGTAATTTATGTAATGCTTCATAATTTGAATTGAACATGATTTATGGTCTCATTTGTATTAAATGCACTGTTGGACATAAAACGTAACCCCCAGCATTCATAAATGTTGTTGATGGCTTATATAACTTTTTTGAAATAAATTTCATATGCAGTTGCCGAAAAACAGTTTCAAAGTTTGGCTTTTAAGTTATAACATCTAATATTTTATGTAGCTCATGGCCTGTATGTTAAGACTTAATCTACACTACAATAAGTGAAGTAAATCGGTAAATATAAATACGCTTGTACGTAAGTGCGTAACTAGGATTATTTGATAGTTATATACAATGCTTTTTTGTAATTGTAACATTTTATTTATCACTTAATAATTAATATTAAATTTTAAAGTCCTCCGATGTAAGTCATATCGGACGAGTGAATGAGTGAAATTATATTCAAAGAGCCTAAGGTCCATAAAGCTTAGTTACCACATATTCATCTCTTGGTATAAGATAAAGACCCCAGAATAAACCGTATCCAGATAACTCACATAAGATTCGAACTCGACCCTCTTGAAGGTGACGTAAACACATTTTGGCACACACTTAATTTTGGCCTATGATTCTGCGTTATTTTACAATATTGTGATGTTGGTGGCTAAATGTTTGTGGCTGTCAGGGCGACATTTTTTTGTTTTTGCTAACGGTGTATATGCATGAAATGGAACATATAGAAATTGAAGGTACTTTAGAGATGCATGGTAAACCACAAGAAGTTACTGACTATCGGATGTAAGAGGGAGGTAGTTTATTCGTGAATATTCCAGGTATTGTACGACAGAAAATCGAGGAATTTTATAACGAAGTATATGCCTGAACGCTTTAACTGAACGCTCTATATAATTCTAGAGATCTATATGATCTCTATCTGAACGCTCATAATTTCCATCATAAGTCTCAATACACTGACCCACAGATCTTTACCTATCTCTGATCCCGGCCACTTAAAACAAGAATTACAGCACCTGAGACTCACTTTCCGTCAAAACGGCTACTCCGAATATGACGTTGAAGCCTCGATAACCAAAGCTAGGAAAGGGAAACCTGTAATACAGCAAGCGTCAGATAAGCCTACCGCTACAGCCTGCAACCCGTTTACCGGCAATCTATCCGGTAGAATCATCAGAAGTCTCGCCAAATACAACATCAGGTCCATCCACATGTCACCTCCGAAGATTAAGTATCTGTTGAGACCACTGAAAGACAAACTGGACTTCCAGGTTCCGGGAGTGTATCGCATTTACTGTGAATGTGGGATACCGTATATAGGACAAACCGGAAGGACCATCGCTACTAATAGAATAATCGAACATGAACGGAGCATTTGTTTAATTCAACCTGAGAAGTCTGGGCTGGCAGAGCATTGTTTTGATAACGACCATAGAGCCAATTTTCGGGAGACGACCATCTTGGCAAAATGCAACAGTTACAGGGAGCGGAGAATTAAGGAAGCTTTGGCGATATCCTATGAAAGGAGCACGCTTAATCGTGATGCTGGATTTCATTTCAGCTCCTCTTGGAATCCGGCATTAAAAGTAGAAATCTGTCGAACTAAGAAGCAAAGATCAATACAGCTTGACAACCAAGTTAAGTAGTTACGTTTCTTTGACACACTTTTTATACTCACGCCATCTCCTGATTTTGCATTTAATTTACTGAAAATAGTCTTTTGTTCAGTAATGCGAATTAAGAATGTGTTTTGTCTTTATTTATAGTTGTGTTATATCCAGTATTTCATTTTTGGGTATAACATTTTATATAAATATTCTGATGATGAGAGAGATGCACACTCCCGAAACGTTGATATCTAATCATCTTTTCAGCTGGCTGGTTGCCCGAGAAGAAAGTGAACGAAGTATATGTCTCAGTGCATGTCAATTCAAAATAAGATTTAATTCCTGAAAAAAGAAAGAATAGGCAAGTAACACAGTTCATCAGTACATGTATATCAGTCGCCCTGTAGTACATTCGCTTGCACTTATGCTGTCGCGAAGCATTTTACAGGTCTTCACAGATGCATCACGTATAGCAAGAAGTAGTGCATGTGTATGCGTTTACATTTTCACTCGTGCAGTAGCGTCATATTTTGTGAGCACATGCACAGTTCTGGACTATTCACACACAATATCTTGCAAGACAAATTGACCTCGCATATACACACAATTTTATTTTTCTCCAATGCAGCTCCACGTCAGTTATGGTTATGCAGCAGTGAGCCTGCCTTTTCAAACCTTTAGCACTTTTAAAGCTATTTACTTGTATATTAGCATACATGAATAAAAAAAGAAATTACTGTATATATCATTGAAACAGTTTCTGTGATAATACATTCGCTTCCTGAATCATTTGGCGTGTCTCCGTTGCAGTTTTTTAAAGCTGGAAACAAAATTTCACACACTCTTTGTTCTTTTAAAGTTGCCATAACCACTTCGCAGAGTTAGTTCACCAACAGTCAGAGAAACAATACCACACTTGCACGTTCAGCTCTTCACTGACGCCGTCTGCACAGCTGTTTCATGAAGGTCACTACTAACACCATCTAGCGTGAGAACCCTGCACTACGTCTACGAGTGACAGAGCCCTAGGAGTCCGGTTACTTTTGGGTCCCCTCTCGTATATACATTATTTTTGTGACATGCTGTTTACCTCTCCTTCCCACTGATAGCCAGCCGTGCGGTATAAACTGATTACAGAGCCTCCACTGGAAGTATCTTCCTAAATGTTCCCTGTAATGAATGTTTATTATTTCTCAAATTCATTGTTTTCATGTCACCATTGCTTAATAAGAGAGTACTCCGCTTGCTGACGAAACCCTGGCAGTCCGAAAAGAAGATTCCCACCATTTATTTGATTAATATATCCAGAGATTGAAACAGAAATTATTCTCAAAGGCATAAAAATATTTAAGCTTTATCACTACAAACTAAAACTTTAAATCACTGCTAAAGCCATGTGTTAAGTTGTACCATCATATTTTCTGATGGCCTGATTATTTGTAAACTATTATGATGGGCGTGTTTAGACTTCTGTGTGTCATTCTAAGCGCTTCGGAATTGGTGGCACATGTTAGAAAAATATGATCCCTGATGTTAACGTAACCTTTTTTATTAATATGTTTAACCCTTTTCAACTGATAGCCATTCGTCCACACAAATCTTCCTACAGAAATGACTCATTTAATTGAGAACATTTTAAAAATAATTTAGCAGTTATAAAAATTTGTTGGTTGTGCTCTCAGCTTTTACTTTCTCTCCTACACGCATACGTAGATGATAGACGAAGTATTGCATTCCATCCGGAAATACTAGGTATTGGAAACCTCAGCACATACACAGAAGAAAAACGGGGGTGAAAAGAGCGAACGCCAAGGAAAACTTATCTACTTTACCACGTCATGAGTTTCAAGAAGTATGTTCAGGATATATTGGCGCAAATCCTGGCTCGAAAGCGAAGAAATCTGCTACACACACACACACACACACACACACACACACACACACACACACACACACACACACACACACACACACACACACACACTCCATGGACAAACACAACGAGAGAGGAAAGGATTTGCTCAGGGCTTAAGAATCAGGTGCTGGGTACGTCAATTTATCTAGAGAAAGAAAAATGTTATCAAGGCTTTGAAAACTATGCTCTAAGTACAGTAAATTATTTTATTGAGGATACCCAGGTATACTGCACGTCCTATTTAAATAGAAATACGCCTTTCTCGTACACTTTCGCACACACACACACACACACACACACACACACACACACACACACACACACACACACACACACACACTATGGTATAAAATGAGTATCCACTTAAATATGTGATTACAAATAATGTCGCATCTTGATATGAATATTCAGACTTAGATATTAATCAGTTTTGTTAAACCAAATAGAGTAATTTCAAATAACTTTAGAGATAGAGTTTGCAACTATTTAAGCTATAAAATCATTAAATACGAGGTACGTCCACAAAGTAAGTTCTGTTTGGTAATAAAATTAAATTGTGTACAGATACAGAAAAATTATTTATTGCACAAAAGTCTAAACTCTTAAACTACTTTTCCACATAACTGCCGAAATTTTTCAAGCATTTTTCATAGCGAGGCATAAGTTTTTGAATGCCTTTTTCAGAGAAGGTGCCGCCTGTGACTTCAACCAGTTAGAAACATTTTCTTTCAGCTATTCGTCATTGTGGACGTGTTGACCACCAAGGAAAGATTTGAGATGCTAAAACAGATGAAAGCCGCTAGAAGCGAGATCAGGGCTGTATGGGGGGTGGTCAAACACGTCCCAGCCAAATCTCTGTAGGATGCGCTCACTTTCTTCTCGGGCAGGAAATGTCACTAAAGAGCAGAACAAAATGGACTTATTAAATTTTAATGTGAAGATTCCGATTCCTCCATATCCGTTTCATTTGCTGTATCCGTTGAGCTTCTAATCTGCGGCGATGTTGTCTAAAGTATAGATCTCGGCAGTTATGTTTGCATCACTTGCCGTTGTCATTCTCTGGAATCCATAAAACCTGTTAAGGTATTTGCTTCATCTTCCACTTCATTACTGCTATCTAGACCCATATTGATTACTATTCTTTCTATTTCTTCTTGCGTGGACAAAATTTTTATGCACGTTTTCTTCCAATCCTCTTCAGTGTTGTTTAAAAACTGCCTGGTTAGTCCTTTAAATGCGTTTAAGGTCATAGAACGCTGCTAAGGTTTGCTTCATGATATTCCATATCAGTTCAATGGGGTTTATATCTCGGTGATAAAGCGGCAATTTATATCCTGGCGTTCAACTAAAATGTGCCGTATATTCTTATATTTTTTAAACTAAAGCCCATTTGCTTTAATATTTGCCAAAGTGATTTCTCTCCACCATCGAAATTAGTTTTCCCATTTACTGCATAGAATAATTTATTTACTGTTGGAATTTATTTTCACACTAATAATATTCTTAAAAATTTCTGCGAATGACTACTTATCGAAATAGTTCATTTGAAACTTCTTTTTCCGATTACGTTGTTCTCCTGGAGTTGTAATTCGTGCACCTATAACACTAGCCTTATCAAATTCTTTAACAATACTTTTTATTGCGGCTTTACCTTCTCCTACTGTTGTAGCCGTTCTAGTTCCTGTCTTTTGCAATGGAAGGACTAGACCGTTTTGCTTTTCCTACGTGCATAATCCTTGTGTTTAAAAATATCCAATCTTTTCTTGAGTTTCCATGCTTGAACATTATTATATTTTTGTTTATTATTTACGTCCCTTTACTTTTTTTAAGTCATATCGGACGATGAGTGAAATCGGTGAAATGATACTCAAATGGACCCAGGGTCTATGGAGCCTAGAGCTACCCGACATTAGTATTTTATTTTAGGGGAAAACCCTGGAAAACCCTTATCCAGGTACCTCACCCGGACCGAGATTCGAACTTGGGACCTCTTGAACGTGAAGCAGAAATGCTACCCTCTATGCTACCGAGGCGGGCTGAAAGTTATTATTAAAGATGCCTACTTTGTGATATGATACCATAACGTATTGCGGTACTCATTCTTCACACCACATTAACAACTACTCTGTCTCATATACCCTTCACTCCGCGTGAAACTACCTTCCCCCTCACTTTATTTGGCTAATGCTTTCGCGCCATAGGCCATAGGCGGTGCTTTCCCGTCACATTTAAACCTGCAGTAAACGTCATAATAATTGCCAGTAAGATGGATAAAATCACACAAATAAGGAAATGAAGGCATGCAAACATACAAGTTTATAATGAAACTCAACTCAGCCTTCAGCCTTTTCCACTGGTATTTTTTAAACCAGCACACATACCTTGCAAAAATGCTTTTCTTTCAGTCTCAAAAGTCGTGTCACGCCATACTTTACTTTTCGTGTGTCCTTCATTCATCCAAGTCTCGTTAAGTTAGTATATTTTACTATTTGTATCCCGGCACAGTCTGATTGTCCTTAAATAACGTCTTCACCACACAGCAATATTCCCTCTGTTTCTTAGCACATTTTTCTGCCCGTTTTTTTCATTCACAAACCCCAGCTGTATAGCAATCTATACAGACTAGATCTGCTGAAATTTGGTAAATCTGCGTCATCATTTACAGCAAATAAAACTTTAGTTATGTTAGGGAGTTCGTTTGTAAAGAAAAAACTATGTACATGACAACATACAGCACTTCTCACGAATCGCATTCTCTGAGCACTTGCTTTTGTTTATTCCTGCTTTTGCCTGAAATGATAAATTCTCCTGTTATCTCAATTTCACGCCGTGGTTTTCCTACGAACCTAACACTCACACCTGTAAGTTCAGAGCGCAGCTCACTCTCTCACTCACAAAGACGGATTCTTCTCTGCGAGTGCATTAAACACATGCACCACAATTTTTATCGCTGCTTTGTAAAGATTTTCCCCTGCGATGCTTCAGCGAAAAACTGGTGGTAGACTGCTATTATACATATAATGATTACATGCGCAATAAACGATCAGTAAAATAATTTAACTCTCGTACTCGGCACAACACACCTTCGAATGGCAATATATGACTAATGCAGTTCAAAACAAGGTTAGTGATAAACGTCATATAGACAAATATGTCACCACTACCACTAAAGCACGTGCTATTGTGTCATCTGAATGGTGGGCTAAAACAAAGGAACCTCCTCTTTACTTCGTTTAGGAATTAACATGCATTTCAGACAAACTAACACTTTTGCATAATATGTTTAATTCAAACAGTTACGAAAATATAAACTTGACAATTCTCTTCCATGTTAAATAACGGACTAATTTTACCGCACAACAGCTATACCACAACAGCAGCCAATGAGAGTGAACTGGGTCACGTGACCGTTAAGAGATACGGGGCAAGCTTATGTGAAACAAGGATTAGAGTAACAGCTTAATACGCAGCCTATAGGCAGCCATTACAACAGGCGTAGTTTCTATTACTGCCACATATAAACAAAGCTATTTGTCCCGGTAATATCTTTATTGATATATGAATAGTGATGTGGAATTTTCAAAGAACAATATATAGTGTTTCAGAAGAGTATCATAATTTTATTACAGTTCACTACTTTAAAGCCTTAGAGACGGTACTGCAAACTACATAAACAGCAGACTAGTTGTTTAGAAGCTTCAAGTGCACAGAGTGTAGACTTCGAAGCATGAATTTATAGGGTAAAGCTGGAGACCATCGCTTCAAAAGACGTGAAAATTTATGTATTGCCATTCAGTCTTGTTGGTTTTCGGATTTTGAACAAATGGTGCTGTGCTGTAGAAAACGATTAGTGCTAGATCATAAAACAGGAGGCGAAAGAAGTGTTGTTCCACATTAGAGGAGATAAATGGACGCTTTTCGCTTCCTGAATGTACCACTGCATCACTTCCCTTCTACTTAATTGCAGTAATTGAAAGCACAATGGGTAAAATATTAAACGAATGGAAAAAGCGAACTGGAGTGGCCTTCACAAAGTCGTGTGGAAGAACATCAGCTGCATTGTTTATGTTATAATGGAATGCGAAATTGCAAGGCAGTCGAGGAATTAGTGGATAGAGTAATGCACTGCACGCGATAAATACAGCACAGCTTACGTAATGAGGAACCTGCGGATAGCAATTTCGTAGGCTGAACCATAAAGCTGACGCCTGCCTAATTCATGTAGTCTCCACTTGCTCTGAATTGTTGACATGGTACTACACCCTAAGGACTACACTGCAAACAAACCGCGGCAAGGTGGTCCTTTCAGAAGGGCTAAGTTTTGCAAGCCCGGACGGGGAATGCACCAGAGGCATGGTCCTCTTATTCAACATTCACAGCCTAAAATGGAACAACTTTGAGGTTAGTTTCTGGTTAATTAAACTGCAACGAATAAGAAAATATAAATTTGATACCCGGTACGAACTTTCGTTTAAAGATTTTGCCCAACATATTAAAGGGAGTCATAATATTAAACATTCCCTTTCCGATCTAATTATTAAAATATCAGAAATATGCTTGCTATATGTCTTATTGCAAAAATTGATACCTCAGTACCAGATAACGCATTTCAATATATCACAGCAAATTCTAGTTCATCTTTTAAGGATAATTCGTATAGAGTCATCCATTTACAGATTAGCGTCTTGCAAAATCTGAATCTTCACTGTGGATACATAGCAAAATGAAACAGATCATCAATCAAATAAAAATAGGAAGAGTAATTCACTAAGGTAATTCTTCTCTTTTCCCTCCCTCTTACTTCCCTCGTACCTCCTCTCTCGTTGTTTCCTTCTATTTAAGCCTTTTTACCTTTCTTCCCCCCACAATCGCTATTTCTTCCCCCTCATCGCCTTCACGTATACACTGACTTTAGAAACCTCAATGCAATACGAAGTTTTGAGGATTTTATACACATTAAAACATAAGTAAACATATTAAACATATACAGGACTGTACATGGGTTTTATATGTACCCTTATGTGAGACTACACTCTTCGTAATTATTCAATATATTTGAAATGAATCATGAACATAAGTATTATTTTGAGTTAATTATAGCAATCAACATAAACATGTTACTTTTTATTCAAATAACCCACATTTAGTGGTAAAGTAAAAATGTCAGTATAAAAAAGGTATATAAAGCTAGACAATGTAGTAAATTTATAATTTGTCCATTTCCATGCGCTTTTAGTCGAAGCCTAGCTGAAAGAAACTCATGCCACATTAAATAAGGATTAAAAATGTTTCTGCAAACACTTAACGTTTAACAGGACGGCTAAGAAATGGTGGTAGTATGCATTTCACATTTAGCCCAGACCTTTTAATTTATACCACAAATTCCGAAATTCGATAGCCAGCTGTTCTTTTCCATACTCATTGTTTAAACTGAAGAAAAAAAGGCCAGGGAAGAGTAATGAAGGTAATTTGAAGAAAATTCTTAATAAATAGATACATTACAACAAATTACAAAACTAACGTATTATATCCGTACTGCCTTTTGTAGTCATAATAATTCTCACGTTATTGCTACAATGTATTCTTGCAAGAATGTCGTAATTAACCTCAATTGAGATAAACTTTATTACAGTTTCATACAAGTCGAGTTTAGACATCGAAAAGGCACTCAAATGTTTAACGGCGGGTCAGCAAATACTTGAAGTTCTGTTCTATGCAACAAACTATTTTCAGAAAGCTCATTATAGAAGTATTATTTTTAAGCGACGTTAACTCTGGCAAAAATGTTTTCATAAAAAATTTCATTGCAGTTGCAGGACAGAAAAAAGAATACAGTGTGCTAACGCGATAGTTATTTTTAAAGAGTATGAGGGATGAAAATGAAACAACGAATTAGAATCGAGAAAAATAGATAGTATTTGGTAATTCAAAATGAAAAAAGAAATATCAAAGTAAGTTGCTTGAATTAAATTTTTATTTTTGTCAATGAAAAATTTTGTGTGTGCTTAGTCTTAGTATATCTCTTATACTTATAGTCCACCGGAATATAAAATTAATAATATTTATACATTAATGAAGCGGACTTTATGAATATTCGCATAAAATTCAAAATAGAAATTTATTTTAATTACGATTGGAAGTTCCTCCTAAATATACACTTTAATTAAACTGCCTAGAGGATTTTTTTTCATGTAAAGAAGTATAGT
Source organism: Mantis religiosa (assembly GCA_030765055.1). NCBI lineage: Eukaryota > Metazoa > Arthropoda > Insecta > Mantodea > Mantidae > Mantis > Mantis religiosa. Next base: position 80,610,361 of record CM060953.1, read on the forward strand.
TTGGAGTAGAAAAATTTCCTGTACGTTTTGTTTCGCATTCTTGGAAGACACTTAACTTAAATGCGCATCAGCTTTTTGCTTTTAAGCAATTTTACAAATACACAAACGTAAACACACAGGCACACATATACTTTATTTCTAAAACTTTTTTATTCATCAAAGCACGTGTTTCAGGAATACCGATGATGATGATAGTAGTAATAATAATAACGATGATATGGTTTGAGTAATGTTAAATTGACTTTCAAACGGCTAACATTTATTTAGTTTCTACAATATTGCAACAAGAGCTTATTTTAAAACTATTTGATACTATTCTAGACACAAGTATACAGAATTAGCTTCATTACAAATTTTTATGGGTACTAAGGGAATATACGAAACCGAATCAGTACAGAAAGGAAATTCCTACAACTTCTTCTTTGCTGTCCTGCCCTAGAATGTCGATGTTCGGCATTGCGTTGCCCGGCTTCGAAGGCCAACTCTTCCCTCTATATTTTCTGTTTGCTGATGGATCTGGAAGAAGCATGGATCTTAGAGTAAATCCATGAAATTGGTTGTGGTTGATGAAATGATATTTCTAAGGCGTAATGATGTCTGCGGAAATCAGAATAAAGCTCTCGGTGGGGTTTTGGTCCGTACGTCATCACATTTTTGGCAGCATAAGTTTCCTGCAAAATTTTTGATTCACCGATTTGATTCTTCCATACTTCACGCTCACGCGAATTGCTGAACCCGGAATGTCCTTTTCGTACAGAATTTGCCGCTAAATATGCTCGGTAGTTTCCTCAGCAAGGTTCGTCGGCCACTTTGGTGCTTATTTTTCATTTAAACTGCTCCATTACCATTCTGTTATTGCGTGTCTTTCCTTTTAGGGCGTAAGTTCACCGATGTGGCACGTACTACTGACACTTTATGACAAAAATAATTCAGCAAACTTTGACTCCCGCACACGATTTTCAGTTTATGTCGTCATAACTGTCACCGTGTTTAACGCGTTCTGTATTATAACTTTATCTGTTGGCGTCACATTTTAATTGCACGTGTCTGACGACTGAATTGACAAAGAGGTACTTTTTCACACGTAGTGAAAGCAGCCTGCTTAAATCCGTACACTAGATCAAGTTTGAACCTATCCTGATGGACTACTTTCCTCGCTGTTGTGGACAGCTTCATTTCAAATATTCAAAACCCAAATATAACTTTTGTGGTTGTTGGATAAACTCTATAAAGAAGATAACCCTATGGAACAGACAAAAGACAAAAGTCCCGGCATTCAAATGTATTATGGAAATTCAAAAGTGTAATTGCAGAAAACTAGCTGCAAATTATAATAGATACATATTTATTCAAGGGCTTTCGAAAGACACTTTTAATTTCCAGGGAATAATTAAGATTAATGCATTCTTGATCAATCAACCATAATCCCTTAATTACTACCTATAGTTGATTTGTTGTCACGCAAGCGGAGTTGATTGCCTCACTATTCACACTTTTAAAGGTTGGAGTTGAAATCCCACACTTCGTCCATGTTTTCGCAACAAATAATGGAATAGCCGCATTATAGAGGCTGATCCAAGGAGCCACGACAGTGCAGAAGGCAGGACCCTAATATTGACCAGTTGGAAATTCTCCGGAAGGTCGGAGATCGGAGAGAGTCTTATCGGAGGAAGAGTATGAGGAGTATATCATCCTGCTATACGGCGCTGAGACTTCGCCGGTAGTTGTTCCCTGAAAGAGACCCCCAAATAAGAGATGATGTGAAATGATAACGGGGATGAAGCAGAGGGACAGGAAATTCGGGGGATATAATTGGCCTAACCATCATTCGCCTGGTGACCTTGGGAATATATACAGGTTGTTTCAAAACGACACCAAATGATTATAGCTGTTGCGTGGTCGTGGCCGTGTGAATTTTGATGTCGCATCTTCAAAGTTCTATTAGGTATAATTTTATCCAGCGTTAAGTATTGCATGATTTTGTGGTTAGGCAGCTCAGGAAACACTGGTGTGCGAATCTCAAAAGTTGTTATTGGGATGCACCGGCCACGAAAAAAAAAAAAAAAAAAAAACATTACTCCTTGCTCCTTATCAGTGAGCCTAGCCTACATTTTAGGTAATGGGGCAAAGGCCAGTTATTTGTGCAAAAGTCGACTCATAACTCGGAGAGTTGCAAGGTTGCTCTTCAGTATAAAACTACACATTCCGTCCCAACAGGGAGAATTTTGTGCGTACTTAGATAGCAAATCCAAGCAATGTGGAGCGGTATACTAAAGCCGAAATGACGATATGGTTGTGATGGGTGGAAGGCCTGAAGGGATTTCAATGAATGCACGATTAATTTAGTTTCATTAAAAATATGAATTGTAAAAATAGTTAGATTAATAATATTTATTTGTTTAACTTCCGAACATTTTTTATGATCTTAATTGTACAATACTTTCAAACACTTACTGTAAATATCAACAGCTTCCTTTCCAGTTACAAATGCTTTATTTAGTATTATCAAACACATAAATAAAATGCTCCTCCTATTGCATAAGCCGTTTAGTTTTGGTTAATTTATCTACAAGTTTTTGATGTGGTTTTCTGTTCTGTTTATCATTTAACACTTTCATCCTCAACCCCACTAACATTAACTTTCCTCTAAAAGGTATAATTTGCAAATGTGCACCAGCTTATTTGCCCTCATGGACTGCTATAACGGAATTTTGGAACACGTTAAACACTCGTAAGGAATAATTAAGCAATAGATTCCTTATTACGGTTTCATAAGCCAAGGAAATTAATAGCAGTAAGCTACCGCGGAGTATGTCGCTGTTTACAAACAGCTACAGCACGCGGTACGGTGCGTACATGGTAACGTATTTGCCTCACGTTCAAAAGGTCCTGAGTTCGAATCTCGATCAGGGTGAGTTACCTGGATAAGGTTTTTTCCGGAGTTTCTCTTATCCTGATAGACGAAAGTCGGATAACTCTAAGCTCCATGGACCTCGGACTCATTTGAGCATCATTTCACCCATTGTATTCATCGTCCGATATGACTTGACGTTGGAGGACGTAAATTGAAGAAAAAAAAAAAAAAAGCAACGCGGCATGGTGTGTGACCTATACCTACGTACTCCGACAGCGTGGGGTACGCTTCGTTTTTCCTGTCACTGCCTGATCCATACTCATTCTGGAGCATTTTTATGCAGCTCTATTGGCGGTAAAATCTATCTATATGTGTCACATAGAAGCTCAGCAACCACTTCTATGTGTTCTTTTGAAACACCCTGTATATATAGAGTTGAGGAATTTAATGTCACTCTGACATGTTGCCATGGTAATTCGGTGCTTAGGAGCAATCGGACCCGGAAGATAGGTGGTTCAAATCCCAGCCGTGACATTGAATTTTTAGTCTGACTCTGTCTATCCAACCCTTGCCCAATGCATGGCTAATGTGAAAAAAAGAACAGTTAATTTCGATTTAGGAAGACAATTGCCGGCTATGGTATAAAAATGTCAACTATTAAAAAAATTAAATAGGGGGTTTGAACAAAGTTGTAATATAAAGCGCTTATTTCATACCGTCACACAGCGGTTATGGCCCAATCTTTAGGTGGTCGACGTCTAGCAGCTGGAGAGATAAACAGATGAGCTATCGGTAGATAACCAGATTCTTTTTTACCTTTCTATCCTCCCCACTTCCAGATGTCCAAAACATTTAGAAATGCACATGGGAACTTGCAGTATCTATATAAGACAGTGTGTTTGCGAATGAAGGACAGCTGGTAACTGAGTGTGTGAACGAGCTAGAGTGTGTTTATGGTGCTGTAACATGTGCTTTTCATCTATCAGTTTCGCGACAACTACTAAGACGGTGCTGCTACTGGTGCAAGAGTTTAGATAGTCTTATGATCGACTGCGCAAGTGTGTAACATCGAAAAAGGGGGACTACATCATGTGTATTTCATTACGCCGTTACTGCATCTTTACATGAAGTTACAATAAAAACTGAAGTAACAGACAAATAAAACTACATCACGTTAGCAAGGAGATAGTGAGAAGCTAGTGAGCTGACATGAAAACTTGGACAAAGTTAGAATATCCGCACAATGCTAACAGAAAAGGGTATTTATGGTCCGTCAGCACCGTAAATTTACTAACAAATCTGTCGCCCGAAGTGATAGTGAATAGGATACCTATCTTATTTTCATCTGGCTACAAATTAACCCGTAGGCCGCTCGGCAAAAGAATGGACATTTTGCACTCGCATATGTACGTTTTATAGATCAGTAATTCAGTTGATAGCGTTATCTTATTAACTAAGTACAGAAAGGGGGCTCGTGTTTTCAATAATCAAATATAATTTGCTTTGGTAGTCTTTCTTAGTACAGGTGTCTAATGTACTGGATTTGTAAAAGGTAAATCAGTCACTTTACTGTTCACATTTTTGGTTTTATTATCAAAGAGGTCAAAGCACACTAGGGAAATTTTAATAATCCTCAAAATGATACACTTGAAGAAGCAATTGCTTGTCATATACATACAAAAAAATCTAATTAGATACAGACGTGTGCAAATTATTAGACTCAATAGTGAAATTTTTAACATATACTATTTATTTTCTGTTAATTTAACAGAAATAATATTAAAATAGTGTTTTCAACTCTTAGTATTTTGTATGCATTCATTTAGTCTTTATTACCATTGTGATGCGTTTAGGCATGCTCTCTACAAGGGTGGAGCACTTTTCCTTTATTTCTTCATCTCTGTGCCAAATGCTTATCAGGCCCTCAATAAGCTGAACTTTTGTTGTTATTTTAATTTTTTCAGTCTCTGTTGAACAATATCCCACAGATTCTCTACTGGATTTAAATCAGGGCTATTCCCCGGCCATGGTAGTACTTTTACATTGTTTTCTTTGAGGAAATGGGTTAGAGATTTTGCTCTATGGCAGGGAGCACTGTCATGCATGAACACAAAATCGCCATTTGGAAACCATTCTTTGCTTTGCGGAAATAGTCTTGTTTCTAATACACTTTTATACTGTTTCTGCTCCATAGATCCCACTACTATGTATAATCTTCCAGGTCCATGGACAGACATACAGCTCCAGACCATTTTTGATGTTGGGTGCTTTACTCTTTGATCGACACACTGAAGGGAAAATGCTTCATTATCTGTCCTTCTCACATATTGGCTGCTCTCTTCACATACTTAAAACATGGATTCATCTGAGAAAATTACCTCTATTAATATTAAACAGTTTTAAAATTGCTCAAAGATAATGTTACAAAGCCAGCAATGAGAGAAATAAAGTTTAAGCAGTTTATTTCATTTCCATAAAATTTACATGTACATATTTTAATTTTATGCTATATACAATTTTCATACTATTTACCTTTCTCCAAAATTACACTTGATGATTCTACATCTCTTTGGCTCATTCTAAACGGTTTTTTTGCCATTGCAGGTGTCAGTTTAGCGTTTTACGAGGCCTGCGTGCTGGTAAACCTGCTTCACATAATCTTCTGCGAACTACTGAGGCTGATATTTGTGTACCGTACTGCTTTAGTTGATTACTAAGGTCAATGCAGGTTGCTCTTCTATTTTGTTTTGCCACCTGCACAAGTTTTCTTCGCATCCTTGGTGATAGCTTTCTTTTCCTCCCGCATTTTCCATCCCTTTGTGAGGTGAACGTCTCACCGAATGTTAAAGCTTGATTAATGTGACTAACAGACTTTTGTGAAATACACATTTTCTTAGCTATTTCACTTTGTGAGTAAAGAGTTTCCTTCAAAAGACTCTCAGTTACAGCTACTTTCCTTGGGGATAAGTCAGTAGTTTTACCCATAACCTCACTTTTGAATCAATGTGAAAGCTAAGGATAAGATACACGATGTTACCTGCCTTGAGATCAATTGATAATAAATACTGAGAATATATTAGCCATAAAACATAATAAAGGCAAATATTAACAATCTTCAGTTACCACATTTACAAAATGAAAGCAATATCACCAAACAGTTGGATAAACAGACATGAAGAAAATGGCTGCTCTTATTTCAGAGTTAGCAACATATTACTACAAGTAAAAGAAGAATCCCCCAGGTATTATTAAGAGAGAAATTTCATTGAATATGCTTCATATTATAGCAAGGAAAAGAATTACGACAAATTGAAATAGGTTACGGCGATAAATAACTATTATTTTGAATGTTAAACTGAAGCAAAGTTGAAAAACATGAATGAGTCTACGTCTGTACTATACTTTCAAATCTCAGAATAAAAAATATACCAAAAGCTTCTCAGGCTACTAATACTGGTAAATATGACCAAAACATCTCTCTGATGGTTCATACCGTGTTCAATAATTATCAGAATGTTTGTATAAACATTAGTTCTCCAGTGTTACTTTATCACAAGACTTACGAATTCGTTGATGAAATTTATCAGAATCTTGAGCTAGTTTTCGAGACATACCGCACAGGGAAAAGTCAAAGGCGTCTTGATCAGAAAGTGATGGAGCTAATGTCCGGAGCTAATTTAGTCCTCCAACGTTAAGACATATCGGACGATGAATGGAATGGAAGAAATGATTGGCTCTCACCAAGGCGGCCCGGGTTCGATCACAGGCGACCGCAAAGTGAGATTTGTGGTGGACAACATGGCGTTGGGGCAGGTTTTCTCCGGCACCTCCGGCTTCCCCCGCCATCTCATTCCTCCGGTGCTCCATCTTCATCTCATGCATCATCAGTGTCATCGTCTGCGGTGCCGTATGTAGTAAAAGCGGGCGTTAAAAACTACACCGATACACTGAGAGAAATGATGCTCAAATGAACCCAGGGTCCATTGAGCTTAGAGTTGCCCGACATTCGTCTCTCAGGATAAGGGAAAACCCCGGAAAAACCTTATCCAGGTAACTCACCCTGGCCGAGATTCGAACTTGGGACCTCTTGAACGTGAAGCAGACACTCTACCATCACGCTACCGAGGCGGGCAAACAATATTCGTGCTGAAACCATTGTTGAAGTACTATCCAAAGAGCAATAACTTCTAAAGTTTTTCATTTTATATCATGTGGAGGAAATAACAAAATGGTAATTTATTATATAGGTGGATAAACAGAGTTATACATGTGGATATTAGAGGTTAGTCCACTTTTATAAAGATAAAAAATAACTCGTGGCGTGACAGCCCATGGAGGATCAACGTCTGCCAACCCGACTGCCGGCCTCCCGCTCACATACGCAAAGTAGAGGTAGGCGATCATCCAACTAGTATGGGAAAAAGATATGGTCAGCATCTCGGCACCCCTAACTGGAAAGTTGGCTTTCGTGACCAGGACCGCTTACCTATCGTAAGCTCCTGACTTTTCTCACGATGTTGAGTGGGCACCGGTCCTGTAACTGGGACTTAAAATCCACAACCCCGCAAGAGTGGGATCGAACCCGGGCCGCATTTCGTGGCAAGGAACTAAAGCAGTCTGCCTTAGCCCATTACGCCACTACGCATGTCCACTTGCATAATACAGTATTTTATTCTATAGATACAACTTAATACATGACAAATATGGACTTAAGAATTTTACAACAGATAGTAATAAATTAAATAAGGAATAAATAATTGAAATGCGGCGCACCTATAATTATAAAATATGTTAGGCTATGAATGAATATTGATTATGTCTTTATTGTTGCTATTTTCCCTAAACTATTAAATTTAAGTTTAAGATGGACAATGAGAACGTTAATATAGTGGTTCCAAATTTATATATGCTATCAACCTTGGATGAAGTAGGGATCTGGTTAGAGCATTCACCGCAAAAATCATTGACACGTGTAGCGCAAGTTGGCATTTCAAAGTCGTCAGCGTTTAGGGCAATGAAGGTTGTGGTACAAGATAACTGTAGTTCATACTTTATGACCAAAATATTCCGTACCTAGGTTTAATTATTGCAATTGCTTTTTGCAGTACGTTTATAACGGAAACATGGGCACATTTTTGACGTTATTCACTGATGAAGCGTGGCTGTATCTTAAAGGTCACGTTTCTGCCAAAACAATACAGATATTCTGGGCTAAGGAAAATCCCCATATTCCTCGCCACGCTGCAAAAGTTCTGGATTGGTGTGCAACAAGTACACGTAGAATTATCGGTCCCATATTTTTCACATAGTATTTGATTCTCACGTTTATGTTAATTCCATTTCAATTTTTCTCTAACAAGAGATGAACGATTTTGTGGGTGGTATCATTAGCACTCAGCTACAGCGCACATTGCTGCGAATTCTATGCATGGATTGAGCAGTGTGTATGGTTGCAGAATAATTAGTCGAGGATTGTGGCCATCTCGTTCCCGTGACCTATCTCCATGTAGCTTATATTTATGGGTAACCTTAAAGAATAAAGTGTACACATCCAACCCGCACACGTTACAAGAATTGAAGGACGTCACGAGAGGAATACAGGCAGTCAGTCACGATGAACTTCTTCCAGTGAACCAGAACTGCTTTCGGAGGTATATGGAATGTATTCGCATTGTCATAAATTTCAATATATATTCTAATTTCAGATAAGCCTAATGTACATTAATACAGGTGGTTAAAAGTTCCGTACTCGTTGCCTGCCGTTCCTTTAGGCGTAATTTAGGCGGAAAGTGCGCCGGCTCTCAGCTGTTACACTGCTGTTCGCTCAGGTAACGCACTGTACATAGATATTTGGAATACTTTTAATGCTACTGCTTGTAATCCATTTGGAGGTATTAAATTTTATGGTGATGTACAATTACACTTTCATGTAGTTAAAGCATAAGCATGTTTGATATATATTCAAATATTTAACAATATACTTGTAAACTATTCTTATATAACAATTTATCAGCCATTTATTTATTTACTTTATCAAACTTGTTATCGGAGCAACGAGTGAATTTTGTTTACTTTATCCCACTTGTTGCCTTAATAATCAGCACTTTGATTTAAAGTCCAAGTTTTTCTTATGTCGGTTTTACGTAGCAACGGTGTACAAGTATCTGTAAGATAAACTTATTTTAAAATACAAAAGGAGAAGGAAATATAAGTGAATGGCTGTCATCCGTAATATTACACAAATTTCACGAAAAATAAAAGGGGTTTTGAATTGGATTGAGCTATGTTAAGTTTAATAATACATATAATTATATAATAACCTAGAAAGATTCTTATTCCATAGTCCTTGTTTATCGGTGAAGAATCTCTTTAAGTTTTTATAATTTCAGTGAAATAATTGGAGGCACTGCAAATACAGTTGCACCTATTTTGGGCCCTTGAATTTTACTTTACTAGAGAAACCTCGGGCCGAACATTCGAGCCCAGTTGTTTGGATTGGGTTGGTCTCGAGGGGGCAGTGGTTCCCGGTACCCGTGGGAATCGGGTACGTCTCCGGACGGGGTTGAGGGAAGCCATCAAAATTCCCGGGTACTAGCCTGCAGAGCTCTTAGAAGGTGTGTTAGATTGCCAGGCGGCCCCACCGAGGTCATATCGGTAGCCTTCGCCTTTTGGTGTTGGCACGCGTAAGTGACGTATCCACTTCCATCCCGTCTTGTGTCCTTGGACCAGATGGGGGGCTTGTTAGTAACCTAGGTCTTGACTTATGGAAAGCCCCACGGAGGACGCCGGGCGCCCTTTGGGACATCTCGGATACTGCCTGGTTGATAGAGGCCCGTGTCTTGGTCCTACGGGTCCAGGACTGAGGGGAGTAGAACCTCTGGACTCAACTGTACTTTATGATGTAGACTTGGTTGCTCTTGCTGATGAAATTAATCAGTGCAGTAACTGCCGTAGTTAAATGGAAGTGCTCTTATGATATGCATTCATTTTCAATTTCTCCAGAGTGGAAAGATTTACCCCATGCACTCTAGCAGATAGAACCCTCATGGGGTTAAGTAGAGGGATATAGGGAACTTATTAATAGCTCTCTGCTCATGAAGTCTTGCTAATGAAACTCCACCTACGTACGCTACGGTTGGAACACTCTGGTAAAAGGACAAATTTATATCTACCTCTCCTCGGTTTTTCACAAAGGCGAGTGAAAAATAATGATGTACATGTTATTGCTAAGAGCTCCAGGGAAAGGAAGGCAATTTATTCCCTTATAGTTTGCATAAATTATAAATTATGAGAGGAAATATTTAGTTCACTGTTTAGAATCACTATAAAAAGCACGGAATTGTCAGATAATAGGATTTTAACTGGATGTAAAATTTCATATAGCTAAACCTTAATAAAACCAGATAGATTAATAGAAGCGGATACATTTATTGCTATAAGAGCTCCTGGATAGATATGTGCCTCTATTTTGCTCTCTTCGTTTGGATAGCAGATGACCAGGAAGATTATATTGGGGTCGGTCTACAACATCCACCCGGAATTAAAGAACACGGTTTTCATTATGAATGCAATCATCAGATTATCAAGTGAGCACTGTTTCGATTTCCCTGAAGATACCGCTGATCAAAATCCATCACCAGTTTAATCAATGAAGGCACTAGTGTAATAACGAACACATGATCTAATATAAATAACCATTCCGGTGTCATAACTGTCTGAAGGTAATGCGTGATCTCATTTCATGATTCGTTGTTGCAATTGACAAGAATAAAACTAGTCCAGTCTTATGGCGAAAACCACCATATTGTGCTCGAGGTTTTTGTCATTAAGTTCGAATTATCCAAACACTAACAACGTATCAACTAATTGAGGTTGTGTGAGAAATTAATGACAATAACAGATTGCGTGTCACGTAAATTACCAAGCTTCGCATGTGACCATCAACATCCTGCACAAGTGGCCCATCAAACCTGCTGTTGAGTTTCAGTTCCAAGGGGCCCCCACCTCGCCCGCCAGTTAAAGGAGAGAAATTTGTCACAAAATCGGTGGAGAACTCTGATATTTAAATATGAGCTTCAAGCTAATTAGCTATTCAAATAGTCACTTTGTTTTTAAGTGTGCTCTTTAATTATTTGCCTTTGTAATATAAGTGAACATTAGTTAGGATATGAAATGAATAGTATTTGTATATCCAATTAAAGAAACATCATGGTTTTGGTAAGCCACATCAACTGTATGTTATTCTAAAAGAAGAGACATAAATTGTATACTCTACTCCAAACATGTCCAAAATAAAAAGAGAACTTAATGTGACAATAATAGATATATCTTACGTTATGCTTTTATTTTGGTGCAGTAACGTACGACTAACTTTCCATGGAAGAGGTATCTAATGACCAGATATCGCTGCCCATACTCCTTTAAAGGGATATGAAGTTTATGAGTCCCGCAGGATATAACTGTTGACGTCAGTCCCGAGGACAACACGCAGGGATAGTGCGGTTCGCAACGAGTAGCTTTAGTTTCATTACTACTGCTCGCCACTCAGGTAGTGCAAGGTGTCTGGCATACTGTGTTAATAGCATTGCTTTCACACCAATTATTGGACAATCACCATTTTATAAATCAAAAGTTTTGGGTATTATCAACAGCCATTAAACGGCTTGAAGAATGTAATTTCTAGCTGTCTAAAAGCAGTCGAGGAGGTGTCTGCAAAAATTAACAATATACAGAATGCACCAACTACCAAACGAGCAAAAAATGAATTGTCCAGTATTCTACGCAAAATACTGGATTTTCAATGCTGCGTAATATAAGAAATAAACTATTATGCGTTTCAAATGGGAAGAGCTCTGGAGTCCAGCTAATCAGATGCCGTATCACACTCAGCGTTGCCAGCTTGTTAACCCACTCCTTTTATATTTCCCTCTCACTCGCACACTCACACAACATGCACGTCTGCTTGGCGCAGACGTAAGGGTAAGCAAATTATATTTTACAAACTTTTACAATGGTGTAGTTGCCAAAATCAAAATTGGAAAATGCATTTTCGCAAATTATGTATATTTTTAAATACTATAACTAAAATTATAGCTTATGAATTACCTGTTTCTCTGATCCAATGCCAGTGTCTCATCCATATCGCTGGCAATGTCACTTCCGTTAAGAGACAATTCATCATTGTCACTGTCTTCATCGTCTGAGTCTCGCAAATTTATAACCGTAGGTTCCAAAATCTCGTCACGTGCTATTTCTTTCTTAAAATTGTCTTCTTGAAGGTTTCCTGCGTGCATTACGCAGTTTTCCCAGTCCTATGTGTTACCTTGTCAATTTCTTCGTGAACAAGTCGTTTAACGTCCGTCAGTTTAAAAGTATTATTTCTGTGTGCAATCCCCCTTTTTATTTGAGCCCACACAAACTCAGCTGGATTATATTGGCAGTGGTAAGGTGGGAGGCATCCCGTTTCGCTTAACCCGTTTCAATTGCAAGTTGATCCAGCTCATACTCTTTTTCCGTGTTTTTAAACGGGAGTACCCTTTGCAATAACTCATTTTTAGTTTCTGTTTACAAAAAATTTTTGGAGGACCAATACACCTTAAAAATAATACTTCTATTTGACTTCGCAATGCCTGCCTTTTTGACTCGCCAGTTAATTCACCGCAAGAAGCGGTGCACTGTTGTGTAATGAAGCAGAAACCTCAGGTTCCAAGAGGGAAAAGATAACTAGAAACTAATACAACAGTAGAGATCATAAATAAGCATAATGGGAATAAAAAGGGAATAAATGATATAAGAAACAAAGTTAAAAAGAATATTCGAAATAGCAATATAGTATAAATGAAGGAAAAATGGGACAGGAGTTGCTTCTGGGCACATAGACAAGGCAGGAAGCAGAACAATAGAACCGACATCCAGACGCCAGTAAGGTATGCGAAGTATAAGGAAAACTCAGCCAAGCATGATAGAATACCGTTATGACGCTGAGAGGGCATACGACCCAGAGGGGCGGAGAATAGTATTGCGGCATAGGAAAGACATACGGAGGTGACCAATAAGAGAAAATTAAAGAAATAAACCCTGCCAATAAAATGTAGAGTAAACCACGTGATAGGCGTAAAATAGGAAAGGAATAGAAAATGGGCGGTGATAGGAAAGAAAAGCTAGGATAGAAGCTGAAAATACGACAGGGAAAAGAGCGTCACTCTGTTAGTGAGGACGACGAGGAGAAGACGTGTTATTGGAAGGTTACTCTGGTACTGAGTACGACGGGGACAAGATGCGTTATTGTGATAAATGTAGGATCAGATGTCGCAGTCCGACTTAGAGTTATGGTCTTGAAGATAGTGCAAATATAGGGAATAGCGAAGCAACGTAAAAAAAAACATCGTAAAGGGGAAAGGAAAATTAGGAAGACAACGCGAGTGTTAGCAAGAGAGCTACGAGAGCCAGGCTAAAGAAAAATAAAGGAATTGAGAGACGGTCAACACGACTTTTCATAACCGAACCCTGAGAAGGAGATCCCAGCTCACCGACGATTAGACAAAACACCCACCTTTCCACCTCACCGTCGAACCTTTCACACTCCATCCCTAACCAAGCACACAAAAGGACCACGAACCGAAAAAAAGGAACCCACACCAAACTGGCACCCAACGTGTCCTAAACCAACTCTGAAGTTCGGCACTACGACAACGAGGAACATACAACTTTAGCATCACGACACCGGAGACGCACGCCGAGGACCAGGGGACCGACCACGGCGACAACAGGAAGCAACAACTACAACTTCAGCATCACGACAACGGAGAAGAACGCTAGGGACGAGGGCATCCAACACGACAACAGGGATGTAACAACCATCAGAGCCAAAGGAGGTAAAAACAACACACCAGCACGAGTAAGTACACCTTAAACATCTTTCTACAAGAAGAGACATAGGGCCAGCCAAGTAGTACATCCGGAGACTGTCATTAAGTATATGCTACTGAGAAGTGGTAGAACGACAAAAGTAACAATGGCGGAACAATCACAGGAGCAAAACATGAACAGCCCCGCACAAGACATTAGTACTGCAACAGTAGTAAGCCTCACAACTACAATGCAACAGATGCTCCAAGAATTTCAGAACAATATAGAAACTAGATTAGAAGAACAAAGCCAGCACATAGAAACTAGATTAGAAGCACAAATTCAGAACATAGAAACTAGATTAGGAGAACAAACTCAGAACATAGAAACAAGATTAGGAGAACTAGGTGAACAAACCCAAAGACTAGAAACTAAAATTGTAGAGCAGAACCAGACCCTAGAAAATAGATTAGAAGAACAAAGTCAGAATCTAGAGACCAGATTAGGAGAACTAGGAGAGAAAACCCAAAGACTAGAAACGAAAATATTAGAGCAAAATCAGACCCTAGAAAAGAAAATAGCAGAACAAACACAAACTTTACGAAACCAGTTAGAAAGTAAACTAATAGAACAAAATAGACACCTAGAGAACATTAGGTTAGGACAGGCCACAACTCAGGCAGAATTCCTACACATGCGTACAGAAATGCATGATGCACAGCAGGACATTGTAAATATCAAAGAAAGAATAAATAACATGTCTAGTACCAGTAATAATGTGCATGCTCAGTTGAGCGATGGGTTGCGAAATACCTGCGCCAGTATAGAAAATAGACAAAAGGAATGGCACGAGCAGACACAGTCTGAACTCATAATAATTAAAGAAACTCTGACGCAGGCGGCCGCAGCTCACCGGTCAACGCAAGTAACCATTGCAAACCATACGCGAGAAATGACAGTGCTCAAAGAGGCCATTAACGACCTCAGAATAACAAATGACCAGCCTCAGAGTACTGACATTCCGAACGTACCGGTTAGGCAGGGGATGTTGAACTCGTGCCAGAACACGCCTTCATCTGCCCCCACAGATACATGTAATAGTGTGAATCAGGGTACCATTTTCAATAATTGAGCAAATACAGGATACCCCTACCATTTTAACCTATTAAATGAAATTACCGTGCCAACATTCAATGATGAAAGGGACAACGCGAAGCGTTATATAATGGACGTAGAAGCATATTTCACTCCTAAAAACATCCCAGAGGAATACAAAATGCTTATTATTAAGAAAGGCTTACAGGGACGATCACTCAAGTGGTTTCGATTAGCAGTTGGTGACCATACCAGGTATGCAGAGTTTCGACAAAACTTTCTCACCAAATATTGGAATAGCGCCACACAATATGCTGTGCGGACCAAAATAAATACAGGGAAATATCTGCACAAGGGAACAGATGGTTGACTACTTTCTAGACCTAGCACAACAGAGTAAAATGCTTGACCCGCCGATAGAGGATCACGAATTCATTAATCTTGTGATAAAACATTTCCCAGAACATATAAAGAACCATTTAATAGTAGCAAGACCAAATTCACTAAACTATACCCGATGAAGAGGCTAACAAGCAAGAATTGTGCAAGCAAAATTCTAGACGATTTCATACCGAAATATGGTAAAATGGACGCTATTTTGGCTGATAACGCGTCCATACACAAAGGCAAACATTTCGTAAATAAGATAAGAACATCAGGTATCAAAATATATAACTCCACAGCATACCACCCGGAAAGTAACCCGTGCGAGAGATCGATGAGGGATCTATCCATCTACCTGCGAATATTAACATACCGCAAAAGACATACCTCGTGGGTCCCCCAACTACCACTAATAGAAAAAATCATGAACAACACGATTAACCCGAACACTGGTATAGCGCCAGTCAAGCTACACCTAAACCAAACGCCAGAAAGCATTTTACCAGGCTTAAAAAGAGCAATTAACACAGACGAAATGAACGAAATCCAGCAAATACAAGAACCCTACGAACGCCTGAGGAAACGAACAGAAACTAGAAATAAAAGGATGAAAAGATACAAAAAGAAATGGACGCCGAACATAGGAGATAAGGTGCTAGTGAGAACCCACAACAAATCTTCAATGCTTAACAAAACATCACAAAAACTGCATATCCTTTGGGAAGGGCCGGCTATGATCGTTGCGAAGTTCGGTGATCGTTCTTTTGAGCTGGTAGACTATAAAACGAAGAAAAACATAGGTAGATATAACATAGCACTATTACGACCCTTTAAAGAACTGGAAATCACACATACTCAAACCATTACCTGACGCGAACCGGAGTCACTGAACTCATTAATGTACGGCACAGGTAATTAGTAAACACCACTTTGTTACAAATAGAAGAAATACACACGTTTCACAGAAATAAGAATAACGGACATAAAGAATAAACGCGATGGAATTTAACTATAATATAAACAAATGCTACACCTGGTTATACTAATAAAAAAATTTGTACTTAGAATAAGTTAGCGGAACATACAAGGAATTATAAATACAAGTGCCGAACACAAAAGCAATCACGACATTGCAGTGACGCGAGAGACAGTGTATGAAACATTAAAGGTTCACTATACTTAAAGAGACAATGTAAAGCCCAAAAGACAACAATAAAACAAATAATGTAAATAAATAGAGAAAATCAGAGACAAACCAAAAATTCACAATCAGATTGATAACGTAATGTAAAATATCGGACACATTGAAAACCAAAACAATATGTAACAATGTATATAAGGGTATAAATGTATAAATGTATGTATGTATTTTACTGTAAAAAAATGCTCTAAAGCTCCTTGCTTGCACTTACGTTGACGAAGGGAAAGAGGAGAAACTAGGTAACAATTGTCAGCTTTAGCACGTCAGTTAAACTTTGAAGGGCGCGGTTTAGTGGGACTTTCGAAGGAATTTGAAATTTTTCCCAACTTGTGAGAAAAATAGCAATATTCCTCCGAAGGGCATTTGAAGCAGAAACCTTAGGTTCCAAGAGGGAAAAGATAACTAGAAACTAATACAACAGTAGAGATCATAAATAAGCATAATGGGAATAAAAAGGGAATAAATGATATAAGAAACAAAGTTAAAAAGAATATTCGAAATAGCAATATAGTATAAATGAAGGAAAAATGGGACAGGAGTTGCTTCTGGGCACATAGACAAGGCAGGAAGCAGAACAATAGAACCGACATCAAGACGCCAGTAAGGTATGCGAAGTATAAGGAAAACTCAGCCAAGCATGATAGAATACCGTTATGACGCTGAGAGGTCATACAACCCAGAGGGGCGGAGAATAGTACTGCGGCATAGGAAAGACATACGGAGGTGACCAATAAGAGAAAATTAAAGAAATAAACCCTGCCAATAAAATGTAGAGTAAACCACGTGATAGGCGTAAAATAGGAAAGGAATAGAAAATGGGCGGTGATAGGAAAGAAAAGCTAGGATAGAAGCTGAAAATACGACAGGGAAAAGAGCGTCACTGTGTTAGTGAGGGACGACGGGGAGAAGACGTGTTATTGGAAGGTTACTCTGGTACTGAGTACGACGGGGACAAGACACGTTATTGTGATAAAAGTAGGATCAGATGTCGCAGTCCGACTTAGAGTTATGGTCTTGAAGATAGTGCAAATATAGGGAATAGCGAAGCAACGTAAAAAAAAACATCGTAAAGGGGAAAGGAAAATTAGGAAGACAACGCGAGTGTTAGCAAGAGAGCTATGAGAGCCAGGCTAAAGAAAAATAAAGGAATTGAGAGACGGTCAACACGACTTTTCATAACCGAACCCTGAGAAAGAGATCCCAGCTCACCGACGATTAGACAAAACACCCACCTTTCCACCTCACCGTCGAACCTTTCACACTCCATCCCTAACCAAGCACACAAAAGGACCACGAACCGAAAAAAAAAGAACCCACACCAGTAAAGAACAAGTGAATGATATTGATCTGAACTCTTCACAGTAAATAAACTTGTTATCCAGCATTAATTCATAAACATAAGCATACACCATTCCACAGGCTAACAAGAAATGAAGTATTTGCTCTTTCTCAAATTTAATACCTTGACTTATTCAAAGCAATTCTTTTATCTCGTCATGTCAGTAGTTTAAATTTCAGTTCTGAGTAATGAAAAGTATATGTATATACATACCAACCACTTTGAACGCTCTAGAGTAAATAGAGATTACGAACCATTCATAAACAAAGATATAATGTGACCAGACACGTTCTGCCAGGCCAGCAGGAAATTTGTTTCCTATCGCTCGAATTGGATTACTCTCTACCTTTTATATGGATAAGTTTTGGCAAAATCTGAGTTTTTGTCTTAGCGCAAATAGTATTTCATACAGATTGATTAGGTTGGCGCTCGTCTCACACCACTTAGCGTCAATGCAATACTACCACTCCGCGGGACTCCGATTGGTTGCTCACCTAGTAGCGCTCAAGGACAAACACCTTTCCGTTTGAAACACATAATAAGTCTCGGACAAACATATGAAAATGATTTGTACTACTCATAGAAGCATTAACGTAATGTATCATTGAACGAACTTTCTCCCAATATTTTTATATTGTTTCAGTGAGGGGTGCAGAAAATTCACATTCGCCAATTTACCACTGAACATGGTTGTTCACTGTAATTCCCGCATGAAAAGCAATAAGAACGTTGGTATGTTGTAACGTAGCTTACATTTTATATCCGTACAGGTGTATACTTATTGACATTGGACGTTTGTTGATGTCGCGCCTGATCTTGCATAGTACCTACCTGTGCGCGTATATTGCTTGCTAAGGTGTACGGGATCCTATGTCTGCTAATGAAGCATGCATATTTATGTACTAAATTGTAACTTCTTAGTAGAGTAGTTGAGAATCATATATGAAATTTGAAGACTCATATTGCTAAATCATTTTAAAAATTCTTGAAAAATATGTTGATATATAATTTATTATAAAAAGTTGTGTTTATTGGAATATGATATTTCAAGATGTCCACCTTCCTCTTTATCGATATAACTTTGTGTGAATGCTGTCAATCGGGTCTTAATATGTGTTTGAGATCAATTGACATTTTGCTAACTACAAGTATGTTTTACCTTTATACTAGGACCCCAGTATACTGTCGCGAAGCCGTTATCTACGATAGCGCGGTTTGTGTTCACAAAGAGCCGGCGGATAGCGGGGGTAAAGGACTTGCCGGCGCATTATGTTACGCTTCTGGAAGGTTGGGATTTCGTTATTCGATGCCTTGTTATTCCAGAAATATCTAGTGGTTGTACGGAAAGTCGACTTCTTGTCTGTCCCAGAAATCTCTCGAATTTATGAATGAGATATATGAAACTGTGACACGCCAGCAGACAGTTGCAAAACGAGAGTGAGTCGCAACCGGTAAGCAGAAAACAGCTGAGAGTGTTGTAACGAGAGCTGAGATAAACTAACGCTGTTTGTTACTGTCGTTGACCTTGAAAGATTGTGTTGTATATGTGATGTAATGTTGTTTAGTGAGAATTGAACAGATTATTTCTACGGAAATAAAGAACATTTAGAATTTCGGCAAATTGGACTTATAATTCTACGAACCCACAAAGTCACAATATTAATGGGTAATCATATTATTTTCCAAGTAAATGATTGTAGAGATTTGGATCGCTGCCTCGTCGAACGTTGATTTCCTGATACAATTGAAGGCAGATTAACACATCCACACTGAGATGTCAGGATAAATTGTATACAATAAGGATTTTCCCACCTTTGTTTCTTAAGCTCTGGCAGAATTTGAGAATTGAGCCGCTCTTAAAAAGTTGCCACATCAAACACAACATATCTACTTCTATCGTAACCTTCCCTGAGTTAGTTTTAATCTAAGCTATCTAAATCTTCATTCATACCTTATAGATTGCGTAAGGAGAATGTGAAACTTATGCTGAAATCAGTATCTTTTCAGCACACTTATACTCTCCACGAAAAATTATTTCTTTTTATTGGGATCATTATTCAAGTTCTCATCATCATAAATAATTTCTGGGGAACCTCTTTAGCAAATATGGTTAACTGGTTAACTGGAGGTATTCTTAAAAATAAGTCCATCGATTTTTGGTTTAATGTTTTCTTTTTAGCTAGTGATAATTCGACCACGCATAGTTACTTTCAACCTCATTATTATTGTTATTACTATGTTTATTTCAGTATTGTTGTTTATAAAGTGTATGTTACATTGTAAAAGATCGAGAAGAAATCTGTGGTGTACTTTGAGTCATTATAATTGCAGGTCTAAGTACCTTGGTTTCCACGCTATTTGCCTTCACTTTTTAAACCCCAAACCAACACAAAAACTTAACTACACATCGGAAAATTTAGACATAACTTTTATTAAGGAGTTTCTTAATTATCTGCTTACCATGAATTAACGCCCCTGAGTATGCACATAAAGGCTGGAAAAGAAAAATACCACGCGGCATATGTTACAAACCTGCGTCAAATGTGCTGTTACTTACTGGATAACTGGATACTTTACTGAACTATTTTGAACATGTTAACGGATTGGGAAGCCTCCTTTCTGACACTAAAGCAAACTAACTAATCGCTGTGTTTAACAAGAGAACTTCAAACGAGAACATTTTCTCTTTCGTATGATTTCGAATAATGCCTTAGAGGCTGAAGTCCCTATCGCTCTACTAGAGAACTTCTCATTAGAAAATTCAGAAACGTGCTAACAAATAACAGATAAAGTATGTTCATTAATATATCAATATGCCAGTAAAATAGTCCGGGAAGAGCAGACGTACTTTCATGAAGTCCCTGGCAATGACAGCGATTTCAGTATGGAAACCGTCCAACCGTCACATGCGCAAACCTGTACGCGCGCAAGTCAGACGAGTAAAGTATGTACGGGACCAAGCTCTGGGTGCCTGCGGGATGCGGGGAAGTCAGTTAAGGGGGATATGCTGGATAAGCTGGTGATGTGAGGCAATTCTTACATAAAGAGAAATTATTACATGAGATTTTTATATTTCTGACACGAGCGAAGCAGATGATGATTCGAATGACATCACAGAGTTTCCCTAATCCTCTTATGCCCGATTTCACCAACAGATGTTAAGACTTAACACGAGTTTAGCAATAGTTAAAACAAAAATTGCATTTCACCAACAAGTGTTAGCGTAACACTGGTGTTAAATCTCTTGTTAAACTAACAAGCCAAATTTGTGATGTTAAGTCCTTAACAATTGTAGATAGTCAAGATGACGAGCATGAACTCAGCTGTTGATGTAGATTTTCTGTATTTGAGACCGTCTAAATGGAATTCGTAATAGAGCATGGCCTATGAGAAGAAATGATTTTTAGGAGCTATCCGAAAACAAATTTTTACGTAGGTATAGACTGTCGAAACATGTTGCTATAAAGGTTACTGCGGAGGTACAAGAGAGGTTAGAACATGCATCGAAAGGAATATGCCGATCTCACCTTTGCTTCAAGTATTAATATCCTTGCGATTTTATAATTCACTGAATTATGTGGATAATACATTGTCCACCTCCCGTCTTGAAACATTCAAGTCACTTGCCCTTCTTCGCTCCTCGTTTTAAATTTACGTAATACTGAGTTAGAACATGCATGAAAGGAATATGCCGATCTCACCTTTGCTTCAAGTATTAATAACCTTGCGATTTTATAATTCAATGAATTATGTGGATAATACATTATCCACCTCCTGTCTTGAAATGTTCGTCACTTGTCCTTCGCACCTCGTTTTAAATTTACGTAATACTGACAAGTTGTTTGGTGATTGTAACGTGATACATGCATTTGAATTAAATTCGTATCCAACATTTTCCCCGTGACATCTTTCTCTTTTACATTCACCACATCCATCCTCTTATTTTCCACGATATCCTTACACTTCGTCACCAATTAAATTAACAGTTATTTCTCTATCGATGAGAAATTTGTCTCACGGCTTTATTTATGATTTTGTTCATCCGCCATTTTCAGCTTGTGCAGACGAAAATGAAAACAAAAGCGCTTCGCAGTACGTAATACGAATCATCCATAACCTTCTATAGCTGTGATATTTACAAGTTTCTTGGCGTTAACACAGGTTTGTTAACATTTTCAGAAAACAGGTTGGTGAAATGCAAGAAATTTAACATTAATGTTAGCGCTGTGACAATTGTTATGTTATATTTGTTAACGTTGATTTTAATATTTGTTGGTGAAATCGGGCATTAGAGTAGAACACCAACGTTACAGCTCCAATCACTCCCACAGAGCTGTTTGAGACACTCTTCTAAGCTAAGTTTATTTAAGTGCAGGGACTTTATGGAAGTTCGGCTACTCTACAAAGGATGTTGAACAGATATATTATTTCCCATTTCCATTTCTTACAGCAAGTACACCTCTACCTGCTACTACTATTTTCTAGCTCAAATCTTATGCAAATTTTATGCAAATCATTAAGAAAATGGGTAACAAAAACAAGACTTCCATAGACACATAGATAGGGAGAAAGAGCCGGTCTTTTTACTTTCCAGATAAATTATAGTTAAGTAGTGTAATCATCTTTCTGTTATTATGTGACTTGCCATAAATCTTAAAGTCGGAAGTCAGCTATTCTTGTTTTCTTCATTTTCCTTTTTCCAACTACTTTCCTCATTGGCGCTTCAATTTTCTTCCCCTATATATCTCCCTTCTTCACAGTTCCTAGCACCACCGAGCAAGTCTTTAGTTAAACTTAATAAGGAGCAGTGATTGATGTAGCTCCATCTAAGGCTGTTAAAGTTATCTAATCTTCAGAACTGGGAATATGATAACGCACTTTTCTGCAAATTAGTTTAACTTTTATAGTTTATGCAGAGTTGAGTCCCCATCTAAAATTATAATTTGGTTTCGTCTAGGCCAATGATGTTCTTTGAACCTTGGTTTCTTGAACACCAGGATTTAATCCAACCATTAGAGCGAAATGTATATTTGTGAATTTCACATTCATGCAGTCCCGTGTTCGATTTCGGTCGACCTTCAACTCTGTCTTGAAGGCTCTCGTGACTTTTCCTGTCTATAGGCGACTATATGACTGAAGTCTATTACGCTGAAAATCGTGAAATTTCTGAGCTTGAAAATAATATGTAACTATCTACAATTTAAAGGAAAGCTTATATGAATGCCTCTCTGCTATTTTTCATTATAGTATTCTCTCTCCTCCAATGGCACAATTGCATTAGCAATGTTTATTGTTGAATATTACTTTCCAATTTAGGCCTTTAAAATGCTGCACAGATCAAAATAAGCACATAACAGAATAAATATCCAGCTTTTCATTTACAATTATAGAATCTTAAACTTCTAGAGATAAAACAGTGAGAAGAATGATTGGGATTCATTTGAAATTGTTCCATCGATTTTCTCGCATGGCGTTACTGCCGTCTGGCGACCTCTAGTTCCAGTACGTTGAAGAAAACAGGTATTCCACATAGAGAGCATCATTTCGGCTTTCCAGGCCTGTGCCTTGAATTCATGAAGCTTTCCAAGAGCACGCACCAATAGTTTTGTAGAACACCTTCTGACAACGAAACTGAAGAGTGAAAGCTTTGTAGCTACATGTTAGCGCAGCAGTTCGGTCGTTGATAAATTTGAAAAACGTAGTACACACTCTTAGTTGCATGAGGGAAGGTTAACAAAATAGCTGTGTAAATAAATCGTACAGTGGAACATCTAGCAATACTAAGTATTTGCACAACTCTTCTTTCTTCTACTCTTGGGATACAGTGGGCTGTGGTTAAATTAATAGTATTATTAATATTATTAATATTATTATTAGTATTATTAATATTGATATTATTATTGTTATTAATATTATTATTAATAATATTGTCTTAAGTGCCATGTAACCTAGCCCCCATTGTAGCTTTGCTATCTAAAACATATTCCGAGGCACTTTATTTCTTCGGTTTGGTTAAGTTTATGATGATTCAAAAATATGTTGACATCCTTATTTGCATTCCTTCTTGTGATGAACAGAACCTTAGATTTCTTTTGGTTAAATTGAATTTTGTTATCATCAGCCAATTTTTGCATTTTTCTAAGATCGTGATTTGCAACGTTCTCTGCTTCTGATTTATATGCTCCTCTTGTCATTACTACCAAGTCGTCTGCAAAGGCGATCACTCATGTCCTGTGATAATATTCTAAATTCAGCATTGAATTGTACATTATGTTCCAGAAACCTGGGCCACAGCATGATCCTTGTGGGCAGCCTTTCTGTACTTCTCATGCTGCTGTATAGTTGTTCACTGAAAATACTGCTGAAGCAATTCACTGCTAAATTATATAAGTTCTTAGGGCGTCTAAGCTATCTTATATTCTTGAGTATGCTAGGCCAACAAGCTGCATCAAAAGCACCTTTGACATCAAGACTAGTGACTACTATACGTTGTTTTGACTTTAAGCATTTATCGATGAAAGATTTAACTTCAATTGCAGCGGTAACTGCTCCCCTTTGGGGAGCAAATCCAAACTGGTTATTGTGTAACAAATTATTGCTGTACATTTGGTGTAGTATTCTGTCGGTGGGCAGCCTTTCTGTACTTCTCATGCTGCTGTATAGTTGTTCACTGAAAATACTGCTCTTCTGTTGCTGAAGCAATTCACTGCTAAATTATATAAGTTCTTAGGGCGTCTAAGCTATCTTAGATTCTTGAGTATGCTAGGCCAACAAGCTGCATCAAAAGCACATTTGACATCAAGACTAGTGACTACTATACGTTGTTTTGACTTTAAGCATTTATCGATGAAAGATTTAACTTCCATTGCAGCGGTAACTGCTCCCCTTTGGGGAGCAAATCCAAACTGGTTATTGTGTAACAAATTATTGCTGTACAGTTGGTGTAGTATTCTGTCGATCATAAGTTTTTCTAGTAGTTTACCTCCGATATTTAATAAGCTTATAGGTGTGTATTTTGATGCATCTTGGCAGTCTTCTCTTCCGGATTTAAGTATTGGAATGACAATGGACTGCTTCCAATCTTAATGTTATAAGTACATAGTGTCTAGAAAAGAGAATAATCCAATGTAAAGTTGTTGTAATGTTTACAATTACTAATTCAAAGGTGGACATGTAACTATAAAGCATGTAGTATTACCATGTAATGGAGTATGCTGTTGATATCAATAAAGCAAAAAATGAACAACAATAAACATAATAATAATAATAATAATAATAATAATAATAATAATAATAATAATAATAATAATAATAATAATAATAATAATAATAATAATAATAATAATAATAATAATAATAATAATAATAATAATAATAATAATAATAATAATAATAATAATAATAATAATAATAATAATAATAATAATAATAATAATAATAATAATAATAATAATAATAATAATAATAATAATAATAATAATAATAATAATAATAATAATAATAATAATAATAATAATAATAATAATAATAATAATAATAATAATAATAATAATAATAATAATAATAATAATAATAATAATAATAATAATAATAATAATAATAATATAATTGTAATAGTAACTATTATAATAAATAAAATAATAAAGTAATAACAAAATAATAACGCAATTATTACAATAATAATTATAATACTTTATTATTATAATAATAGAATATAACAGTAACCTAGGAACCCATAGCAGAGGAAAATGGGAAGTAAGGCATTCAGTTAAGAACTAGAAAAGTAAGGTGTAGGGACTGGATGTGGGAGAGATGGTTCAGTGTTTCATATCTAATATAGTTTTATTGGGTACGATTTCGTATACTTAATTGTATTCCATTACAGTCTGATAACATTAGCCACAGTGTCATGCGGACTATGCAAAGCGCTGATACATAAGCATCTTTACGATTACTATAATTATGAATTATGGTACTCAAAGTAAAAAGAAAAAAATAAATAAAACAGGCCATTTTGAACACAAAAATTACAACCGAAACAAAATACCCAAACGGGAAATACTGAATGAATATATTACTCTGAAACCAGGCTATGTTAAAAATTCGAGCCGGTTACATTTTTTCCCTTGCTCGTTAAACCGAGAATGTTCAGACTGGTCTTGAATGTTGCTTTTTACGGAATACATCAATATTGTATAAATGTAACAAAAATAATCCCATAAATTTCCCTTTTGAGCTTCTACACTGTAAAAACAATAACAAAAATGTAACCCTGGATTACGGCCGCTTCGTCAGCTCATACCGGATACAAAAACAATGCTTTTACGGAAAATATATCCCCGCTAGATTCCAATAGCCAGCCGCTAATCACCGGCAAGTAACAAGAGACTTGCGGCATAACGAGCAGAGGTTAGAGGGAGAAGGGTGGCTTATTGGTATTCGTGGCAATAAATTCCTCTCCTTGTCACAAGCTGGGGCCAGGGACAGATAAATTTCCCTCAGCATCCGACACCACGCTCTGAAATGTTTTATGCGATGCCGCTGTTCCAGACATGAAACAAAATTCGCTATTCGGATTCACGCCAGGTACAGTATCATCGTAAAACTGTCAGACAGAAAATACACACCAGTTAGCAATATGTCTTGCTTTCGAAACGGCCCTCTAGATCACAAGTAAATTATAAAAAGGCAAATGGTGTTGAAAAGGGATTATCCGGATAAGGAGGAAAAATTATGCCTACTAACAACAAAATAGAAACAAGGATTCGTAATTTAAAAATGCTTATTATTGATGAAATGACAACGATCTCTTATTAATCTGACCGTTAAAAGGGCAAATAATGTTAAACAGATAAACAACCTTTTCATGAATGAGGCATTTATCGATCTATCATTTAGAACACTTTAGTAGACAAGTTATTTGTTATACATGGGTTATTAACAAACTAGTGGTAACTGAGGCAGTCCTTGCTGGTTAGGAACCTGGTTGAGTCCTCCTAGCACTCAACACCTCATAGTGTAGGGAAGGTGATGGGTAAGGGCTACGGAGGGGGAGGTTTCTGGACAGATCGGGGTTTTCCTCGGGGTTCACTCTCCATGGACTCGCTTCTCTGTTCCAGGGTCGGGGATGTATCCTGAGTGGATGTGGTTTGATTTAGAGGTCTCTTGGTGGTATCCGAATTGCGCCTCAGGTGGTATTCCCAAGCCAAAGTCTCTGTTCAAATATAGCGTGGGGCCAGGCAGGAAACAGATGTGCCAATAAATTCCTTTCCATCTGATATTATGTTTGCTTTTTGATTTAAGGAAATTTTAACTTGTGAATAAATGTATGTATTATTATATATTAGGAATCAACATATAACTGCAGATCATAATTGTGCGTTTAACGGGATGCAGCGCTGAAAACCCCAAAGCCAGCAATTTCTTGCTGAAATTTTGACCACATAGTTCTCATGCATAGTGGACTCTAAATTCAATATTTGGTTTTTATATCTTCAATCGCTTTTGAGTAATTAATTTGTGAAATTCCAAATTTGGGCGAAATTCAAACCGCTCCACGTGATGAAAATTTTCAAAATTTTAATTTTTCTCTTTCTAAAAATATTCAGATGGTTATAAATAAAAGATCTACCATACGAATTTATTATATTGCCTTTAGTTCTAGAGGAAAAAAATGGGTATGGAGCAAACAAAAAAGCCAAAAAATGATTAAAACTTTGAATTTTTATATCAATAACTTTAAAAATGTAATGAATATTGAAAATTCGTATGACAGAAACCTTTGTTTGCTTTTTAAGAACATGTATTGAAAATATTAGAGGGACTGAATCAAAACTGCATCGTGTGAAACATTTTGAATGACAAAAAATGTTGAAAAAACTATTACTGAGTAAATGAAATTTTAAAATCCAAGCCTTTAAAATCCAGCTGCAAGCCTTGAAGGAGACTAAAACCCTCTAGATAGGTAAGTTGGACTATTCTGTCTATTCCTTCTCTCTTCTACAGCAGCTTCCTTCAATTTTAGTTTCCTTCTGGGTGTTTTAGAAGTAAACCTTCACAGAAATTGCTGAATGAAGTAAGCGTCATTGGTCCTTTCCTTGGCTAATTTTTAAAGATGCTGGTGAAATATGTGTCCATTATGTCTGATCGCAGCTTGAGTGAGGCAGAACAACCAAAATAGAATTCACTGATAGTTGATGTCACAGCAACCTGAAGTCTCTTCTTTGAAACAAATATTTCCTTTGGGCAATTATGCTATATCATGTTATGTAAACTTTCATTTGCATTTTGTGTCTTACCCAATGTACATCTTCTTAGAATTTCATCTGATGCCAGCATTTGGTACACAGGCATTAGTTTTCTTACCACATCAGGCCTCAAGTATGTTCCCATTGTTGCGTTATGTTTGTGTTTCTTCCCGTGTATCGTTTAGCCTATTCATGATCCTAACTATGTACACAGTCAACAGGTCAGTTGTTTCAAAGAATGTTTTACCTACAACCTATATAACAGTTATATGCACGTTTTGATGTATGAAATACTTTATAAATGTTAATTTGCAGACTAAAACTCATCATTTATATATAAACAGTATGTAGCTCAACGAGAAACACAAGAAAATCCCGACCGTTAGAAACTCACACAAAAGCAAAATATAAACATTATTACTTACTTTCAATGTTTGCAGCCAGTGTTTTGTTTCCATGGTGCCACATATTGTAAGAAATAACCATCACACCAACACACAATATTCCACCAGAAACTCTGACCTCTAATTCCAAATGTACTAATTTAGTGCATTCAATCGAACTCAAATGACAGAATTTTGTGAATCCAAGGGCCGGCATCCACGTGCGAAGGGGCAATTAATTGTCATGTGAGGGTATTTAAATACCTGAAACGCATAAATTTAGTTGGATTATGGTACTATACGGTTCAAAGTATTTTATTAGCTCAAAAACAAAAGAATATTTTTTCCCGTATTTTTAGCCAATTTCGGTGCTGCATTCCCTTGATGTCCCATTTTGCTTGCTTATCCTAATGTTCCTGTATGACAGGGACAGTTATACTACACTGGCTCCATTTGGCGTTATCAGCGGTAAATCATGTTTGCTGATAACAATGAAAATAATAGCGTGTAATGTTTGTTAGCTGTAAGTTTGAAGATAATTTTATTTAATAAGCCAGTTTTAGTAAGTTTAATTGTAGGCTGTTATCCTTAGTGCTCCAAATATGCTTAGTAATTACGAACAAAAATGCTTCATTAAACTTTAGGCTGCAAGAGGTATAAATGCTCGACAGTGCCATACAGAATTATTGGAAGCTTGTGGTAGATATATCGTACCATGGCTAGCTGAGCGAATGCATTTCGTAGAGGAAGAGAGGACTTTAATATAAAACGTGGAGGTGGCAGACCGCAATTAGCAAGTGATGATGTACATGTGAATGCTGTGAGAGCGCTACCAAAATCTTAGCCTGTATACAGCTAGTGTGAAGAAATTATTAATTTCAATAAATTTACTTAAATAATAAGAGTTAAATAATGAAGCCTGGGACACCAATAGTAAGTCGCCACAACGGTGTATCTCGGATGCGAGAGCCCCTAGTGGTTTACCGGGGAAATATGATTGAAGAATTTAATGTCATGCCAGGAAATTGGCCATGGTAGCTCAATGTATAAGAGCGACTGGACGGAAACCGGAGATCCACGGTTGAAACCCTATTTAATTTTTAATGTCAACTTTATCAAGTAGTAAGTTTTTTTAAGTAATTTACATCCTCCAACCTTAAGTCATATCGGACGATGAATGAAATGGGTGAAATGATTCTCAAATGAGTCCAGGGTCCATTGAAGCTTTGTTACCCGGATAAGGGAAACTCCCGGAAAAACCTTTTCCAGGTAACTCATCCTGACCGAGATTCGAACTCGGGACCTCTTGAACGTGAGGCACACTCGCTACCATCCGCGCTACCGAGGCGGGCGCGACTCTATCATTCCAAAATCTTAGCCTGCATACGGCTTGTGCGAAGAAATGATTAACTTCCATCAATGTACTTAAACACGTTTCATATTTATTCAATTTTCACATTTGGGTAATAATGCATACAAAAACGCAGGCTATTTTTTGCCTTTTTCTGTTACATCCAGAAGGCCTTAAAACATTTCCTTTGAAAACTAGATATGAGATTTTGGATGGCATGCCATAGTTACATTCATCTACTAGGGATCCGATAGAGAAACTACTGGACTAGCAAAGTTAATCTAGCACGTTGGAAACGTAAAGCTTGAATAACCGTAAAAAATAACTGACATATTGCTTTAGATAAGAACACCAGGCGCACTTAGTGGCACTTTATTTGAAGTATTCCAGTTCATAACAACAAAAAATAGTATATAATTTGGTTTTGTCATTTATTTTCTTCATCCTAATCGTAAGGCGACGCACCTGAACACAAGAACTCACAAAAAGAATTTACGAGGGAGGATGGTAAGCAGGAGCGGTTGAGTGTAGAAGCATCCGTTCGGACAAGAGAGTTATACGTATGCAAAAGTGATTTTTCCCTCTCTAGAGCTACATAACTTTTGTTTCTATATTCTCAATACCCCAGTTATGAAAACACTGCATTTCAAAGTCAGTCTACACGATGCCTGTCGGTCCACAGCGTGTCTGATTGACAGAAAAACAATGCGCATTTCAAAAAGGCGTGTTTTCGTTAGCATGTTAAATGAAGTCTTTTGGTTATCTCTACATTCCAGATTAGATGAGTGAGAGTCTCGTTAAGCGAAAGCAACGAGCTGCGATGTGAAATAAAAAAGAAAATTCGCACCGCTTTTGGTTTCACCAAACGCGCAGCTCAGCGACTTAAATT
Organism: Mantis religiosa; assembly: GCA_030765055.1. NCBI lineage: Eukaryota > Metazoa > Arthropoda > Insecta > Mantodea > Mantidae > Mantis > Mantis religiosa. The sequence continues at coordinate 80,640,952 of CM060953.1, forward strand.
AAATGTGATTTGTATATAAGTACAATAGAACCACGTTTACTCGGGTCAACTGGGACCAGGTTCAAATCGGGTTATCCAGAGAATGACGATAAAAGACATGTACGACATGTAATATTTTTAATAAAGTTTAGAAATTACTTTCGACACACTTGCACCTAAAAGCACATACACTGTATGTACTGTCCTAGCCTATGTATTTGCAGTGTACACAATATAGCTATAGACTAGTTGGTAGTAAAAGAAGATGGCGAGTTTCTGATGAGTAGCGTGATCTCAAGCCGAAATATTGCCAAAAGAACTTGTAATGTTAAAGCTGATGTGACTCTCGGCAGAAATCATCAATTTATATAATCAATTTATGTACGTAATTACGTAGAAAATGAAGCTAGTTACAGTGAAGCAATGAACATTCAACAAATATAAATATTTGCTATTAAGGCTCCACTTATCTTAAGAAATTGATGTTAATACTTCTTTCTTCTTTCTAATGGAAATTCGTTGTCAAGGAAATCTCGGTTACCATGTTATTTTCAGCATTACCAACATCTGACGAAACAAACCTAATAATAGAATCAACTGCTGGTATTTCAAAATTCATTACGCGATGTTTATGTTTTAAAATAAATATCTGTTCCCAAACTATTAAATCTATGTGATTGTTTAATTGCTTTAATAATTTAACTTCGGGATTTATTTCATGGTTAAATGACTAAAAATGATCTGCTACGGTCGATTTATCAATCTGTTTATATTTAATGTTACGAAAATGTTCTTTCTTTCTGGTTTCCAAACTACGTTTCGTCTTTCCAATGTAAACCTCATCACAATATAAACAATTAAATTGATAAATACCAGATTTTTTATTATTAGGAATAATATATTTTTTTAAGAAAAATTGGAGTAAAATTTTAATACTATATTTATTATGAGGAACTAAAGTTATACCAACTTCCTTAAATTTTTTTAGAAAATGTTCATTAACCCAAGGATGGTAAGAAATTTCTTTAAAATTATAATCATCTTTTATTTTTTTTAAGAGTAGAAGTATCTTTAACATTTTTTTTTATATTTAAATTTTTCAGTTTTCTTTTGTATAAAATCTTTATTAAAACCACTAATTAAAGCAGTGTCAATAATATGTTTATATTCTTTATTAAATTACTCTTTATTCTGGGGTGTATTTATTAATCTATAAATGAAACTATTAAAACAGCCAATTTAGGCGAAAAAGGGTTAAAACTTTTATTTTTTATGTAATTATTAATATGAGTAGATTTCCTATAAATACCAAAATCTAATTTGTTATTATTTCTTATTATCTTCAAATCTGGAAAAGGAAGAAATCCATTAATTTCAGTTTCTAATGTGAATTTTATATCTTTACCTTGTAAATTTAGTAATTTTAAAGCATCATTAATTTTTTCAACAACAATTGCAAAAATATCAACATATCTATACATTTTAGATAATTGATGTAAAATAATCATTTCATCATACTAGTCGTATATAGGCTAAGGTTTTCGATGGATAGTCGACATGAAATATCCAATGGTGTATCTCGGATGCGAGAGCCCCTAGTGGTCTACCGGGAAAATATACGAGTCAAATGGAGAATTTAGTGCCAGGACGGCACGTTGACCATAGTAGCTCAATGGGTTAGAGCGACTGCACGGAAACCAGGAGATCCGTGGTTCAAATCCCGGCCATGGAATTGAATTATTCACGTTGACTCTATCCATATCTATACCATGTTTTAAAAATCAAAGGAAAAGCTTTAGTTACTTGAATTTCGAAAAAACTCATAAAAAGGTGAGCAAGAAAAGGCGAAAGAGGATTACCAATTCCTAAGCCAGAAGTTTGTTGAAAAAATTCACCATTAAAAGTGAAAACATTTTGATCCAAACAAAAATCAGTAAGTTTAACAAAATCAACTATTAAGTCCTCATGTAAATTTATTGAATTCCACCACATTTTTAAATAAATTAAAAGTTTTTCTCAAGGAATACTAGGAAAAATAACTTATATACGTAAGTTCGCTACTGCTTGTGCGTGGATCATGACCAAGTTGGTTCGTCAACGCTGTCTGAATATGACTCCTCCTCATTTTAATTTTCAGCAGCACTGCATGGTGCAACAATGCCTTCCTCTGTAATCAGTTTATAACCTTGTCATTGATATATTTTCGCCCTTATTTTGTCCTCTTCAATCTTGTTTTATAGAAAGTCACAGGCAACATGCCACAGCTTTTTAAATTATTTTATCAAAGTTTCTCTTCCAACCTGGTCCCAAACTGGTGATGTGAATGGAATGAATGCGTCCGCGTCCAAGAGAATCCGAGTAATACAACTAGCTACTGAGAATAGCAATTTATGTCTGTAAAACAAGCCTTCATTTGTTATGCTTAAAATAATTTGTTTTTCAGAACTAGCCGGGTTATCCGGTCGTCCGGGTTAAAGAGGTCCGGATTAAAGAAGTTTTACTGTAGTCGTAGCTAATGTACTAAAAATAGGTTTACTCTAGCGTATGGGATGCACCACGAATATCTACTAGAGATTCGTTGCCGTTACCACCTCTTAAGAGAAAGAGATTCAGGGGTTTCAAAACGTGTATTTCCTGTGAAATCTCAATATCAAATTTTGGGTGAAATGCAAAGGTTTTCCTTCTTTCTCTACGTAATAGGGAAAGTACGAGGGCTGATCAGTAAGAAATGATCATAATTTTTTACGATAATAATTTTTCGCACAAACATTCAATCTTATTATATTCTGTTAGCTTAATGTGAAACAAACACGCCGTAATAGTTTCATTGTTGATACTCCTGGTTACCGCCTCTGAGAACCAGGTAAGTTCAGACATGTTTAGTACCGCCTACCGCTGCAATGGAGGTAACATGCAGTTAAAGTTGATGTTAGAGGAAGATCCGGATTTTCTTTCAAACGTAATCACTGCTGATGAAACTTGGCTACATCATTTTGATCCTGAGAGCACACTGCAAAGTTCAGTGTGGAAATCTCCTTCATCACCAACCCCCAAAAAGTAAAAGTGGTTGCTTCTGCTGGGAAAGTTATGGTCATCTCATTCTTTGATATTCATGGAATGGTTTATCAGCATGTTGTACGTGCACACACATCAGTAACTGGACAATACTACAGGAATGTCCTGAAAACATTGCAAGTCCATATCAGGCGCAAAAGACCACATTTCCATGAAGCAGGCTGGATGCCGCAGCACGATAATGGGCGGCCGCATATTGCCAATGTTGTTGCAGAATATCTTGCAAAAATCAACGTGAAGTGCATCCCTCACTGTCCCTGTAATCCGAATTTAGCTGCATGTGAGTGTTTTCTATTCTCTAACTTGAAGAAATGTCTTCTTGGGAGGCATTATCCATCATCGGAAGCAGTGGTGAAGGCTGCGAAGACGATTTTGAAGGATCTCTCAAAAATGGTTTCCAGCATGTGTTTGAAGACTGCAGAAACGCTGGGAAAAGTGCATCGCATTTAGGGGAGACTATTTAGAGAAGGACCATCAAAATTATGAGGATGAATAAGGGTACGTTGTCAAAAAAAATTGTGATATTTCTTTATTGAAGAGCCCTCCTATTAAATGAGAAAATAGTGCTAATGTATGCGTAACAAAGGATTTTTCTTTAATCGCCTGAGGTGCAGCCACGTTTAGCCTACGTTCCTGAAAAACTGATTAATGAGCACAGTAAACACGTAAAGCTGAGGAAAGACTATATATGAATTGGTGCAACGTTGCAGTGTTAACGAGCTAGTGAGTATCGAAACATAAATCATGCAGCCTTAACTCCGAGAGAAGTAAAACTAATCAACAGGCCAACATGACTGTTAAACCTCACATAATTTATTTTAACTTCCTCAACAACTTATAGTTATTAGAGCATTCCATCCAAAAGCTCAACATGATTTCATTCATGTTTACATTCGAAATTTTTAACATTTTAATTTGACAGTGTCTGTTGAAGTACAAAATATCTCGTGAACCTACTCCGTTGATGCAACTGAATCACAAAGATAGGTTACAAATAATCACAAAAGAAATAATGATTTGTGTTATTGAGCAAAACGAAAGAAGACTCTCATGTCGATTATTTGGGAATGAGATGGCTTTCTTATTTACTCTTGTACCAAATAGTTTTACAAACGATTATTGCTCTATCGACTAAAAAATTATATCTAAAAATTTTTACAAATATGTTATATTTCTTTGCAGGCACAAATGGTATTAGAGCAAATAGTAGACTTATGTGAATTGGTATGAAAACACCTGGAAATAATCATTTCTTCCACACTAGCCGTGTGTAGGCTATGGTTTGGGTGAGTAGAGTCAGACTGTGTGTCTCATAGCACATGAGAATCCCTAGTGGTCTACCGGGAAACATAAAAGTCAGTTGGAGAATTTAATGGCATGTCGGCATGTTGGCCATAGTAGCTCAGTTGGTTAGAGCAACCGCACGGAGAGCGGGAGATGCCTGATTCAAATCCGGCTATGGTATTGAATTTTTCAGTTTGACTCTACTCATTCAAACCTTAACCTACACATGGCTAGTGTGGAAGAAATGATTATTTCTATCAATTTACCTAAAATAAAGACATAACTATGAAGCCTTGGCCTTAAGTACTCACAACATAGTAAGTCGCCACAAAAGGTGCGTATTTCATAGCATGTGAGAACCCCTAGTGGTCTATCGAGAAATATACGAGTCAATTGGAGAATTTCTCATCTCAGCATGTTGTCCATAGTAGCTCAGTGGTTTAGAGCAACCGCACGGAGAACGGGAGATCCGTGGTTCAAATTCTGGCTATGGCATTGAATTTTCAGTGTGACTCTACTCATCCATGAAAACTCCTTTCATTCTCTTTTTATCGACCAGAAAAAATGCACTAATCAGCTTCTTATTTAAGAAGAACGTAAGTATTTAAATACCAAACCAGGAATATATTAGAGAAATAGATACTCAAAGAACTGTATTTGGTATGACTCTATGATTTAAATAAATCATTCCTTTTTGCATTAAATGTTGTATCTTACAGTTTACAAGTTATACAAAACTCATACAAAATGAAGGCAGCTTCATATAATTTTCAGAATGTTCAAGATATTCATATAATTTATCATGAAAAGATCTCAACGTATAGAAATATAATCAAACATTGTTAGAAGCATTTTACTGTAAATAAACATCTTCAAAAAATGCTGCACGTTAGCGATTGTAAGTATATTTTATAACTCATCATGTTGCATCTTTTCAAGATGGGCTAAAATGCCAAATTTGATATTCAAACAATTCTTTTGAGCTATGTCAAGCGCGCGTACGCCTAAGTCTAAAAGGGCTTTTTGCTTTTAGTGTCGAAGTATATGTTTGTAATATCAAATTTTCGGGTGGAATACACTTACTAATGTAAAATCTATTGTAAAAAGTAAAGAAGAAAGCTTGCTTTCCAAAATACATAAGTAAAGAAGTAAAAGATTAAAGGAGTTATTTTGTACAGAGTATTGTACGTTTTACTTTGATGAATTGGATCATGGTGCCTATTTGGGGAAGAACGTTTTAATGCATTTAATTTATGGAAGGGCGGATATACGTATACAACATACACAATAAGGGATACGTTGGTTTAGAAGGCTTGAGTGAAAGGAGAACAGTATTGAAACTTATTATCCCTACTCAAAAGGTGGAAAAGCAATTATTTAGAACCCTGCAAATATGAATGGCAAAAGTTTTCGCACTCGTGCTAAATATGCAGATAACGGCCCAGTCTTCTTCAATAAGTTAAATACAGATGATGTAATAAACGCAATATAAATACCTACTATAAATGTATTATATAAAACAGCTTTATTCCAAAACCATAATGTATTTAAGAGATAGCACGATCAAAAGTTTCTAAACGAAAGTGCTCTATTTATTTCGATTTGAATGCAGAGTTGGAAACTTTCAATGTAGAGCAACAATCTAAAATCTTTTGGGAGCATTTGTTATAATATCTTTAAATAATTTTATATTCAGAATGTCTCCCTGGTCTTGAAATTATTTTGGAGTCCCCTACGTGTACAATGTACATTAATTACAGAAGAACAGTAACAGAAAACGCGCTGATTTGCTACTGAAATTGTTTTGCCTCCATTAATTTGTTTTCCATGGAAAGGAATATTCGTTTTAATTTACTTCCATGTACAAATGTTTGTAAATGACGGGTAGGACAAGGAAATAAATAAAAGGAGACGTTTTTACATCGTGACCTTTTATACGCTTCAGAAGTGTTTTATTTCAGAATGTCAACAGGGAAAGCAAAAGGTTATTAGCTAGTGCTCCTACCGCTGGCATGCTCTCTCTCAGCCGAGAATTCTTTATGAATAACTGCACTTCTTTTCACAGTTCAACTGAACTTGTCCGCTCACTGCTTTTCAACGTTTTGTAGTAGTTGGAATAAATAGTATATGCATTCTACATGCATCGAGATTTTTCCAAAATACGCGCTTTGAGGTGCACTTGAAGAAAAAACAATTTCCAGAAATACATCTGTATATTTGTGTATGTTATATATAGTCTATGTGTAGTATAACTTCTAGACAAAAACTGAAAGGCGAATAATATGTTACTTAGACTTGTAGGAAAATAAACTATTTAATAGTTCTTAGCATTTAATTACACTTCTGAGAAAGCTAATAAAATAATCCTTAATAAAGCAATCAGGGACGAAGCATGGTATGCTTAAGGAAGTTCTAACTGTACAATATATAGCAACAAATTTGTAACCTAAGTCCACGAGTTGCAGATGTACAGAAACCGCTCCTCTACACGTCACGCCAACATTTTTTTATTTCTTTTGTTTTTAAATAAACAATCAGGACCACAAAGGAGAAAGGTAAAATGGGAGGTCTGGTTCTACTTTATGTATTCATGTTTAGTTACATTTTGTTGTAATATTTTAGAAAGAAACTTCGTGCACACCCGCGCGAAAGTTAGCAAGTGAGATCCAGCTGATCATTTAACTTGGTCCACACCTGATGAAATCTACGCACTTTGTATGGCCCTGCTCTGAGCCACTTTCTTAATGCAAATAAATTAGGATAATCGACACCAGGACAAAAATGGTAGAAAGCTATTATCAACCATAAGAGTTCGTACAGTGTTGCCTTTGGTAATATTCTAGGAGAGAATTGCTGACACTGTCGCACATTCCGCCCGGCTTCCAACCAGCATGCCGATTTTATTTTTAGTCCATTTCCAGATCTCAGATGCATTTTTGCAGGTGGTGATTCCGTGTATCTCTTGTAAACTTTTCCACAAAGTTTACACCATGGCACTGTTGCTAAATTATTTTTACGTTTCGTTAATTCCGTAGGGATTATTTCATTCTCAGAGAAGTACACGGACACCTTCCAGTCAAGTGGAACGTAGGTGTTCCGAAAAATTTTCCATATGCGATCCCATGTAATATTTGGATATTTTGCAACAATCGCTGGCACAGACAAACACTCCTTTATCAACTCGATGTACATGTGTTTGATCTCAAGGCATCCTGATTGGGTTTTAATCGAGGACAATAGATCCTGATAGTCCTTTACTACCTGACGAAATGCACAATGTGTGGTCGTTTCGGAAGACGTCAGGCGATGACAAAACTCCATGTCCTGACGATTTCCCTGTCAGTTGAATGTGCCCAACCAGAACGCAATAAGAGCGCTCTGCACTTCACATACACATCTGTTAGATTCCAGCCTCCTTCAGTTATTTTTCGGTGTAACTGAGTTGGAGCTACCTTGTAGAACTGATTCCTCCAAAATAACCGATTATAATAACCAAGCGCTGAGAGTATTTTTGGTGATTTGTATTAACTTGCGCTGCGTACCATATTTTGGCTAAAACAAACGTGTCCACATGCCACATTTTTTTGAACAAGATTTGTTTCGTGTTAACTGGGAATGCATGAGGTAAAGGCAGGTATTAACGATTCGCGTCCAGTTCATCTCAGTTAGGTCTTCATACGCTTCGCCACTGAAAATAACGTCAGTACTGGTTTAGGGAAGAACTACTACCGCATTCAATTTGATTGCCTTTGGATTGCTCACACAGCTAATGTTGTAAGTCCTTATGGTGCTTTTCATGGTGACAGTTTTGAGATTGCAAAGAGCTGCATTACGTTTTAAATATCTGTCGTATTCCCAAATGAGTCACTGCTGAAGTAAATATGTTTTAAAATATTGCTGTGATGACTTTTAGTTGTGCTGTTCATTAAAGTAGCATGTTAGGTATATTTATGCTTAAGAAAATACAAATTAAGAGAGTATTAAAATACCAGGTGCTCAAAATGTTCTTTCTTCTACACAACATTTCATTACATGCAACACCTGACTATAAGGGCATTACATTTTATTTTGATTTTCTTTTACATATTCTGGTCATAATTCAACCAGATCCGGTTATGCAATTCTACGTTCTGTTCCTATTAAATCAGGACTGCTTCATTTAATAATGCGTATTGTAATTATGTTCCTCATAGTGCTTTACATCTGTTGCAATTGAATAAATGTCTACGAATGATCTAATTGAATTTGGAGAAGGAAACCAAGTGTATATTTCTCGAAAGCATTTCTGCTATATTACCCTATTTTGTTAGTTTAGGTTAGTTTAATTATTTACATATTCAGATGAATAGATTTGTTGTTACTTTATTCAGTGCAAATTATCAACTGAATAATTCCACTTACCTATCACCAAACAGTACTGTGTGAAAACGACCTATTTATATTTTAAATGGCTTGAAATGCTCTGACAAATGCATAGTGAGGCTGTTATGCCCGTTTGAACCTGACTGAGTGGTCCCTCATTCACTCAACACTTCATAAGTAACTGAATGGCGGTTTGGGATAAAGAACTGAGGGTACTTGTAGAAAAAGGTGTTTCATTCAGTACATTTTGGCATGAGTCTCTTATCAGTGATTCCAGAGATGGGTAACATAGGTCCTAACTGTAGTTGGAGTGAAAAGAAACACCTTGTCGTGCAGAGATGCAGTTTTATTATCCTTTATCTCCTGGATGCTCACCACCGGTGTGCATCTTTAATATGCAGCTTGCTGTGTCGTCTCGCGTCTTGTTGTCTTATATCGCACCTGTCCTTACATGCGCGGAACTTATATCCATATGCCTTTAAGTCCATAAGTGTATGTCAATCATATGTGCCACTCTGCCAACGAGAGTTATACGTCTATCACGCGTGCCGTTCTGCCAACGAGTGTCTCTTCACGAAAACGTCCTACTTCAGCCATCTTACTATTCCCCCCCCCCCCGTACTCTGATTTTGGAACTTTGCGAAGATCATGTGACTAGTAATTTCTCTCTGATAGATTATATACAATTCCCACTCTAAATGTTTTGCGTGCTACCCCACCGCGACGCTTGGGTTGGTTCATCGTACTCATTTATGCTAAGGCGCGCACTCTAAACGTCTGTCCAAATCTGTATCTTTATTGTGAAGGTCACTTCTATTTTCCATTTCTAAGGATTTTGAGCGGAGGTGGACCCCGTCAAAGCGTCGCCAATTCATAGCCTCGGGCAGTATTAAACAAAAGAATGCAGGGTTGGTTTTCCGAGCCTATCATAAGGTGAATGCCCCGTCTACATAGAGTTTCGAAAAATAAATGATGCTATACACTCTTTTGATCTCCCATATACTATCATCGCATTTGTATTACTTATTTATTTATTATTACTATTACTATAATTATGTATATCTAATTTATATTGTTTTATATCTCCTGTGGGTAGTTTTGGCTGATAAGGCCAGTTTCAATAAATGACTTTCTGATATAATTTATACTACTGATAATATTTTGTTGTGTTAATGATTATGACATGCTAAACTGTATATTTTGCAGTTATATAACGGTAAAACATAAACGAGTAAGAAATAGTCATTCAAACTACTGAATATAAACCTAAAATTGCAGTGAAGAGGGGCGTAGAAAGTTTAAAGCTTTGGCATATGAATCCTGAAGAACTACTACTGCCAGTTTCATTTTTCATAATGACCGCTAGATGTTTCAACATTAAGTATTGAATTTTATCCGGGTTTCCATTTTTAGATATAAAAACACTTCAAATTATACTTTGTTTCCGTTTATTAAATGAGAAGTTCCTACTACTGTTCAGCCATACTAGTTATCAGAATTTTCAGCGCGTCTTCAACCGGAGTCATGGTTCACTGTTAGCAACATATCACATCTTTTCTGTAATAATTGGAGAGGATACCCTGCATTTAGAACAAGCCTCATGTACTGAACTTACATGACTTTCTCTATTCATTTTTCACAAACTATGCTTACATATGCTTTTCCCTTATATACTTCATGATGATCGAGATGGACATCTGTAGAAATGATTCTATTACTGCTTCCTTATAACTACGATGAGCATGGGAATACTGAAGGCATAAGCCACAGTCAATTCTTTTAGGAGCTGGTTATTGTGATGACTTTAAAATTATCTTCTCTTTACGTGGTCAAGAGTTAAACGAATGTTCCTTTAGAGGAACAACCCAATAAAAATCATCTCGGAGACGTTTACACCTTCCAAAAATGTTGGATATAAGTGTTGTATTTTAATAAGATCTCAAACTTTTGTACAAATGAACTTTTCTTCATCTTTTACGGTTTACCTTTTATGCCAATTTTATTCATAATTCAGAGCATTTCATTGCGTATTTCCAGAAAATTCAAGTTAAGAATTAACTTGCTTTGAAAGTATCGTAAACAAGTGATACTTGAATCAAAACCGTTATGCCATTTTTGAAAACATTACATTTTAAAAATTTATCAATGGAAAGGCACATTCTTGCAAGATACTGAACTTATATTTCAAGATCTTTATCTGACCCTCTGTTTTTGAGCTTCGCTGTTCAAAGACAGTACCTAGATAGACGCATACAAGAACATTGTCTAAAACTGCCATTTTTGATATTCTTGGAGACTAAAACCGTAGATTAGGGGTTAAATATTTGCATTACATTTCTAGGTGAATAATAGCTCCTCTTTCTTATAGGTTCTCTAAAAGGTAAAAGTTTATTCCTCACTCTCCTAGAAATAATTTCTGTAAATTTATGATGATGTGTATGAACATTGTAATACTGATAAAAATTAATGAGGAAGTAGGTAAAATGAACGAAGTTTTTACCTTCATATAGTGACTCTGCAGATTTATTAGTGTACTAGTGCAGGTCATTTAAATTTATATTTATTTACAAGATATGTCTATTATGTCTATATTTTCATCATTATTTTAATGCATTTTTTCTGTTTTTGCAGGTAAGCAACTGACATAAAAGAAATTTCATCTTCATCTGAGGAGAGGAGGTATGTAAAATCGTTATGTTAGTTTTAATGTTTTTAGAGTTTATAAAGAGATTTTTTACCTTTCAAGTCCCCATATGTTATCGTGCACTCTTAGAACATAATAATGTTTGTTTGTTCTCAATTTAAATTTCTAATGAAGGTAGACTGAATGTGGAAAATTCTAATATCTAGAACACAGTGCGAACAATTTTGATTTAACTAATAAAAAGCTCCTTTTAACTGATACTGAATTACAAACTCTGATTTTTGGGTTCACGTGTAATCTTTAAAATAATTTACAACTTCTGCGGAATGCATAAGAACATAAGCTTAAGAAACAAAAGCGCTGGAATCTTTGAAATAGGGCATCACACTGTAGTACTGCTAAGCTAAACAAAATTTTTAAGTGAATTAGTGGTAGAAATACAGAATACACTAGAAGAAAGTTAGAAATGCTTAATGTGATGGAATAAAAGAATCGTTTATTTCAGAAACCACCTAAGTGCACATTTTTCAACTTTCGGAAAATTAAAAAAAAAAAAAACTGTTTTGCAGTTTAAGTATAGGTCCAGTCTCCTTCAAATATTTTTTTTTACCAAATCAAACACATGCTATTGAAATAATCTATTTTTCTTTAATTTTTCTTCCTTTGAGTTTTTGAGTTATACATTTTTGAAAACATTGCACTTAGGTGGTTTCTGCAATAAACGAGTGTATCCAAAGTGAACTTTTTAAAATTATTATTGAAATTAAGTCTAACCATTATTTTTTACCTGTTTTGATATCAAAGGTAAGTAACATTCACACTTAAGTATAAAAAAGAGTGTTCTTATTAGGCCTAAATCAAAAGATACAAGTAGACTGCAGGCTACAGTATATCTATATACAAAAATCTGGCCTTATTCATTTATTTAGCTTCTGGCAAGTCTCATGGCAACTCCTTGTCAGTTGTTGGCCATTGGATGATAGTGTCATAGAAGGCTTCATATCCAACAGTGTATTCAATTAACTTTTCTATATTGTCCTATCTTATTTTTTTGTTTGGAATATAAAACCAAAAATCTCACTGTGCAGTTATTCCTCCAATGAATTCGCTTGCTACCACTTTTCCCGGAGAATCCTTTTAGTAGAGAAACTGCTTGTACTTGACACTTCGAATGGCTGCTTATTTTCTTTGGGTACTTTCCTGCCTGATGTTTTGTCCGAATTTGGTATTTTCTTATATGATTTGGGTCACCACTTTTTGAAACTGAGAACATCCTCTGATGTAAAGTGATATACAGTAAATTGGCCAGACTTACTAGCTTTTAGCATGAGCTCTGTATATTCATAAGGAGTTTAAATCCTGTCCACCTTTCCCAAGAGACGCTTTATGCTTCCAAAATACCTGCCACATGGGGAAAATGAGTGGCCACGTACAGGGTAGTTGTGAGTTATTGTCACAGCGAGTCACAAAACACATGATATCATCAAGGCTGCCAACCGCCACGAGCGAAATTTACCAAGCGACGGCGCTTGGGTTCTTTCTGAAATAAACGGATTATTTTCAAGGCTGAAATTAGCATTGCTGATATGAAACATAGGTTATTTCTGCACTAAAAGATGTATTTTCCTTTAAATTGTACAGTACCACCATTTTTTTTTTTTTTTTATATTTTGTCTCTTAGGTGGTTCCTGAAATAAATGATTCAATTCATTTTTGACATAATTTGATTATATCTTCCCCCAATAAGGATATAAAACAGTTCAGATTATGTTTCAGTTGTTAGATTACTCGTATGTTAGGTTAGCGCATCTGTCATGCACATTGCTTAAAAATATTAGTAGAAGGACGTTTAATCACAAGCATTTTAAATGATTCCCTTCATTTTTCATACAAAACTCTTTTCCTCAAATTATACTCTCTCGCATATTTGCTATCACTACTGCTGTGCTGCAATAACTTCAAGCACACAATTAGTCTTGTCTGCGAAACTTGCATACATTTGATTGCGTAAATGACTCCAAGAATTCCGTGGGGATTCAGGCAGTATTACAGCCAACTCCCACAGCATAGTATGCAAACAGAAGTGTCTCCGTTGGGAATCCCAGGAGCACTTTAATAGGTATACATAACTACTCATTGAGTAATGCCTTGCCAGTAGCTCGTCATCCAGCAAATATTACATTTTGCACTCTCCAAAAACTGAAGGAAAAAAACAGTTCTACCCTTTAGATTCAAATGAAACATTAAGCCCGGGCTAATGACACATTCGCATAAAATATCATTACAAGTTTTAATGATATCTGAGAATGGTGATTAGTACATCTACTAGGATTTCCATCAGAATATTAGTTTTCCTTCCAATTATTATAATATTCATAACCCCGAAATATATATTTCTATTATAAAGGTATACTTTTGCCTGCCCTTATATTTCCTAAGAAAACTCAAGACGTTTACTTGACAGCGCAATACATATGAAATGACTCAGGGTACCGCCAATAACAGTATGTTTTGTGAAATGGCAAACTGATTAATGGAAAACTGAAATTGTACAACGAGGTTCTTGTGTGATGTTAAAGGGGTATTGTATACATATTGTACTTCACAGAAAATAGTCCAAGGCGATCATGGTGGCCATGGAACTAGTCGTCATTTATCGATCAATTTTTTCGGTTGTGTGAGGTTCAGGGGATTCTACACTCTTACATTAAAATGTGCCGGAGCCCCATCGTGTTGCAGCCAAATTACTTGCCAAACTTCTAATGGCACTACATCAAACAGCGTAGACAAGGGATCTCTTGTAAATGTTAGGTGGATCAGTTCTTCATTCTGTTTGGTACATCGATCTTACTTATGTCATGTCTAATAGATCATATATAACACACTAATGTTCCCATACCTTGACACTAAATCTACAAAATGTAATAATTATCTTTCTTCCGTCCCAAACATATTAATAGTTGTCGGTGTTGACTTGAACCTGTCTGCCATGCTAGGGGTCCCGGGTTCGATTCCCGGCGGTGGAGGTTGGGATTTTGCTCCTACCAAGATAATTCCTCTTTTCCCCAGAGTCTGAAAGTATGATTAAGAGTGCGAATGTGTGCGCGATCTAATGATTAAAACCCAACAAATTCGAGTTAACACCTTCGATATATTCCAAAGGAAAACGGCCGCTGATATGACCATTGCATTTAAAGGCAATGTATGGAACAAACAATAAGAAGAAGAAAAACAAGATTATCCGGTAGCGAAGTCGGGTGGACCAAATCCCTTGCTACAGTTTGTTTTTGTATGGATATTTATCGGTGCACCGAGTTCAAGCCACATCTATGGTGCAGAAATAGCGTGTCTGCTGCACTCTCAAAAGTATACGAATTCCAATCTTGGTTAGTGTAAATTATATGGGTAAGGTTTTTCTCCGGGTTTTCTGTTATCCTGAAAGACGAATGTCAGGTCACTTTAACCTCTATTATAATTAATTATGCTCTAAATAGAGCTTTTGCTCATATCGGACTTCTTCCATGGAGTTCCTTTATTTTTATTTTTCCTTTGGTATCATCATCTCATATTTATTACAAGTTTGGTTTAATTCGTATATTGCCTTCTACATGTAGCTAATACATCTTCCGTATCGAAAATTAAAATTCTTCATTTACCACATTTTTCCATTCTATTAGAATTGCATATAGAAAATTAAAGAAAAGCTACATGCTTGTTTCAATCCCTTATTTCAATTAAATGTAAAGGTGTAAAGGTAAAGGTGTCCCTATTAGAAGCATTCGGCTTATGTAAAGGCGACGGGTGGTTACAGCATCCTCTATATAGACATCGGCATACATGTCTGTGAGGTTGTCAACCCCACAAAACAGCCGCCTTCACTCCCAGGAATTACTCTGATGCTCATTTCTGTTAGAGACTGAGTGAACCCCAGGGCCATAGTGCGACCAGAAAGATTTACTTCAATTACTTTTGTTATTTTTACTTTCAATTCCATTACTATTTTCGTATTTTATATATGCTTTTAATAAATCTAAGCGTTATGTGTTTCCTTTTTAAGCATTGTATCCCATAACAATAATCTTCTCACTTTATCAGACTCTTTTTCTAAATCTGTAAATGCTAAATGAGTTTCAGTATTACATTTTCTTTGCATTTCTATTATGAATTTATTGTAAAACATATAAATGCGTGCCTATACCAAATCCTTTCTGCTGTTCACTAATATGTGTTTCAGTTATTACCTTTATCTTAGAGTGTATATTATTATACTGTATTTGAAACATGTATACCTCTATAATTATAATATTTATTTCTTTAACCTGTTTTTTTAAAAAAAAAAACAGATATGTCTTTAGCTATTTGCAATTCTTTAGAAATCTTTGTTCTCCAACATTATATAGTAGCTCTAGTATGCGGAATTGTAATTTTAAGTATACCTCTAAGGGAATATTATCCATAATAGGTACTCTTTTATTTTTTAAATTTTTATCGCTTTCCGAATTTCCTAAAATGTTATAACTACTGTCCTTTCTTCATACTCTGCATCTAATATATTTAACATATTTTTATCACATTTTCTTGTGAGATAGATGATAACTTTGCTGCATCTCTGTCCGTCGATTTTAAATGCCTAATCAGTTCCCAGGCTATACTTGGTCTTCTATAAAGATCATGTTCTATTATTTCTATAAATTTATTCTATGATTGCTAATTATTTTTCCTTATTTTAGCGCTAGCAGCATTTCTATTCCGTGTATAATTCCGTTAATTTCTTGATTAAGCATTTATAGGTATCTTATATATGCTTTTCTTCTCTTTTGTTACCGATTTATTTCTTCATTCCAATATTTATCTCACTTTTCGCTTATTGCTTCTCCTTGTCCCTACAGCTTCTTCAGTCGTTTTAATATCATATTTTTGATATTCTGATATTCAATTTCTAAGCTTCCTTCAGTCTTGACTTCCATCAGGTATTGTTTCATTCTACTATATTGAAAAAAATCTCTCATACTACTTTGTAATAAATCTACCCTTACTATCTTTCTTACAAACCTTGTTTATTCTACCATTTTTCCACTTCTCCAGCATTTATATGCCGATATCAATTAATGGTACGAATACAATTCCGCTCCTCCATTAACAGTTGTATTTTTAATTAAATTGTTTGCTTTATCGTTTAGTGTAGTATAATTTATTAATGTTATTGATCTTATGCAGGTCATATATACTTATACCTAATTTTTTATAAAATATGTTACTTAACTTTAGTTCATTAAACGTAGCAAAGTATCTCAGCATTTTATCATTTTCATTAACAATCTCCTCTCCATATATTCCGCACACATTTGGGATAGGGGAGTCTTCCTATTCTCGCCTTTACGTCCCCTGCCAATATTATGCAGTCAGATTTATTGTATTTATCTAATAATCTCTGAAAAGTATTATAGAATTGATGAGCTTCTTCATATTTACACTCTTTAGCATAATATGCTCTTAAAATTGATATCCTTCCTCTTTCTAATTAAGTCTTACACTGACTATATTATCACTCACAAATTTGTAACTCAATATTATATTTCTCCCCTTTTCAACAATCCAAACAGCAACTACTTTAACAGCTCTTATAGTTCGTTGCACTCCGGGGTAAATATTCACATAATTACCCACATGGTTAGTACCTTTTAACATTTTCCCGTTTTTATTGATATACTAACGCCTCTAAGCTCTAGTTCTTTTATTAATTCAATTTCTTTATCTTCTAATCGTCTTAGGTTCCAGTTTTCAATATATTTCCTTCTTAATCGCTTATCCTTTTCCTTTAGCATTTGTCGTCATTTTGTCCATCCGGCTTACTTCTGTGAGACTGATGGGAATGTTTAATTTTAAATGTCGGATTTCCAGCCAGCGGATTACCAGCAGCATGGAGGACCAGAGTTTTATTGCCACAGTTGGTTCTCTTAGGTTGCTTTTTCTACAGCTAAGAAGTCCCGTCCACCCCACCTGTTCGGTCCACGGGTGGTATTTTATTTCCCACCTTCCCACCGGTCTTATACCGGTGAGGGCTTTACCCTATCCGCCACCTGGGGACGCGTCTTTTAGGAGTTACAGGTTTTCCTGAAGGGGAAATAAATAAAAACCAATAACAAGGCATCAAGGGGGGTGAGCTTCCAGAGCTTACGGTCATCATTTTTCTTCTTCTTTTAATGTCCAACTTTGTCGCCAAGGTGGATTCCGAATTGATGTTTAATGCCAAGACAAAAAAAAAAAAAAAAAAAAAAAAAAAAAAATCCATTTTTGTGAAGTTTATAATATGAATATTCAAGTTTCGGGTGAAATACAATGTGTACTTTAATTTTAAGTAAATGGTAGAAAAATGTAGAATACAATTGTAGGAAAGAAAATAATACTAATCATGTCAAATCTTACATATTGCTTCGCTTTCATAGATTTTCAATTTGTGTGCTGTTTTCGCTTTACTTGTAAGGTAACAATTACTTTGCAATTTGTAATTTATTTCTCATCTTTCCTTTTACATCATCAAATGCAAATACAAAATGAAGATTACAATTATAAAATCCATACTGGAAAACGTCATATATTCCTAAATCCTGAAAATCCTACCACGTTGCTTGCTATTAAATAAAAATTCAGTCCTCATACACCTAACCCTAGGTTTTTGTGTAGTAGTGGCCCCTCTACGCCCTTTTACACATTTTGCCATTTCACCTATCCTAATCTACATTCACCCGCCTCAGTAGCGTGGTGGTAGCATGTCTGCCTCACGTTCAAGAGGTCCCGAGATTGAATCTCGGTCAGAGTGAGTTACCTGGATAAGGTTTTTCCTTATCCTGAAAGACGAATGTCGGGTAACTCTAAGCTCTAAGGACCCCCGGCTCATTTGAACACCATTTCACCCATTCCATTCATCGTCCGATATGGCTTAACGTTGGAGGACGTAAATTACAACAACAACAACAACAACAACAACAACAACAAAAAAGATCTACATTATTCTCTTAATTGTTCTTAGGCATTTCTCTTTAACTTTCCCGAAATAACTCCTTATATTTCCTCTGTTCATTTCCCCTTTTAAGGACAAAATATTTCTGATCACCACTTCATCCCCCGGAATGTCCCATTTACGTAGCTAGGCCTGCTCTCTCCATAACTTTGCTGGACTACAATATAAGATACAGTGGAAGCCTGCATTCTCTTTTCCACACAATGGACATTTATCTAGCTCCATATCTTTAAAGTTTCTCACTCCTGTTCTCTCTCAAGCAAAACCTTCTCGCCCTAACTTATTTCACAAACAACTACTTATTATTGATCTGAATTAAAGAAAAGGATATTTATAGAATTGGCCAACCGAAATGGAAATTATGGAATTTTGTTTCGGACTAAGTTTTAACGTATATTATTTTTTGAGGCTGCCCGTTCTCTTCGAGTTCTCCCGTCACCCCCAATGGCGGAAAGTGAATTATAGGTGGGAAATCGGGATCTTTTCAGGAGTTTGCTCGGGGTTGCTTGGCGTGAGATCTCTCTTCTTTGTTTCTGGGTGTTGGTGTGTTAACCAACTTTTGTGCCGATCCTCGTTTGAGGGTGGGTCAGCAAAAAGTTTGCAAGTAAAACGGCAACACTGGAAGGCAACGAGGCGCAGATGGATCAAATTGGAAAAAGTATATGGTATCATCTATCAGAAGGTGAAATTGTGCCTCTCCCTGCGTAAGCCGTACCAGAAATATTGGTGGACCTGACTTTGATATTTATTTTATTTCATCCCTTAATTATTTACAAGTTAATGTTCATTGATTGCGACTGTCGCTTGCTATCTACTCAATTAAAGAAATCTATAAATCACACATAATTACCTATTAGTTTTCTTTGATTCTTATTTTGAAGATGTTAGCCTCCAGTAAGAAAATAAATTGTAACAGTTCTTTTTTTTTCATTCTTTTTCTCGCGAGCCCTAGGCACCAGACCAGAATCTGAAGGTCACGTTTTAGAGAGAAACCAAAATAAGATGACGTATCTATCACTTACCACATTACCGGCCGGTCCAGCTACATTCACCGATGACGTGTATGGGTACGTAATATAAAATTCTCAGGGAAATATTTATTAATTAATTCCTGTAACTTCACTCCATCGCCACCATAAATTGCTATGAAAAATCGTTTTCTATCGCTACCGTTGATCTGATAAAATTATATTACACCTTCTCTGAGCACGAAGCGAAAAAATTTCTTAATCTCTGTTTCACATGACCTTGCCCCGCTCATGGGCATCTCTCCGCGTGCAACTACCTTCCCCCTCATCCTAATTGGCTAATGCTTTCGCGCCATAGGCCATTAGCGGTGCCTTCCCGTCACATTTAAACCTGCAGTAAACGTCATAATAATTGTCAGGAAGATAGATAAAATCATACAAATAAGGATATGAAGGCATGCAAAAATAAAAGTTTATAATGAAACTGAGCAAGTTGAAACTGAATGAATGAGCAATGAAACTGAAACAAGTTTATAATGAAAGGCCTTCGGCTTTTTCCACTGGGATTTTTTTTAAACCAGCACACATACCTTGCAAAAATGTTTGTCCTTCAGTCTTAAAAGACGTGCCAAGCCATACTTGTCGTGGGTCCTTCATTCACCCAAGTCTCGTCAAGGTAGTATATTTTGCGACTTATATTGCGGTACAGTCTGTCCTTAAATAACGTCTTCGCCGAACAGCAATATCGCCTCTGGAGTGTTAACCTTTCCTGTTGTCTCAATTTCATGTCGCGATGTTCCTACGGATCTAATTCACACCTGTAAGTTGAGAGCACAGCTGTTGGACTTCTCTCACTGACAAAGATGGATTCTTCTCTGTGAGTGCATTAAACACATGCTCAACAATTCCTTTTTCGCCGCTTTGTAAAGGTTTTCCCTTGCGATGCTTCAGCGAAAAACTGGCGGTAGACTCTGCCATTATACACGTAATAAGTACACGCGCAATAAACGATCAATAACATAATTTAGCTCTCGCACTCTGCACAACACACTTTCGAATGGCGATATGACTAATCCAGTTCAAAACAAGGTCAGCGATAAAAGTCATAAACAAATATGTCATCACAACCGCTAAAGCACGTGCTATCGTGTCATATGAAATGCGAGCTTGAGAGCACAGGAACCTTCTCTTTACTTTTATTAAGAATTAACGTGCATTTCAGAAAAATCAGCTCTGTTGTGTAATACATTTAATTCAAACAGTTAAGAAAATATAAATTTGACTATTCTCTTCCAACACATAAAAGATATATCACCATGTTAAATATCGAACTAATTTTTACCCCACAACAGTCTATACTACAACAGCAGCCAATGAGAGGTGATTAGGTCACGTGACCGTTAAGAGATCCGGGGAAGCTTATGTGAAACAAGGATTAAGTCATGGCACACGCGTGTGCTGGCGCTTTAGATGTTGATTGCGGAATGGTGTGATACACGTGTTGAACTTTGGATGGCTATTACGAGTGTTATCTGATGCACGAGCTATCTCCATTGGTGTTGATGTTGTGTGATATGATACGCGTGTTGACCCGTTCAGTGATGATAGGCGTGCCTCCCTTCGGTATTAACTGCTAAGTTTGTCATACGCGTGCTGACCTTTTCGGTATTGACTGCTAAGTTTATCCCATACGCATGCATACCTTTTCGGGGTTGACTGTGTCTTCACTGGCACACGTGTCAGGCGCCCCTCTCCCTTCGGTATTGACTGCTGGGTGATCTGTTCTCAAAATTCAGCCTCGGCCATACCTCAAATTTCCCCAAATAAAGATATATTTTAGGTTTTATATCTATCACGTGCTTATTTAATTAATTTTGATTCGTTAACTTAGCCCCAAATTTTGGATATATCCTACATTTCAGCTTTGCGCTTGTCCGCATTTTGCAAAAATTTTCTTACGTATCGTATTTGATTTTTGGTGAGCACGTACAGCTTAAACTTTGCAAACTTTTGCCTCTGTTTGTTTGAAGCCAGTCAAAATTCTTATGAAAGGAAAAGATCTCCGACAAATCGGCGCCAAACCTGGTTTCGGTTTTTTTTTTTTTTTTTTTTTTGCGACCTATTCCCTGTATGGCAAGAATGCAAGTCAACAAACTTTCCCTTTACATGTTTCCGAAATCCTTGTGTTTACGTATGTCTATTCCTTTCGGTAACTAAACATTTATAACATAGAGTACTGTTTTATTAGTAAAATATTATTATTAACTATACATGTGTTTGTTACTAAGAACAGATTAGTAACTTTACGTTACGGACTGAAAGGGGCGGTTTCGTTTTCCAAGGTATTTATGAATAGCAAAACGTTAAAGTGATAATTATTAAAAACACAATAATGATTGCATATGTATATATAATTCCCTAAAAGCTGCAGCTGTTTATACTGGAGCAAATTTGTGCCATAAAATCCGTAGAACTAAGATACATAAAATTAAATGAATTTGTTAACAAGTTGTTTGAACATCAGTTTTAAGTATACACACCATTAAGAGCAAACATTTTTAGATCTGCAGCTTTCTTAGTAATGTACTCCAGCATAAACACAATCTAAAAAATTACATAATCACATTACTGAAAAATTATATTTTACCTATAACGTACATTGTAGTATTAACGATTTTATGATATAAGAAACACTTTCAAAACATTAAATGCCTTGCTTGTTCATTTATACACATCTAAATTACGGAATTGAACATTGGTAAGATGGTACTCACTACTACAGATTGTTTTTTAAATCATATATTCCCCTGGGACTTCTAAAATTCACTGCTACTTTAATACACTTGAGGCAGTAGACGTACTCAGTTTTAACCTCGAATCCTTTCTCTTTGTAAGCTTATTTTAGAAGAAAGCTTTGGTAATATATTTTTTGTACTTCTGAGGACCTCTTGCACTGTGAGGTTTACCTTTGCTCAAGCCACAACTATTTTTATTCTTTTCAAATTCCTTTGTTGCCTAAAAGTACATTTTAATGCTCTTTGTGCCTTTCATTCTGTTTGCGCGTTTTTATACTTTTATTTCACAACACGCTCCAGAGAGAAATTTTATTCCAGATAGCTCTCTTAGTTTAAATTACGATTTCCTTTCCCAGGAATGTAAATAAAAGAGAGGAAATACAAAATGTGCAGAGCAGGCTAAAACGTTTAATTAATTGTTAAGAGAAAATTAGTATTTGCGCCACTTATTCGCAATACTTTGTGTGTGGCTATTCCGTTATCAATTCTGCGTTTTAAATTCTCATCGTGCTCTACCGTTATCACTGTATTTACTTTTGGAACTGTATCAGAATTTGTGGACGATGCTTACGAAAGTTTGGTGTGTACCGAACTGATTGGTCTCCTTTGTTCACGTCGATGTTATTTAATCGTTAATCCGAAATAATGGAATCACACTTCAAAATTCACAATTTAGCAGTTAGTCGTTGTTCTATAGCACACTGCTTTTCAATATATTGCTTTTGGAAATCAGTCGAAGGTTTTGTTCTGAATATTCCTAGCGAAAGATTTAGACTCCATAAATTGATAGGGTTTGGCCCAGTGGTTAGATAGCTCGCCTCTCACCAAGGCATGGTGGGTCGATCCCGGAGTACATATGTGGGATATACAGTAGACAAAGCGGCTTTCTCCATTTACCTCCGCCATTTATTCCACCAATTTTCCCATCTTCTCTTTTACTTTCCTACCATCTTTTTCAATCTCACATCAGGCATTAGGCTGATCACTCATGCTCGCTACTCTGGGGAATACGAATATGCCACTCCTCGTCAAGCATCGACTCCTGGCGATAACTTTGAAAGCCCTGATGTGTGTAAATCCTCAGTAAGAGAACGACGAACAAAGAAAGAAGTAATTTGTAGGTGGAATGATAACTCAGGAACCACCGAAATATATTTTACCAAATTATTCTTTTTAAACAAAGAGCAATTTCTTTGACGTTCACTGACATGCATAAATGTGCCCTATAACGGAGCAATGCTGTGTATGTTGATACTGATATATCTAGACCAGCATGGCCTCCTCTATTCTTGGAGCATTGGGATTGGATTTCATTACGGAGGGGATTCGGTACGTAGGCCACCATGTTGGGCCCATTGTTCCTATGCCCCCAAGTGAGGAAGGATGAGCCGAAGGAGATAGGGCGGCTGACCCAAGGAGCCACGACAGTACAGAGGGCAGGGTCCCTACAGTTTACTTGGATAGAGACATCCCACGACAGGCCAGGACAACGAACTCGCTCCCCTACAGCGGGACGGCAGCCAGCCCAGCAGTCCCAAAGGTCCCGACTGGCGGTCCCGAAATGATCGCAGCAGAGGAGCGGAGACTGGCAACCGACCTACCATAGGAGGAAGCAGTTTTCCTCAGAGCATATCATCCCGCCATGAGATGAAATGGAGGGAGAGGAAATTCAGGGATACAGTTAACCTACCCAGCATTCGCCTAGCGACCTGGGAAACCCCCCTGAAAAAGCCCATGGGTCAGGTAGGTCGGCCTCCGAAGTCGAACCCGGGCCTCCCGAATGCGGGCCACAGAGAAAACCGCCTGAGCCATACCGCTCGGCGCCTCCTCTATTTTTGGAACAGCATTCTATCTAGGCTTTGGTACCTTCAGAAGTGATAAAATTATAATTTAGCTGCACATCTCCAAGCTAGCGGAGTACCTTTCAGACAAAGGTCTTAAATATTACATAATAAAAAAATAGATGTAAGGACAAATCTATTTTCTTTGTTATTTTAATACCTAGGCTTAATCTTGCGTTTTCATGCTACTCCGTCAATTTCTGAATGTTGATTTTCGTTTTACTGTCGAAGTTGGTGATAAAAGCTATAATGTTAATTCTGCAGCTGTCGTTCAATGCAACAATATAGGTGAGTAATTCTTTACTGCTTCTTCTGGAAGGCAAAAATATGTGTAGATATTTATTTCACTTCTTTTGTGTTCCAATATTAGCGAAATTCCATCATAGAGACCCGGTATCCTTTTGTTTCACATAATTTAGTAGGATTTTTGGTCCCTGACTTATTTTTCAGACCAGTCTATAAAAGGCTAATACTTGGATGAAATTAGAGTTTCCTTAAATTTATGATTTGCTTTATTGTACAATATTATCAATATTTAAGTAAAATAAAACTTTTATACTACATTCGCATTCCGTTAAAGTGAAATATGAAACATCCAGTGAAGTTTCAGGTTTTAAGTAAAAAAAGGTGATATTAGTATTCTTTCTGTACTTCCTAATAAAGCTAATAAAAGATTACTGAAAATTGCATTAGCTGACAATTGAGGTTATAAAGTCCTGGATGAACAATAATGCTGACTGGTTCCCGTTCCTTTGTTTTCTAATAATACATTTTAATGCTCTTTGTGATTCTCATTTCCCTTGAGCGTTTTATATGTTTATTTCACAGCCCTTCAAGGAGAAATTTTATTCTAGAGAGCTCTTCTTCCTTAAATTACGATTTCCTTTGCCAGGAATGTAAATATAAGAGAGGAAATACAAAATGTGCAGAACATACCAAATATTTAATATTACGGCAAAATTAATATTTAAATATGATATTAGATACCTGGAATATTATCTTTAAAGAAGTTCAGGATTTTTATCAGGATATTTAATTCTGAAATCTTAAAGTATTTTATTTGTAATAAACTCATTTATTGGAAATTGTTTGTGATAAAAAACGTTTATGTGGTTTTTATCTGCAGGTTTCTCTGTAACAAAAGCAAATACTTTGATAACGAAGCTGCCAATTGCTCTAGATCGTATAAATGCACCGGTTTGCCGGAATTTCGTCCCTACTTACACGGGTTTGCCACATTTAACTACACTATATACCTTCTATATGGACCGGATATGAATCAATAACCCTGAGAGCAGAGGCCAGCACCAAACCACCTCAGACAGCAGTGCGACCTCTCTGTAAGATTAAGCATATTGGTGTAATCAGGAATTTTTTAAGACAATGAGGAACGGAATTTCAAGGTATCTTCAGTATTAGTGACGTGGCACGATCCGAGAGCTCTTGTAAAAATTAGTATTCAAATAAGGAAGGTGTGATGATATACATCAGTGATCAGCAACAGCGTGCACCCTCGTGCTGCCGTCTCTTACCCTCATAATAATAGTAATGATAATCATAATCACAACAGACATTACAATAATAATAATAACAACTATATTGTAACTGCTGGTGTCCCGTAACTGATCCGGCATTGCGATTCGTTTATCACCTTCTAATTTGTCGTAATTAACAGCATGACAAGTGTCATTGGCGCTGCAGATTATGTTTTCGTATGACATTCAGGACCTTATTGCATATTAAAGTTCACGCAGCATTATCAAATGGTGTGAAAAATATGTCTGTTCCTATGGAGAGTTAAATAACGTAAGGGTAGAACACCTTCGTGAATATGCACCGCCTTGTACACAACGTTCATACACAGGTAACTAACGAGCTTATACTGATCACTCCATAAGCCAACAGGTCGCCTCTCTTTCTCTCTCCCCGCCTCCCGCACTACAGTGCATTCACCGGTGCACTGCTTACACAATACCCATTTTAGCGTGTGGTGAAGACCACTGATATACATAAAGCCGCTCCCACTACTAATGGAGTATAATGTAGAAAGTCTGCGGGGAAAATGAGCCTTATACTAAAATAATGAATGCCTAGCCTTTTAGAGAAATATTAAAAGCTTGATGTTAATGTGAAACGGTTGTAATATCTGAAATAATAGCATACACTCCTATAATTACAACCACACCTCACTTTTATTGTAGCTATTGTAAACAAAGTAGTTCAGATAACGATGGAATTTTCCGTAGAGATTTGCAACCAAATCCTGAAGAGAATTAAATTGCCCGTTTTCACACCACAGAATCTATAATTAGTCTTATTTCTCCCAAATAATTAAAAAAAATACCTACGCATGATTTATGTCCATATACACTTCTCCAATCAATATAAATGAGTTCCCAATAGAGATATATCAAATACATTAAACACTTTATAATAAATATGAGGTGATGTGTTACATTCACAGGACCTTTCTCTGACATTTTATATATGTTCTGTAAAATACTTTTATGGAATGTTTTTTTTTTTCTATTTGATTCATTTTTGTGGGATAAACAATTGAAACCATTTCATTACGCATTTTATTTGTACGAGAGAATTAAAGAAATGACCATGACTTTAACATATCAAACCTTTCCATAACATTGCCAAAAACAAATAAACAACCACCTGACTTTTAAATCATTTCAAATTCTTCAACAGTTAAAGTCAGTATTGATGGATATCCTATTAATCCCTTTGATGGCACAAAGGTCTAGAGAACTCATTTTAAACAAGTTGTGTAATTTAAAGGTATTAACATTTTGAGTACATTTTTGTATATCTCTTAACGTTTACCATTTACACTAAATTATAAAAAACGTCCTTCGGAATTAAGTAAATTTTATATAGCTTCCAATGTATAGTCAATCCAAAGATAATCTCAAAGTACCTTGCGAGCACGTCACATTATTTATCGTTACCTCGCAAAGCCATGGGCATTTCATTGGTTTCTTCAGCCGGGATTCGCCCCCTTTCCGCATCAATAACCACAACAGGAGTTACAAAATGGCGTAGAAACGACATACATATTTACTATCTTGATCGTATTGGCCAAAGGAGGAGGAGGAGGAGGAGGAGGAGGAGGAGGAGGAGGAGGAGGAGGAGGAGGAGGAGGAGGAGGAGGAGGAGGAGGTGGTGGTGAAGTATGTGCAATCAGCTTGTCATGCAATCTTCGTATAAAGTTTGGTAGCCATACCTTATCGGCAATTGCACGACACGCCTTTTGAAGGTGTTATATTCTAAGGGGAATGCGCAAAGAGCGCTCAGCTTAGCGAAATGTGTAATATGTGTCTGTGAGAATATTTTCAGGTGGTGGAAATTGAAACTTGAGTGGTATTAATAAATGCATGGTAAAGCAGCACTTTATAAGATAAACAATAATATAACTGTACACTATATTATTTTTTGCATAGAAACAAAAATAACTAAAGTAGCATGTCTTCCCTCTACTGTAATTGGCTAATTTACTTTTATTAACACAGTGCTGATTATAGGATTCCAATAAGATTATAGAGCAAACTTTTGACAAAATATTACTGCCACAATATGAATGCTATTTGGATGTAAACCATATACATGCTTTCTAGTATCTAAACATGATGAGTCAGTTATAAAGAAGGAGTAATTTCTGAAATGATAGATATCTCACGAATGTGTCACATAAATCACAAAAAGAAAACACACGCACACGCACACGCACCCGCACCCGCACACGCAGACGCACACGCACACACATTGCATAGTGTTGCGTCCACCAGCAGTTATCCAAGACTGCATTTAGCCTCTCTTCATAGCTTTGACAAGGGACGCACAAATAGCAGGTCTTCTCCTGCAGCTCTCCCGCTTTTCGAACCCGTGCTGTTATTAAACCACCACGCTCCTTGATAGGTAGAGGTCGGATTTGACCCTATTTGCCTACTTTATTCCTTTGTTCAGAAGCGTAGCCTTTTAAGTTACAAGCACTATAATTATTAGCCCAATTCCTTAGTTTTATAGCGCCTACAAATGCCTATTTCATTCGCTTGTGCCTATTATGCTTATTGCTGCCTAAAACTGCCTTTCTAGCCAATTTCTTCTGCTTGTAATTTGTGACAACACTGTTTGTATTTGTTGGTTTCAACGTGAAGTTTTCGGGGAAGAGAAGTTTCTTACTGCTCTACATTGGATACACAAAAAGGTGTTTATTAAAGAGACACGTCTGTGCAAATTGGCCCAAAATTACAACTACAATATTTATTTTTTTGTCTTGAAATTAATATAGACATACTTCAATAATGAAGTTTTTTTTTCTAGATGCAGTACAGAAAAGTCACATGACTATTTAAATAACCCCACACTTGGACCGTAGGTGCTATTACGTAATTTTAACCTCAGATTTCTTAGATTCCACATTTTCCTAACTTCAAAATGTTCCACAGGATGCAGTTTTCTATTAATTTGTATGAAATTCCAAACATTCCTGTAAGGGCAACTGCATATTAAGTGTATCCATTTACATTTGTTGTGTTTTTGCTATTTGTATTTAAAAGGATTATAATGCTCACTTATTAATGAAAACGCTTAGGAAAATAACATTTTAAATAGGTATGATTATTTTATCCCTCCGTTGATATGATGAAGATAAACATTTCAAATAGGTACCGGTCATCAATAGGTTAAAATGGGTGTAGAAGAAACTTATACCCCAAGCTTCAATTTTTAAAATTACAATATGTAGGACATTTTGAAAATCGCCCGTAATTTAGACATAAACTGTTAATTCCTCAGAAACTGTGGTAACTAGAAAGCTGCAACTTGCTATTATTCCATTTTTTATCGATCACAGAAATAAATGGTATACATTTTAAGCAAATCTAACAAAATATTCAGATATTTCAATTTTTACCCTTAAGTCCCACTCCAAACCCATGTTTTTGTTTTGACGTAGTTAATTACTCCACACCTTTCTACAAATTATGGTTCTTACTTAGTGAAGTGGATTTATATGTATTTTAATTATACGACAATATCTGTTATTTTAATTTGCTGTGGAGCCATTTATGACATTTGGAATAAATGTAGACTATTTCACCTAGGGAACCGTTTAGCGAACTTGTTGAAGCATATGTTGCGATGATTGTCATTTTGTTATAGTGCATTTAGTGCATTTTAGGAGCCATTTTACTAAAATTGTGTATTTCTAAGTGTTTACTTAGCAAATTCTGGTACCTATTTTGCCCATTTTTAGTGCCTTTTTGCCAGCCTATTTCACACATTCCAGTGCCTATAAATCCGCTTCCTAGTGATAAGTAATGTAAAGAACATGCCTCAAAAGTCCCCTGTATAAGATATAAAACCGGCGGAAAATTTTCTGTGGAATCATATTCGATTATGATGTTTCCTGATGAATCAGTGAGTTTGAATTATGACACCGGGATGGCGGCGCGTTATTCGAGAAAGAACACCATTACATACTTTCGATTATAATAGGCTTACTAATCATTTAAAGAAAGTACTGTTGTGACTGTAGGCTTAAGTACAAAGCCAAAGTCAAATAGAGATTTCTTCCTGTCCAAGTTTAAATCTAATTTTGCAGCAGTAGAATCAGTTTTGCCTGCATTAACAATTAAATCTCATTTGTTGTCTGAAGCGCTCTACACATATCTTTGTAACATTGAATAATACGATGATGAAAAGTGATTTCAATATGCTGTAACTAACGTCCAATGTGACTTAAATTATGTTGAATACCATTTCCTTAACAACAGAAAGAAGTTCCTGATTAATTTACTATAAGAGTAGTTCCAAATCCGAAGGAATTTTTGAAGCGAGATTATCAAACAACGAAGATAATGCAAACCTAATAGAATTAATGTGATGCGTGTAGTAGAGCAGGGTTAGTCCCCTCTGCTTTGTGGGCATTATCTGGGATGCGGAGAATGATGATCCCAGATGTGAGATAATACCTCCAGCTTCGCGGTCGCTTTGAGGTCAGCTTCACTGGCATGTATTATCCTGATGGACGTATACACCAGGATGAGTATGTGCGTTCGCTTATATTGCATGTAAAGCGGATTACAGCAAAATCTATTGGACGCTGTGCTTCGATAAACAGTATAAATAAAAATACCCATTCTTACACAACGTTGATATTCATAATACATGGAGACGTAAAATTCCTTGTCTTCTCCTATCACACATACGTAAAACTCGAAGCATAATTTTGGATTGATGATAAAATATGTCGTAACCAGGCACAAAAACTGATGAATAGAAGTGTTTGAATTTGTTGTTTTCAGCAATTCTGTTTTACATGTCTCCGATTATTCTTACAGCATATGGCAAGAAATGCTAGTTTATGCTCTCTGACAGGAATCTTACTTGTGACCTCCCTAATGCCAGTTCCAAACGTTATCACGCATTATCCCTCTTGATTTTTGGAGAATTGGTGCCTGACTCCCGATTGTGTTCTTTTGTTACCTAATGTCTTTTTGTTGGCATAGGATTGATCCCGTGCCACGTAAGTTGCCCGATAACTAAATCTCTCCTCGCATTGTCCTCCATCGTGAAAGAAACCTGCCCTGTCTGAGGACAGTCCTAGTCAATGACTGGTAATAATGTTACTGATAAACACGTCCTCTGTTTCTCTGCAGCTGCAGGTCAGCTTTGCGGAGATTATGGCAGATGACAACAAATTGGTTGAGAAGGTTTTCAAGTACTTTTCTAGGTTGGATTTTAGAATTTAGTTGAGGACTTTTTTACTCCTTTTGGCCTTATATTTCTATTGGTTGTGTACATGTATTTTTTGTAATCCTCTTTACATTTTTATTAAAGTTTAGAAGTGGTTTAAACTGGCTTTTACCATGAATGATCTTAAAGTCGCTGATCACTGCTGTTGATGGGTGCCCATACACATACACACAAACACATAAGAGAATCATAATGATGGTGGTCAACTCAAAAGTGAATTCACAATATTGTGACTTTCTGGGTTCGTAGAATTAAAAGTCCAATCTTCGTAAATTCAAATCGTTCTTTATTTGCGTAGAAATACACTTCGTAGCAGCAGAAAATTAATCACATACACAATCACGATCTACCAAGGTCGATGACCACACAAACAGTGTTCTGATTCCATCAGATCTCATTTTTTTTTTTTTTTTTTTTTTTTTTTTTGTAATTTACGTCCTCCAACGTTAAGTCATATCGGACGATGAATGGAATGGATGAAATGATGCTCATATGAGCCCGGGGTCCATGGAGCTTAAAGTTACCCGACATTCGTCTTTCAGGATAAGGGAAAACCCCGGAAAAACCTTATCCAGGTAACCCACCCTGACCGAGATTCGAACTCGGGACCTCTTCAACGTGAAGCAGACATGCTGCCACCACGCTACCGAGGCGGGCAGATCTCGTTTCAACAACACTCTACAATTGTTTACTCCTTACTGTGTTTACTACTGTTCACGACTGACTCACTGCTGGCGAATCGTCGCACCCTTAAATACTTCATATGTTAATTCCAGACTGTTCCAGAACAATAAGGAAACCGAATAATCTCTATCAATCAAGATGTCACCAGAAATGTCCATTTACCTTTGTTTGTTTCGGCAGACCTTTATCTCCGGCGCTATGTTTATTTGCTTATGCAAGCTCTTTATCTTCGTGAGCACTATCCGTCTGTTATCCATTTGCTCCGAATTTTTTATGCCCGTTGCCGCGACAATATATCAAACGTTTACATGCAGTACGGGAAGTTGGAATTAAAATGATGCATCATTTGTGTGTCACTTGTTTTGTGGCGTGGGGTATTTTAAAAGTTGCGGAGTATCGTGACATTGTGTAAATTGTTAAACTGTATAGGTTTGCAAATCCTGTATACCTGTAATACTTCAAATGTATCTCTGACAGCAAACTGCTCACAGCGCTTGGCAATTCACAATCAAGCTGAAAATGTTACAACCAAACCATAAAGTTAGTGATTAGTTTTGATGCTTCTACTTCACTATTACAATGAACTTGTCATCACATTCTATCTATACTACTTCTATGGACAAGCTCCATAGCTTTAAAGCTCAAACTCTGGAAATGAATTGAGAAAGAGAAAGAAAGAGAAATAACGAAGAAATAAAAGTAAACAACTTCAAAATACACTGCATTTCACGTTTTAATTACCCGGTACGAGATACAGCAAATTTGTACTAGTTGATTATTTCATACCTAAACTCTGCTACTTGCACTCGCGTACGTTCAAACGTAATTAGGGAATTATGATATTATCGTGCTAAAAGGGTTACCCTGACTTATCTTTGTTAATGTTATAGAAACCTCTCAGATAACACACGATTACTCAGCGTGCATATAACATATATCTGCATTTGTGATTCCTGCACATTCCATTGTGCAAACAATAAATAGAACTAAATACAACTCATTTCCAATCGGTAACTGGCTTTCAGCTTTAGTGATTCAGTGGAAAACTAGATGTGTTTCAAGAAGTGCTATGGCTTTTTTCAGGGAAAATCCAACACAATTTTTCGATATTCATGATGCTCTCTGTAGGTTACTATTCATAGTGTTATTGTTACCCTAAGAAGTCAATATACATATATTTTATTTTATGTTACTGAAATTGCTGAACTTCAAAACAAAGATTGGTTTCACAATCTCTCAGTAATGCCGGGGCATTAATTTATGTGCTGCGAAAGTTAAAAGAAGGT
This sequence comes from Mantis religiosa, assembly GCA_030765055.1. Lineage (NCBI taxonomy): Eukaryota > Metazoa > Arthropoda > Insecta > Mantodea > Mantidae > Mantis > Mantis religiosa. The sequence goes on from CM060953.1 coordinate 80,673,659, forward strand.
TTCATTAGCTTTCTTGACTAAAAAGTCATAACAAAAGGCTGGATGCCTCTTTCCATGCTTTCACATGTAAACAACTGCAGATTGGTACCACCTGAGCAGGACTGAAAACCGCCTCACAGCGAGAGGAAACAAAACAGTCGCGTTATACTACGCCTTGACTTTGGGTCTGCATACACTTGAAAGGCAATGCTTCCTAGTTCCCAGAGTACTACGTTACGTTGTTTTCGACGTTTGCACATTTGATGGTGGTGCTGTACATCTGACGTCAATCATACTCTGTGTCGAATTAACTTGTATCGCATGCGAGCGCACATCCCTCCGGCCTTTAGTCATACCAAATTATATTCAGTTTGTCTCATATCTCATAACTGTGGACGTTCCTAAGATAACTTCACAAGCACTACAAATAGTTGTTGCGAATATACAAACTCGTTTTTGAAACATAAATTATAAAATAAAAAATCGCATTTACTTAGAGAGCAAAATTTGGGGTTATTTGCTAACCTTTATTTACCTTTTGGATTATGTTTGGCTCAGCATAAAACATTTAAGAAAATTTTCAAACTAAAGGTTTGAAATTAAACCTAATTGTTCTGAAATCTAAATATATATTGCGATAAATACATTTAGGCTCCTAAAATATAAATAAAGATCCTACTGACCCATGAAAAAGTTCGCACTCACATTATGGTAGTGTTTTTTAATGTGCAGTACTTCACATCAATGTCGTTAGTAATTTTTCTACAGTATTTTAATGTAGTTTGTGTAACATTGATTTTAAACATGTGAGGATGTTGTGTCTGTGCAGATATTTTGCTAGGCAGCCATGTCCTGTTATTAGATTGAATTGTGTGGCTGCTCTTCTCCATAGTATATGTGGTATGCATTATGAATTTGCAACAGGAATTATTGTTTCTGATGTTCAGTGCTTGAATAGCTTCTTTCGTGTGACATTGAAGTGTTCGGTTTGGGTTTAAATGCTGATAATTTTTATAGAAAATCCTTTGTAGGCCAGGAAATCTGCTACTTCATTGCTGGGAATTCCAGAGCTGGGGTAAAAGTATATTGAAATTTAGGATTTCTAAAGTAATGTGGTGTAATGTTTCTACATAAGAGAATCGTGGGAAATAGACTGCTTGCATAACTGCTCCGTAGTCTCAAAGGAACTACATTTCATGAAATACAAGTTCCGCGATAGTAGATTTGGGTGGAAAAACAAGGAAAATGTTTTGGGCTCTCTGAGTGAACCGTCTCTGTATCTATGGCAGTTTCTAATTTCTAACTTAAAATAATTTGGATAATAATCCTTTGTCGAGTTTTCGTTTAGACAAGCTTATTAAACATTCATGTGACCGAATTTTCTCTAGCAATAATAATTTTCCTGTTATACACATACTTCTAAAATGGTATTAAAGTAGTAGAACATGTATGTCATAAACAATATGCATAATGGAACATGCATTGCCTCTTTCACAGCAGATATGTTTTTCTATGGTTTTACACTTCCCTGAGGACATAATTTTTTGGAACTTTAAAAGAAGCTCAAAACATACTTTCTCTACACCTCATGCTTTATGCTTTAACTTCTATCTAGATAAATACTTAGTACTAAGCGCGCTGTTGCAACTCTATGAAGTGATATTCATTTAGAAAAGCTGTAAGATATCAACATACCCTCACATTACTATGACTATAAATAAAGGGTGTGGACTTTCTTTTAAATGGCAGCATTTATTTTTTCTGCACTCCTCCAGTCCTCAAGTCTCAAAATGTACAAGCAAATACCCTTTCAAACACCAATTTGAATTTATTATGACCTTACTGAATGTGTACTGAGCAAAGGAAAGCGCATCATTACTTCAAATGGATCAGGTTTGGAATTAAAGGTACAGTACATAATTCAATATGTAGCTTTTAATTGAATAAATACAGACAAAAGCTGAACTAATAACGACAACAATGCCTTATTTCATGAATTTCCAGGAAAATGGATTGGCAGAAGGGGAAATATTGAATGGCCGCCAAGATCTCCTGACCCGAATCCCTTAGACTCTTTTGTGGGGATATTTGAAGTGAAGGGTTTACAAAGACCGATCGAGAGATATTGAAGAGGAAATGAGAAGAATGGGGCAAGAAATGCAGCTGATCACGCAAACAGAGTTTCTGAAAATATTAACTAATTTCAAAGACAGTCTCTGAGATAGTTTGGCAGTAAATGGAGATCATTTTGAGCAGCCTTTGAAATGAATTCATGTGTTATAACACAGCACCACTAAGTGTTTTATGAATGAGTTTTCTTGGTTTAAATTTAAATTATATTTCAAAATGACAATCTACCTGGACGTTTCGAGACCTCAGAACCAAAATACTGAAAAAAATCGTCATTAAAAAGGTCACGCCCTATTCACAATCGTAGCAATAGAAAACATTTTGATATCTTTCAGTTTTTCCAAAAAACATCACTTCACAAAATTATATCAAGAAAGTTACAAGCGTTGCTCCATACTTTTTTTTTTTTGCCCTGTATAATATATGTATATATACCTGACAAACTATATATATCATATAGTTTTTAAGCATGAAGTATTTTCTTTTTTTCTAATACTACTTTTCCTGCTTTCCTGTGAGTGTTTGTTCAGAATTTATTTGGCTTAAAGTATGGCGTCCGTTATATCGCGTCCTTATATGCATAAGATTGAGAAAGTGTGAATTAAACATTACAGGATGAAATGCCCTAATTGGCTTGTAACTAACAAAATTTTTCTCGCTCTTGAAATCTCTCTCTCTCTCTCTCTCTCTCTCTCTCTCTCTCTCTCTCTCTCTCTCTCTCTCTCTCTCTCTCTCTCTCTCTCTCTCTCTCTCTCTCTCTCTCTCTCTCTCTCTCTCTCTCTCTCTCTCTCTCTCTCTCTCTCTCTATCTATCTATCTATCTATCTATCTATCTATCTCTATCTCTCTCCCCCTCTCTTGCGACTTTCAGAAAGGACTAGTGTCTGGTAGAAGAGGTGTTAAAATAGGGAAGCGCGAGGAAGATTGGAGCTCCCCTTACAGTTAATTTCCCTTTTATAAACCACCTTCAGGGCTGCTTATAGTTTATAAGGAGCAAATTGGCCTTTAGTTAGCGATATATCACTTTCAGCAATGGCAGTTGAGTCAGTAAATGCAGTATAGGGGTTTGTAACACACATAGCGAGATCATTATGAGAACAAGGCTCAAATGACACTACAGAAAATGAAATGTGACACAGTACCTCGACCATAGCCTTTGGTGCCTGACGAGGCACCCCTGGGAGGGAAGAATGAGGTAGAGGGTACTAAGGATGTACTGACTCAGAAGATACGATAGCAGAGGGCAGCCTCATTAGTAATTACAGATTTGAACTCTCAGGTGGTGGCCACTGCAAGGCTTGCCTCACCCCTACCAGCTTTCATATTCCTTCGAAGACTTGGGACTTGTAGATCTTCTCCGATTTATTGGACGAGAGTTTGCAAATAACATGCACGCTGCAACTCCTGCCGATACATAAAACCCTGAAATAACCGACCAGGATGACAGAAGAAATGAAATATAAAGTGCGGTGAAATGAAGAGAGAGGAACTTTAGGGAATGTGAACCCGAGGAGCCCATGGATCTGGAAGGTCGGCCGCTGGAATCCAACCCACGATTTCCCGTATGTAAGCCATCCATTACTACCACCTGAACCATATCTTTCAGCCATTATGTATTAGAATATTAACTCAGCCTCCTCTACCCAAACCGAGCGGGATGGCTCAGGCGTTTTAGTCTGTGGTCTGCATTCGGGAGGCACGGGTTCGATTCCCATGGCCGACCTACCTCACCCATGCGTTTTTCCGTTTTTTTCCGGGTAGCTAAGCGAATGCTGGGTAGGTTAATTACATCCCGCGAATTTCCTGTCCCTCCATTTCATCTCCATTATCATTTCACATCATCTCTCATCTGGTGGTCTCTTTCAGAGTAAAAGTGTCGGCGGGTGTCTCGGCGGTGCATGGCGGGATGATGGAAGAAGAAAACTGCTTCTTCCTCCGGTAGGTCGGTTGCCGGTCTCCGCTCCTCTGCTGGGACAATTTAAGGACCACCAGCCAGGCGCCTTTGGGGCTCGGATCGCCTTCCTGGAACCTTTAGGGCTCGGCTGCTGGGCTCGTTGCCCTCCCGCAGTAGGGGAGCGAGTTCGTTGTCCTAGCCTGTAGGGGGAAGTCTCTATCCAAGTAAACTGTAGGGACCCTGCCCTCTGTGCTGTCGTGGCTCCTTGGGTCCGCCGCCCTCTGTCTCCTTAGCCTCATCCTTCCTCCCGGGGGTGTCCCCACTTTAGGGCATAGGAACAATGGGCCCAGCATGATGGCCTACGTACCGAATCCCCTCCGTAATTAAATCCTAATTCTAACCCTCCTCTACCCAAATGAAAATTTACCAGTATAGCAGTTGTTCCTTATCCAGTTATCCAACTCAAATTAAAGAAACGAAAGTAGCTGACTTGATAAGTTTTCAAAATTTGCAACTTAACCTTTCATTATAATAATTGTTATCTACACCATTCAGACAGAATGAAGCTAGGTTTACCTTTAGAACAGATCAAAGTCCCAGTATTTGAGGTACTAGGACGTTACTTTATAAAAATTTAATCGTTCTTCCGGGCTTCCTGTTCTCTTTTAGGCCAAACTCGGCAAACGCATGATCAAACTGCTAATCTGTTATTCTCATTATATTTATAAGGAACTATTACATAACACTATTAGAACACAGTGTTTTCTCTATTATGATGAAGTTCACAGAAAATAGAGTACTCATCCAAACCTTAGCATACACACGGCTAGTGCGGAATAAATGATTATTTCCATCAATTTACCTAAAATAAAAACATAGTGTTTAACTATGAAGCCTTGTTCTTACAGCATAGTAAGCCGCCAGAAAAAGGTGCGTGTCTCATAGCATATGAGAACCGCTAGTGGTCTACCGGGAAACCTACAGGTCAGTTGGAGAATTTAATATCATGTCGGCACGTTGGCCATTGTAGATAAGTGGTTTAGAGCAACGGCACAGAGAGCGGCAGATCAGTGGTTCAAATGCCGTCTATGGCACTGAATTTTTCCGTCTGACTCTACTCATCCAAACTTTAGCCTACACACGGCTAGAGTGGAATAAATTATTACGAGGGCTGTTCAATAAAGAATGATCACAATTTTTTTTTTTTTTTTTTTTTTTTGGACAACGTACCTTTACTCATCCTCATAATTTTGATGGTCATTCTCAAAATAGTCTCCCCTGAATACGATGCACTTGTCCCAGCGTTTCTGCCAGTCTTCAAAGACATACTGATAACACTTTTTGAGAGATCCTTCAAAATCGCCTCCGCAGCCTTCACCACTGCTTCTGATGATGGATAATGCCTCCCACGAAGGAGTTTGTGCAAGTTAGGGAATAGAAAACAGTCACATGGGGCTAAATCTGGACTATAGGGAGGGTGAGGGATGCCCTTCACGCAGATTTTTGCAAGATATTCAGTAACAACATTGGCAATATACAGCCGCCCATTATCGTGGTGCAGCATCCAGCCTGCTTCATGGAAATGTGGTCTTTTTCGCCTGATATGGACTTGCAATGTTTTCAGGACATCCCTGTAGTATTGTCCAGTTACTGATGTGTGTGCAGGTACAACATGCTGATAAACCATTCCATGAATATCAAAGAAGCAGAAGCAACCACTTTTGCTTTTTGGGGGGTTGCTGAAAGGAGATTTCCACACTCAGCTTTGCTGTTTACTCTCAGGATCAAAATGATGTAGCCAAGTTTCATCAGCAATGATTACGTTTGAAGGAAACTCCAGATCTTCCTCTAATATCAACTTTAGCTGCATGTTACCTCCATTTCTGCGGTAGACAATATTGAACATGTCTGAATTTATCTGGTTCTCAGAGGCGGGAACCAGGATTACCAACAATGAAAGTACTACGGCGTGTTTGTTTCATATTAAGCTAACAGAATGTAATAAGATTGAATTTAAGTGCGAAAAATTATTTCCGTAAAAAATTAGGATCATTTTTTATTAAAGAGCCCTCGTATTTCCATTTTTAAGAATAGTTTGTACAAAAGAGAGTTCGTGTGATTCAGTTTACTCATCATTTTTATTTGTTATTTCATTATTAATATGAAGAAGCACTAGAAAATTACGGAAATGTGCATTAATGGTACATGCACTAGCACGTTCTGCATTTCATATATAGAACAGGATGTATACGATCCATTTACAATTTCAACTACAAATATTATAGCTGTACAAGTTATCACAGTTTGACTTTTATCCACAACAGACGTTCTCTCAAAGTTTCGTTAGCCAAACTAGTATAACTGTTTGCTTAACTTTAGAACATCAAAGTGGATATGGATTTCCTGCCACACTTTATGTACGATTGTACGTAGTATATTCAACTGTCTCACTGTGGTACACCACATTATTTGAGACTATAACAAAGCTTTACTAACGCGTTTAACATGCTCTTCAGTTGTGCTTTGTTAGTCTGCGCCTTTGTGGTAAACAACACTATAAGTTTCGTTAACATTTCTGTACCATTCACGGATTGTTGGTCCTGAGAGCAGTGGCCTGAAAAAAGTACCTGGAAACAGATTAATTAAGATTTGGTAGCAGGGGCGTACACAAGAGTGGCTAAGGCGACTGAGGTCCCCAAGTATTCAAAAGTGTGTAGTCCAAAGCAGTCTTGGTAATATCTTCTGTAACCCTTTTATACATATAGAACTAGCACTCCACCTTTTCTGGTTTTAATAAACAGCCAAATATACATATTACACGAGGGGGGACACAAAAGAAACCGGATTGTTGTCATAAAAACTTTATTGACGAACCTTTTTACAAAATTACTTCAGTCACCTTCAAAGTAGTCTCCATTACATGCGATGCACTTGTCAGGTCTCTTTTCCCACTGTTGGAAGTATGTTCGGAACTCTTCAAGTTTGATATTGTACAGTGTCCTTTGCGAAGCTGTTTTTACCACCTCCACATCGTCATAACGCTCCTCTTTTAGCATTTTTTTTTCATTCGTGGCAGTAGGAAAAACTCGCACGGGGCTAGGTCTGGCGAATATGGAGCGTGAGGAACGACAGACCACCTCTGAGATGCCAAATAGTGGGTCACTCATAAGGCCGTGTGTGCTGGAGCGTTGTCTTGATGCAGAAACCAGTCACCTGATCGCCAAAGTTCCGGTCGTTTCCTCCACACATCCTTTCGCAGACGCCTTAAAACATCCAAGTAAAAGTGCTGGTTAACAGTCTGGCCAGGGGGTACGAATTCCCGACGCAAAACTCCACGAACATAAAAAAAGACAACGATCATCTTCTTCACATTTGACATCACTTGCCTTGTTTTTTCGGTCAGAGAGAGCTGGGAGTCCTCCAGTGGCTTGAAGATTGCATGGTTTCTGGGTCATACCCGTAACACCAACTCTGATTCCCTGTAATGTCTTTGTTCAAGAAGTTTGGATCACGTGCAGTCTCTGCTTTCAAGACCTGACAAACGTTCATGCGGATGGTTTTGTGCTCCTGTGTGAGAAGGCGCGGAACAAATTTAGCAGCAGCACTTCTCATGTACAAATCCTCCCTCAAAATCCGATAGCAGGAGCTCCAACTGATTCATGTCGCTGCTGAAATTTGGTCGATCGTTTGGCGACGATCCTCGTTGATCTCTTGGCGGACCTTTACAATGTTCTCATTTCGCGATGTTGAAGGGCATCCAGAACGAGCTTGGTCTTCAACACACATCTCACCACGTTTAAGGTGCCCAAACCACTCGAAAACCTGTGTGCGGCTCATAGCGTCCTCCTGGAAAGCTTCCCGAAGCATTTGGTGTGTCTCGGTTGCAGCTTTCTTTTTTAAGCAGGAAAAAAAATTTTCACACACTCTTTGTTCTTTTAAAGTTTCCATAACTACTTCGCAGAGGTAACCCGCCAACAGTCAGAGAAACACAATACCGCACTTGCACCTTCAGCTCCACACTGACGCCGTCTACTCAGTTGTTTTATGAAGGTTTCTACTAACACCATCTTGTGTGAGAACCCTGCACTACGTCTCCGAGTGGCAGCGCCCTAAGAGTCCGGTTTCTTTTGGCCCCCCCCCCTCGTATACAATAAGAAATGTAAAACATTGCTGGATGACAAAATTAATGATTTCGTTTTGGAAAATGTTGATTTTCAACACCAATAAAATAACTTTCTTGGCTCATTTTTCAATGAGCTCATCTTTAGTTACAGCTTATTCGTACTAAATGGTTGCAAAGCTCTTTTGTAATGAAGTACAAATTGAACTTCTTAAATGGGAATCTCCTTTGTCTTGCAGTTATACATTGGTGTAGTTCCTGAAAGATACGTAGATGATGCTTTAAAACTTCTACATTTGCAGGATAAAGCTATAAAACTCACATTATAAATTGAAAAAAATTGTTTCCTGCCCTTCCTGGATCTATAGATAGTAAAAATAACAATAAATTAAAGTTTGGCTTTTATAGGAAATAAACTCACACTGATTACGATATAAAAATAAAAGTTTCAACCCTTTGTCACACAAATTTCCTGTTTGAATAGTTTAATTTACAGGTTGATAAAACACCTCTAAAGAAGGAAGAATTTAATACAGAATATATACAATCTATTTATACTGCCTTTTTAAATGTATATAATAAAGATTTTATATACAAAATGTTAGAAAACTTTAAATATAAAAGATGTAAATGATGTTTCCACTCTTAAAAAGGTAAAACATGATTGATTGTATTTTCATAAATGTTACTTATTATCCACGGGCAAATAAAAAATTTCAAAAAGAAAATTCAAAGAATTTTGTATAACATTGGTACCTCAAAATAAATACAGCATAACAAAACATAACAAGTTAACTGTTTAGTGTGCGATAAGATTTATATCGGTAGGACCAAACTGATTTAGAAACCAGACTGAAGGAACATTTCAGAGATATTAAATATAAACAGACAGATAAAGCGGCCGTGGCTGACCATTTTTGGTTATCTAAACATGAAATAAACTCGGAAGTTAAATTATTGTATCAATTGAACGAACCGATAGATTTAATGGTTTGGGAGAAAATATTCATTTGGAAAAATATTGATGGCATGATGAATATTGTTATCCCACAAGTAGATGTCATCAATAAGTGTGTGTTGTCCCCGGTAGATGGCAGTAAGATAGGTAGCATTTTCTCCAGTGTGTCAGTGTCACCCGTGTCAGGCTGACAGGTTGTAAATGAAGTAAAATTTGCTTCGAAACCGGTCCCAAGGTTTGTAAGTGTGTTTCTATAGTGTTAATTATTCTTAATAATTGGTATAAAAATTAATTATATAAATATTTGTATCAGTTAGAATTATGGAAGACGTAAGGTGATATTTCGCACATCACATCTATTGTGGCTAATGCCCCAGGAGGACGGGATGAAATGAGAGAAATGCAAGAAGCCACGGCAGGGAGACAGGCCACAAAGATGGGTAGGAGCTCATTTTATCTGGACTGGATTAGGTTAGATTAACTTCTAGGTGGACTTTGGTCCTATAAATGTTAAATTATTTGTTGGTTATGGTGGTCCACTAAATCCTTTATTTAGTAAACATCCTCCTGAGTCCTGAGTTCAGGCATGCCTAAGGCTAAAAGCATAGAATGGCTGCCAACAAAACAAACTTATTGGTCCAGGGCTCTTTCCCTTATAGTCAAATTGGCAAGTACAGCCCCATAAAACAACCATAAATAATATTTTCTAAAGGACATAATACAATATTAGAGAGAAAATACATTTTCAATAATATATTTTATATCCAACTCATATGTAAATATCTGGAAGAGACTATAGAGTGAACATATGATTGATTTTGTGTATTTCATTTATTCTTGTTTCACTACTTCTCAAATACACTCTGTCTGCATACACTCTGTTTGCTAGAGTATCTTTGAAATGTTAAAGCGGTGCACTTATCTCCATTCCTTATTTATTATTCAAAGTAAATGTTGCTTGTACACATTTTGTGTATCAAAACTTTCTTAAAACTCTGAGACCTAAGAATAAGTTACAGGCCTAAACTGTTGCACTCCTGACAGTAAGTGGATTTGCAAGACGTCCTATTTCTTCCTAATAACAACAAAAATCTTGCGCTAAGTACACCGAAGGACCCTTGATAGAAAAGACGCGCTTCCTCAGGTTACGTCTTGCCTCTCCTCACCTAATAAAATGAAAATCTGAGTCGCGGAGAAAGGGTAGAAAAGCAATTTCTTTCCTTTACTGAGCGCCTGACATGGGAAGGCTTTCAATTCTCTCCAGGTGCGAGCCGAAATGTAATGAATATAATGCAAACTCTATGGCGAAACGAAAGATGGAACATTTTCGATCAAGCGGAAACTGGCAGTTGATGTGGAAGGTTAAGATGTATCGTTTATTTAAAAATTGTTCCTGTATACAGTATCAGGTTTAGGCAGGCACGAAATGGATTACGCGAGCCCAGGGGTGCCCATCCCCCATCGGCTGTAGTGAATCTCCTCAATAAATTCCTTTCAATTTTTCTGAGAGCTTAACAGCCGGAAAGATTCCAAACTGGCTGTGACACATTACAAATAAAAGATTTGGCATTTGGTCATGTATATATAAATGTATCTCATAGTAAATAAATAAACCAATAGTAAATGTAATATTCTTATATATTCTCATTATCTGCATATCGACCTGAAATCCTATAGTTCCTTTCATAGATTTCCAAAAATTATTTTTTGATATGCCACATTACTCCACAGGGAGTAAAATGTATTTCAAGTTACGTTAGGGATGTACAAATATGTTAAGAAATACAAACTTGGATCTAAAATTTGACGGATTTATTTATTAATAATTATATTAACTTTGTAAAGTGACTTCAATGTTTTCACATTCCCCAAATTTTTAATTCTGTCCTACAGATGCTCATTTTGGCGTAACTAGCGACTCTACTTGGACAGGAGTGGGATAATTCTTGTATATCCAGGAAAGCATATCAGGTCATTTCTACATAGAGATGATTATCAGGTGAATTTTAGCCGGCCTTCTAGTGGGTTTTAGGGCCGGTCGACAACGAGGTCATTTGGGAGCCGGCCTTCTAGTTTTAGGCATAGCTGGCTGTTAATATTTAGGTTTTCTCCCTCGAAAGAGAAGATATTCCACTCATTTTTTGAATTCCTTTAATTCTAGTTCCCTCCAACATAATCAAAAACTATCCTTTTGTTATGATTAAAAAAGGAACAGGTAAATAAAGTAAAATAAAAGGTACACTACTTGTCTGCGCTTTGACACATAGCTCTAGCACATTAGAACTTCTTTTACCCGGATCAACTGGAACTAGGGCCAATCCAAGCTAACGGAAATACGGGTTATACAGAGAATGACAGAAAACGATAGTAAAAGCATGTATTGCATCACCGAAATATTTTCAATGTAGTTTACTATCATCACACTTTCAGCTAAAACATATACACTGTGAAGCGGGAATCGATGGGTGCAATCCTAGTTCAGGAAAAAGGCGTTGAGGTTAGGATCCTTTTGATGTAGGATTCAATCAGGGAAAGATAGATTATGCTACTAGAGAGTTGTTCTCTGTTTGTAGGTAAGGGTGAGCATAAGTATACTCAGTCTCAGGGTCCAGCGTTTAAGTGGAAATACACTATGCTTCCTTGTTGACTTCTCTCACCAGTTTATTGATAGAGCATTTATATTATGAGATCGCTCCCCAACGCACATGCTCGCCACCCGTCTGTATCACTCCTTGATTCAAGTTACCAACTTTTCACTGTCCCGCATCTATTGTATGTTCTACTGGGCACTGCCCCGTCACTTTACGCATCCATTTACGCATCCACCCGCCGAAACGCCTCAAGATGAAGTGTCGCCACTTTCCTGGTCTGTTCGCGCCCTTTTCGTCCGCGGGCTGATCTATCCACGCCCATTTTGTATTTCATGAATATTCTGCCCGTATCACGTGATGTTTTGATTGGAGGTTTGTTCTCCTTATATTTAATTTGATTGGTCTTTCACCTCCTCCTATGTCTAGGCAGCAGTTCAGTTTTTGTCCCACCGGGGTTTGACCCTTGAAGTCATTGGGATACATATTCTGACTTTTCCTCACATTTCCCGACCATCTCGCATTCATAAGGGGAACTTCGTCCCCTTGTCTGCCCTTCTCACGTGTTTGGAGTTTCTTTGCATACATGACACATTCCTTAATGTATATAGTTTTATTTTCTCTCACTTGCTTATAGCAAGTACTGTATGTACTGTAATCGTGTTTGAATTTGCACTGTACACAAAACTGACAACTTACTAGTCGGTAGTTAAAAAAGGCAGTGTGCTTTTGCTGTCTCAGTTTAGTGTATTGTTTACAAGTAGCGCGATCTCGCATCCGCTTTAACATCAGAAGTTCATTTGGCAATGTTTCGGCCTGACTCTGGACATAAAGCATCAATTTCTCTAGATTTGCTACTGCTTGTGTATGGATCATAACCACAGCTGGTTCATCAACACTTTCTGAATCTGAATAATCTTCAGATTTTATTTCCAGTAACGTTGCATAAGAGAATAATGCCCTCCTCTGTAATCGGGTAATAACCTCCGTCATTGTGAATGTATTGTCAATATCGGAACAGCCATTGATATTTAAAAAAAATTATAACATCTTCCTCCACACTTATTTCTTCTTCTTCTTCTTCTTCTTCTTCTTCTTCTTCTTCTTCTTCTTCTTCTTCTTCTTCTTCTTCTTCTTCTTCTTCTTCTTCTTCTTCTTCTTCTTCTTCTTCTTCTTCTTCTTCTTCTTCTTCTTCTTCTTCTTCTTCTTCTTCTTCTTCTTCTTCTTCTTCTTCTTCTTCTTCTTCTTCTTCTTCTTCTTCTTCTTCTTCTTCTTCTTCTTCTTCTTCTTCTTCTTCTTCTTCTTCTTCTTCTTCTTCTTCTTCTTCTTCTTCTTCTTCTTCTTCTTCTTCTTCTTCTTCTTCTTCTTCTTCTTCTTCTTCTTCTTCTTCTTCTTCTTCTTCTTCTTCTTCTTCTTCTTCTTCTTCTTCTTCTTCTTCTTCTTCTTCTTCTTCTTCTTCTTCTTCTTCTTCTTCTTCTTCTTCTTCTTCTTCTTCTTCTTCTTCTTCTTCTTCTTCTTCTTCTTCTTCTTCTTCTTCTTCTTCTTCTTCTTCTTCTTCTTCAATCTTGTATTCTGTTATGTGGCACACACCAGGCTACAAATTTTTACATGACTTTATCAAAGTTTCTCTTCCAACCTGGCCCCAAGCAGGTGGGTGAGTGCAATGAATTCAGTTTTTTCAAAACTGGTCTGGGTTATCCGGAAGTCCGCCTTAAAGAGGCCAGGGTTTACGAGTACTACTTCCTTAAAGTATCTTAGATAATATAGGTTACACAACAGAGAATGAAACTTCACTCACTTAACTATTGGAAGTATTGGGGCTAACATCTCTCAGTAGAAAAGGATAAAGTGAAAGAGCAACTGGAGGCTAGAGGCCGTACGAAAATAGGCCATAGGGACGTGTAGAAGTCCATAACAGTTCTCAGATCGAAGAACCGTCCTACAATTTGAGTTGCCTTATGAGAGAGATGAATAAATTTGCGGGGAAATTTTTTTAATTTAAGCAAATATCCGCATTATCTGTCCGTCACCACCGTACGCCACGAAACCTAGAAGTATAGTTGGGAGAGAAGGAAAGAAAATGAACGGGGAGTGTTATAAAGGATATTATTCTAAATGAGAAACCACACTTATCGACCGGGAAAAACTATGAGAAACCCAAAGGGTGCTCAAAGGAACTGAAACCGGATCTCAATGCGTTCCTCATGCATTATCGCGTGGTCAACTCGTTCGGTTTAATGAGTATTATTCTTAGTCATGGCACTGTGGAAGCAAGTGTTACGTTTCTACTAGCTTCTTTAGATACGTAATCTCCCTGGTAGTTCAGAAACTAATATATCACTTGTATATGATATGTAGGTATATCTCTGTAATGAATATTTGCGTTTTCGTTACTCGATTCCACGGTGGCCACATTTTTGCAGGTATGTAAGAGATCTATTTCAAATATTAAAATATGGTAAAAGGATACAGGATAGAGAATATCTGCACGGGTATATTGCGGCCAACACCTCTCAATAAGATGGGAGGCCACGGAGTGATGCGCGAAGTCTCTAAGATTTGCTGAGAGTTATTCAACATGGTGCACGGTCACTAACATTCTGGATCAAGCGTTGTTCCTCCATGTATTAGCGACCGACCGCTTAAAAGGGCATTTACAATTCGCAAGGATTCGCAAGGCTATATTTCACGAAAGCACACCTGAAAAATGATACGAAAATGTTGGAAAGGAAATCTAGTTAATAAAGAAAGTACCCCGAGGGACAATGGAAAACAACAAAAACCCCTTGAAATCAAACGCTTTCTTCTTGTAACAGTAGCTATATAATGTGAAATAACCATTCTGCATTTAGCATAGAATCGGAAATGTTTTATTGTCAAAATGAAACTGTTTTTCTTCCTATGAATGATGCCCGTTTTAGCAATGGGTGATTTAGTAGTTCTTAAGCTTCCGTTGGGCGCGTCAAATTTCATGACGCCGTTAGTCGCAATGTATCTGCTGGATACATATGACGTTAATTGTATTTTAATATCTTGTTTTCAATTGTTTTAAAACGAATGCACCTTATTATGAAGCGGAAGCGTTTCTCGGACGTTGTCATCCTCAAAATATTGATACCAAGGTCATCTGTCCTCGCCTTGGTAGCGTGGTGATAGCAGGTCTGCCTTACTGCCGGGGTTTTCCCTTATCCTTCAAGACAAATGTCAGGTAACTCTAAGCTCCATGGACCCTGGACTCATTTGAGAATCATTTTACCCAATTCATTCACCGTCCGATGTGACTTAACGTTGGAGGATGTAAATTACAAAAAAAAAAAAAAAAAAAAAAAAAAAAAAAAAAAAAAAAAAAAAAAAAAAAACGCGGCTAACGAAGGGTTAAATAACGATTGTTAGATCAGAATAACATTTTCTAAGGAGCGGTATCGAAATTATTGAAGGATAACATTAACAATAAAATTTTATGAAGCAATGATACGGATTAAAATAATTATTGTAATAAATAACTTCCATGCGTTAAAATCAGTTCATAGCGTAAGAGGTACGAGAACAAGGGGTTATTAGCGACTTCGTGTTGAAGGAAAACATAATTAGCTAACATAATTAAGGTTCTGTTAAACTCAAGCGTCAAGTACACCATTAGCTTAAAGGTCACGAACTTATGAACTGCACAGACTCAGACAAAAATACCGAACATGAATGGGACAAGTCCTTTCGAATTTAATGACTTTCACATTAACAGTAGTGTTTCATAGGCAAAGGGGAAGCTTCATTGTTAGCAGTTTAAAAGGTGGTCCACTTAAGTAGGAGCTTTGGTGGTGAGTGGTAAGTAGGTGGCACTTAAGTTAATAAAAGAGCAGGTATATCTAAAAGTTGTGTCCTTTGTTTCATTTTTATTGGTATAATATAACGTACCTTACTGTGATCGATTATTGACACAGCTTTAAGACCATGCTATGGATGTGCAGATTATGTAATCGCTGCCACAAAATTCCAGGTGGAATTTTGATACAACATTGTTTTGTATTTTTTTTGTGAAAACAAGAAATATTTGTAATTGTACAACTTATAGCGCTAAGATTTAAGAATTTTAATTTTTCAGTGTTATACATTCAACTATTCGTTCCAAATGACTAACCGCTAGCCTCCATTTCACTTATCATACAGTTTAACTTGTTCACTCTCACCGAATCAATGCACAGCCTAAGTAAAATGTCACATCAATACTGGATCACCTGGTAGAGGATTCATTGGAGAACGAGATTAGAAACTGCCCACCCACCGCTTGAAGGTAACAGAAGAATGAAAGGGAGAGAGGTTTGTACTGTTCATCTGCTCTGTTAGTGGATCTGTTTACTAGGAAATGAATGTATGACAGTGCATATGAGTCAGCCATGTTGCCAGATCTAATGTTTTTTGCAGTAACTACAGTATGGATGAGTTATGTGACAACACTTGTGTATTTTAAACGAACCTAGCATCCTTGCCATTCTAGGAAGGCGATCATAAACACCACGTGGACAGCAAAAGTTATTACTCTATACATTGCTCTAACTTGCCTTCTTGTGCTGGGCAAACAGTAACGCACATATCGTTTCCTTATCAGAGGATTTTCATATTTATTGACAGACTATTCATTAAAGGATTATTTTTTATTCTCTTTTGCTTTACTCAATAAATATTGAAATTACTTCAAATAAAATCGAACGAACGTATAGAGCGACATCTGAAGTTGAGAAAGTCAACGTTTCTTTTAAATATAAAATATCAAATATTCTTTGAGTTCAGAGAAAACAAAGAATTACACCTCGAAGTGCAGCTCAAATAATAATGGCATAAATAATAATGGCAGCATTTTCTGTAGACTCTACAGAAAATGCTGTAGAGTCTACATAAAATTGCTAAAGAATAAGGAATGAAAATATCAGCATATAAATCCAAAACCATGGCATTTAAAGGAATTAATCCAGTAAGATCAAAAATAGTGTTAGATAACATAATAATTGAGCAGAAATCACACTTTAAATATTTAGAATGTAATGTCTCGTATCAAGGAGAAGCTGATATAATAGAGAAAATAAATAAATTTAACTTTACAACAGGCACAATTAAAAGAACATTAAAAAATAGAGCAAGAAAAGACTCTATAATAAAACTATACAAAACAATGGCAATACCAACTCTGATCTATGGATCAAAAACATGGACACTAACAAAAAGAAATAGTACGAGAATACAATCATCAGAAATGAAATTCATAAGAGCAATAGCTGGATATACCAAACTTGATAAAAGACGTAGTCAGGATATTAGGACAGAATTAAAAGTAGAAGAAATAAACCATATTATTGAAAGAAATAGAAATCAATGGAAAGAACATGCTCAGAGGATGAATAATAACAGAATACCAAAAATAGCCTTAAACTATAAACCTATAGGAAGAAGAAACCAGGGAAGACCAAAGAAAAGATGGGCAGACCAATTTGGAGCCGGAACGGGTTAAACAATCCAAAGCCGTGAGGTAGAAAATGATGAAGAAAAGGAGGAAGAATAATAAGTGCAGCTTAAGCTATTAGGAACTCAAAAAATAGCAGAAAATTACCAGGAATGTTTAATGCAGCAAGTAAGTTAATTTACATATTTTGTATACTTTCATGGGCTGGACAGCTTTCCTGAATTAAGTTCTCTTATAGTTTGCTAAAGCAATAAAAGTATGTGATAAAACCATAAAATAACTTTGTAACTTCGATAAGAATGACGTACATTTTTAAATATTAACATAGAGTACAAGGTATGTATGCATTTCGTTTGTCATCTCTACTGCTACTTTTGATTAATATTTTCGAGAAATTAAAAATCTGTAAACGTAAATGATAAATGGAGTGAGCGAAAAATTTCACAGTGGTCTTACTCAAGTAAGGATTTTGATATTTTTATAGATTTAATTATTTTAATCGTGCTGTATAGCACATAATCATGCTAACACATATACAAGAACAGATACGGTTTTATAAAGATACTTCTTTTGGTATAAATGATCTCGAAACTCGAGGACATTTGAATGCCACAATTTTTATTGGATAGCAACATTTACTGCATTATCTTAAGTAAGGGGAAAAGACAAAACAGACAAACAATTCACTACACAACTGTGCCCCCTTGTTTTCCCTAACTGATATATTTGTTGCGATTCACAAATTTCGAAGGGACTTCGTATGCTATAGCTGATGCAAAATACAATCTAGAATATCAAATAAAAGAACGTGCTCTGGAAGTTGTAGCTGGCACGTTTGTAAATGTTTTCCCGGATGCTGTTACGGCAGACGTAGAGCTGCGTTCCGGAATTGAAATCTTGCATATGGTGTATTACACTGAAAATGAATTAGCTCCGGTATTTACTCGTGGTGACCTCTGCACTCGCGGCGCAGGGCAGTGGGGAGGTTAGTAGCAAATTGCCTGGATCAAAGGCACGGTTGTGTAACTTCCCGGGAAAAATAATTATACTTGTCTGCAGCAGCAAATGAAATTTTGTAGAGAAACGAGGCGGACCAACCCCCAGCCCCGCGCCCTGAATATTTAAATTGATAAGAGAGAAACACTCAGCCCAACCCGCATTTGCAGTAGTGCCAAGCTACTATAAACTACACTTTAGAATAATTTCTGGAAGTTCTTGCTGGATGACTGGTTCTCAAAAGAAAGGGTAACTCATTAAAAGTATTCCAAATTAATCAAAACTCAAGACGTCGAAGATGCTTTACATTTAGCAAAGCCTATATATTTAGCTGTGTTTTAAAGTAATTGTAGGGAGAAGATGGCTGAGTAGTTAGACCGCTCGATTCTGACCAAGACAGCTCGAGTTCGATTCCAGGCGACCTTAAAGTGAGATTTGTTGTGGACAACACGGCGCTGGGGCGGCACTACCATCTTATTCCACCGGTGCTCCATTTTCATCTGATGTACCATCAGTGTCACGGCCTGCGGTGCCGCGTGTAGTAAAAGCGGGAGTTGAACACTGCACAGATTTAGAAAGAAGATAGTTTGTAATGATAATACTATGCTCAACAAATGGGTGTACCTCTTATTGTGGTTGACACTCTTCAGAAGCGAGGGATCAAGTAAAGGTTGTACAGGAGGCTAAAGGCCGTAGGGAAACACACACAGGGACGCGCTTGAGATTTCCTAACAATACCATGTTCGAGCATCTTATACAGTCCGGAGAAGATGAAAAGAGCAGCTCTCTAGAATCCTTCCTTTGAGCAAATATCCGCATCATCTCTCCAGTAGCCCACCTCGGTAGCGTGGTGGTAGTGTCTGCTTCACCGTCAAGAGGTCCCGAGTTCGAATCTCGGTCAGGGTGAGTTACCTAGATAAGGTTTTTTCGGGCTTTTCATTTATCCTGAAAGACGAATGTCGGGTAACTCTAAGCTATATGATCCCTGGGCTCATTTGAGCATCATTTCCCCATTCCATTCATGGTCCGATATGACTTAACGTCTACCAAACGCCACGAAATGTAAAAGCACATCTGAAAGATAAAAAGGAATTCGAATGAAAGTTAACGATAGGGAAGAATGTCATTGTAGATGAGAAACCACCCCAGCATGTACCTGCCGACCAATGAAAACAAGGAACACAAGGACAGAAACAGTGTTTGACGGGAGTCGAAACTAGAGCTGCGGAATGCGAGCCTCCGACGTTACAACTGCCAAATTACTATATATATATTTCAATATCACGAATGTAAATTTCATCAAGGATCAAAATACCACCGCAGTCTGGCCTATAGCTTAGTATGCGTTGCAGTAATTATAAGTAAACAAATAAATATGTATGTGCAATGCCAGTCTTTATATCCATATTGATTATGTAGTAATTATACAAAGGATTCGCATAGAATTACGTTTTTGTCATTTGTATATTTAACATAATCAACGTCTGTATGTCTAACCTGCATTTAGGTCACATACAGTACAAATGAAATCTTCAAATCACGATGTTGAGCTTTATTTAAAATGGACTTCTGGAGAATGTCTGCCAGGAAGTCAAGAAGGGATAGGATAAGGAAAGAATAAGAGTGTTGTTGAATGTGGAAAGAAATGTTATAGAAGTCTTAAATGAGAAACCACTACAATGGTATGGACACATATTAAGGATGGATGATGGCGGATTACCAAAGGATGTGCTCAGGTGCACGCCAGAAGAAACAAATAGGAAGGGAAGACCTAATGATCAGTGGATGGACAAGGTGAAACTGTGTATTAGACAGAAAGTGCTACTTGATGTAGATGCATTAGATAGAGAGAAATGGAGGAAAAGAATTTCTCTGTTAATTTTATATTGTGATACAATTTTCTAGTTGGCTATTGGTGTGCTTCAGGTAACCGACAGCATTGTAGAAATCCCTTATTTAAAAAAGAAAAAAAAAAAGTTTTATTTACTCACATAGAAAGTTTTAGGCCAAGTGTCACAGCAATTATTCAATAGTATAACGTAGATTGGCAATTCTTCTGTTTTGCATTTGTTTGTCGAAATGTTACTTAACATTGGGATTTCAAATCGAATACTTTGTAAATGTTAATGCTTGGAAAAAAGTTGTCAAGTGGACACCTTACTTTTACCTGGAATAGTGTCATAATAATAACCCATGGCACGACAGCCCTTAGGGGGCCAAGGCCTACCATCCCGACTGCCGGCCTCACGCCCACTTACACACTTCAGAGGTGGGCGATCATGCAATGGAATAGTGTTCTGGTTCACAAAATATTTGCAATTAATGAATTGTTTAACCTACTTCGTTTAGTAAATTACTGGCGGAGAAATGGTGGGGAACAGCACCATTATCAGCTGAATCTTTCCTGGTGGCGTATATGTTCTAGACGTTCTCGGGCTACGAGCCAGGTAAGCAGATGTTGAGACATCGACGTTTCGGGAGCGTACATCTCTCCCATCTTCAGGATGTTGATTCAACATCCTGAAGATGGATTGATTCAACATCCTGAAGATGGGAGAGATGTACGCTCCCGAAACGTCGATGTCTCAACATCTCCTTACCTGGCTCGAAGCCCGAGAACGTCTAGAACAGCACCATTATCGACTGCAGCCTATGTAGATCTATTGCGCAACCCCAAGTCTTGTCAATGATCCATAAGCCTGGCGTTCATAATGAATAGTGTTCATAACTCTGAACCTTACAGTGGTAAGATCCTCTAATTTGGAAATTAATTTCCAAAAATTAGTGCTCTTTGATCAGCAAGAGTTGGATTGCTCGCAGAATAGATGGGCAGATAACTCATCTATCGGTTGACAGGAGTTGCACCTGTAAGGAAGACCGTTACAGGTAGATTTCCCCTTTTTAAGTTACAGATTTTATGAGCTGTATATGCGTGAGAGTTTTGGAATTCCTTTAACCTACAAATAAGTTATTTATTTCATAATTTTTCAAAACACGATCACTAGTATCAACCTAACCAGCTCTTACGACAGCCCAATATTGGTTCAGGCCCACTAAAAGGGAAGGTCAGTTCTCTTCTTGTTCTTTCATTGGCTAGAATCCCCACATACCCTAGATCTGAACTGAACTGTCAGTAGTGTCCAATCCGTGCCTGAGTATTTGTAAATAAAGAATACATTCATTTCTACGGTGTCACTACCAAAATAGCAAATATGCTTGCTGTAAAGCAGTGACACATTCCTTGAATTAAATGAACAGTTGATACTATTGCCAAAATGTCCAGGATCTCCAAAATCTGGGTTTATAGTCATCAGTATTCATTGACAGAGTCAACATGAATTCAATGCCATGGCCGGGATATGAACCGCAGATCTACTGGTTTCCTTCAAGTCGCTCTCACCCACTGAGCTGCCATGGCCAATTTGCCGTCATGACACTAAATTCCCCAATCGACTCATATATCACTACCACTAGGGGCTCTTAAAATAACTCCATAAAATCTACTTGCAATTATTCCTTATTAATTAAATGGGCGATCTGGAGATGCTCATTTTCTTTAATTTCTTAGTGATAGGGTATTTGTGGACATTCTCATTTAAATTGTACTCAGTTATTCCTATATTAATAGCTGCATTACACCTATATCAATAAACCTGTTTTTCTTTCTTTTTCACATATAAATTTTTACAAATATCTAAAGAATTCGTCGATTTGAGATGAAAGCAATTTACCATTGGTACTACAGATGGAGAAACGTTCGACTAGATTTCAAGTATCAGGAGTTAAATTTGACTGACGCATACACTGTTACTTTAAGACCGAGTATTACGTACCATTGTTCTCTGTCAAGCCGTATCATGTATTGTTTACTCTACACGTATAACCATGCGCATAAAAACTAAATCAAATTCATTTATATAAAAATATATTATAACCGAAATGTTATAGGAGTGTTTTAGCCATAAATACTTGTTTGGCAAGAAATAAAGAAATATGTTTATTTGACTCTTCTTACTGGTGTAAAATTTGCTGCTTGCATGTACATCAGATTACTTTGTTACAAGTCCTCATTATTACAAATTAAGTTGGATCTCCTAATTGATCTTGAGTGCTAATTATAGAGAGAAACTACCTTCGCGAGAGCGAAGCTGTAGAGAAGCGAATGTTTATAAGCACATTCCAAGCCAATTAGCTTAGAGGAGTCATAACATTTGCGATCTAAGGCCTAATGTTTGGTGAAGCACGAAAAGCTCAGTCGCGCAAACGTTATAATGCTAATTAAAGATCACTTACATATCAACATTTATAAAGTATCGCATTCCATACCATAGTAATTCCACGGTAAGAAAGAGTGCCTTCTTGGCACAACAAAATGAAATGATAGGCAAATCCTCCTGAAGAATTTCTCTATACATACAAAAATTCAATGTCGAGATTTCAGCAAAAGCACATATTTTCAAACGGTCCTGAATAAAAGAACAATAAGCTTTCGAAAAAAGTCTCTGTGTGAATGTCTTTGTCTAAGAAAGCATAAGTCAAAAACTCTGTTTAATACTCATACCAAATTACCATTTAAGTTTAGCGCTTTTCAAGTATACGATACAAACATTCAAGAAAATCTCCCACCCCAAACTACCCTTTACGTTAGACAAGTTATTGCTTTCAACATGTTTCAACAATGTCACTAACGGTTTTGATTAAAATATAGTAATTCTATGCTGTCTTCGTTAAAAATAAAAACATTCTGTGAACAGTCTCTGAAGTCCTCTTTTCTAATTGACTTTTGTACACCCGCTTAAGCAATACACACCCCTCTATGAGGGCTCTTCAAAAAAGAATGATCATAATTTTTTACGGTCATAATTCTTAGCACTAAAATTTAATCTTTTTATTTTCTGTTAGCTTAATGTGAAACAAACTCGCCATACTAGCTTCATTGTTGCTACCCTGGTTCCCGCCTGTGAGAACCAGGTACGCTAAGACATGTTCAGTATCGCCTACCGCTGCATTGGAGGTAACATACAGATAAAGTTGATGTTAGAGGAAGATCCGGAGTTAATATCAAACGTAATCACTGCTTATGAGACTTGGCTACATCATTTTGATCCTGAGAGCAAACAGCAGAGCTCATTGTGGAATTCTCCTTCATCACCAACCGCCCGAAAAGCAAAAGTGGTTGCTTCTGCTGGGAAAGTTATGGTCATATCATTATTTGATGTTCATGGAATGGTTTATCAGCATGTTGTACCTGCACACACATCAGTAACTGGACACTACCTCAGGGCTGTCCTTGAAAATTGCAAGTCCATATCAGGCGCAAAAGACCACATTTCCATGAAGCAGGCTGGATGCTGCACCACGATAATGCGCGGCCGCATATTGCCAATGTCGTTGCTGAATATCTTGCAAAATTCATTGTGAAGTGCATCCCTCACCCTCCCTATAATCCGGATTTAGCCCCATGTGACTTTTTTCAATTCCCTAACTTAAAGTAACACCTTCGTGGGAGGCATTATCCATCATCAGAAGCAGTGGTTAAGGCTTCGGAGGCGATTTTGACGATATTTCCAAAAATGGTTCCCAGTATGTCTTTTAAGACTGGCAGAAATACTGGGACAAGTGCATCACATTCAGGGGAGACCATTTTGAGAAGGACCATCAAAATTATGAGGATGAGTGTAGGTACGTTGTCAAAGAAGATTGTGACCATTCTTTATTGAACAGCCCTGGTACATAGAAAAGGAAACAAATTAAAGGCAAACCTAAGAGTGAACGAACATATCTTGCAAACACTGAGAGACAGTCAAAAGATTATACATTGGTTTGAATTTTAAAATATACTTTTATCAAATTGGAAGTAATAAAAAGTGAAATGCTCCAAAAACAAAAACGTTGCGCTTAAAACCATCTATAAATAAATTATCATAATTTCTCAGGACAAACTACGGAGTGTAATAGGCAATTTCCTAAGCAGATATAAGAAATTTTTAACAACAGAAGGAATTATTGCGTCTACTTTCTTGATATACGTTAGTAATTTCATTTTAATTTGTTGTGCTTATGTTAGTTAGGACAGAAGTAAATTACTCCATAAACCGTACTATGTTTATGATGGTCTTCCTAAACACATGCAACACCGAAATAGCAACCAAACTCAACGAGCTCCGTGTACGTGAAACCGGTCTTGGCAAGTCTCGATTTTTTTTTTTCCTTGTTGTAATTTACGTCCTCCAACATTGTCATATCGGACGGTGAATGGATTGGGTGAAACGATGCTCAAATGGATCCAGGGTCCATGGAGCTTAGAGTTACCCCACATTCGTCTTGAAGGATAAGGGAAAACCCCGTAAAAAACTTATCCAAGTAACTCACCCTGACCGAGATTCGAACTCGGGACCACTTAAACGTGAGGCAGACGCGCTACCGAGGCGGGCCAAGCCTCGATAGAAGGGAGGAAAGGAGTCATTCCATGGTTCTGCTTAAAATCATGAAAATTATGAGACTTAGGTATATTATAGTTCAAAATACATTTTCCAATCTGCTGGGATAAGAAAGAAGAGGTACATATTCCGATAGAATGAAGGAATGAATGAACTAATCAAGGAGATATAACACAGAAGTAATAGATCCCTAGTGATTAAGAAAATGTTCATGCCTCAGTTTCAATTAAAGTGAAGAGATTAGGGAAGTTTATTTAGATGATCAGTGAGTGTAACTGAATGTTAATTGAAAAAAAAGCTAATCATGATTTAGTTTGACAAATAGAATAATGTTAACTGAAAAGTAAAGAGAACAGAATAATTGTGCAACTGGACTGTGTCATGGGGTTTCCTTGACAAATAACTATAGTCAGTTTTCTTAGACACCATTATCTAACTCACTTGCAATTAAATAAATAAAAAGTACGAGTATTCTGAAGAAGTTTAAAGTAAGAGCACTATGCATTTTGTTGTTTCAGTGATACACTAATGTAAGTGGCTTTGAAAAGTCTTATGATCTACCACGAATTACAGACAAGGAGGCTATGCCCCAGCTTACTTGTAGTATATATTGATTTTTCACGCGCTTAAACACCGGTTATGTTTGAAATGTTAGCGTCAACGAAAGGGTCATTTTGTTATTTTATTTTGTTTCATTTTTGCTGTTAACAGTTCTCCAATAAATGGCGCAGCATTTCATTGTGACTCGGTGAAAAGCACGGACTGTGACAAAATGCATTTGCGGCTAAGCAATAATGTTGACGTCAAAACAAATGTGATGTACTCGATAATGGTTATACGTTGTTTACGTCCATGGTGTACAGGGGGATATGGCAGAAAATTTATTATTTTTATCCCCATTGTCGTTGCCATTCCAGTCCACATACAGATAATGGTACATACATGTAGGTAGATATACATATTGCAATATATCGATGTCGGTTCGAGGTGTGAATGATAATCTCCTTATTAGAACAAACGTCAATGAAAAACTGTTTGCTGCAAATAAATGTTATATTCTTTTGTTACACAGCTGACTGTTGTTACTTAAAATATTTAGCTTTGTATTTTTAAAACGATAGCTATTTTACTGATGTTAAAGAGGCAATATTCAATTCTTTTTACTCTCTTCTCGTGTACCCAGCAGATGGAGAAAATGTGCGTTCAGTCCAAACATTCGTTAAAAATATTCGCTGGAGATACAAATAAAGAAGGATTTTACTAAAAACCAATAAACTATACTTAATATTTAAGTTGCAGTACCTTCCAAGATTTTGCAAAACAAAGAGACCTGTAACTTCGGAGGAAAAAATACTATAAAAATTTAGATCTCTTGAAAGCGGGTGATTTAATTTAAATAATGTTTTTATAGTATGAACCATTTCCAAGATATCCATGATTATTGGTTTAAAAAGTTTAGTGTCCTTGTAATCATTTCAAGTTACAATAGTCGGATTTCTCATATTGCGTAGGTTGATAACTTTGAAGAAACCGGTTGGAATAATTGTGAGTATTGTGACGGAAATTACAATGATACAAGTAATAATGATAAGTTGGAGTCCGAAGTTCTAATCGAAATGCTTATAAATGATCACAGATGCTTTCTTTTGATGAAATACGGGTTTTGTTTATTTATTTTATACGTTTTAATTAAGATAGCTTATTTTGCCCAAATAATATGTTTCAAATTAAATGTTCACTCCTAGTCATAATTTTATCATTAAAACTGTGTACATAACCTCGCTGAAACTGGAACGGACATAAAGACGTGGATCTTCTTAGGTATCCATAGCGTAAAGGAGGTGTACTGCCACCGATTAGAATTCAAAAATTTCATGAAATCCTTCCAAATTTGTCTTTATTTCCTCAGCAAGTTTTAATTCGATAGGGTTCTTGGTTAAAGGCTGTGTTATACTATGCAGTACATTTAACTGAAGTAAAAACAGGTACTTCCTAGATGCAGAAGATGCAAAAAACATTGCCACTGCACAGGAATGTTTTGCTATCCAAGATTAGCACCCAAAACCGTTTCTCCAGAATACCTGCTATTATAACATAGTTGGAAGCTCGGAATAATACCTTGGAACACTCATTTTCTTTGATAGCTGAAATTTAGTAACCTTATCTTCAGAGACTCGCGGCATTGCTAAAACTGCCTTTGTGAAACTCAGTAAGGTATTAATGAAAAACTCTGATTTCGAAACTCTGTGTAAAATTTCTAGAACGCGTTCTGGTACACAAATGTATAACGAAAAGGAATTCACTCAAAAGCTGCTGTGGTTTTCACGTGTTCCAGTTAAGTCTTGGGACGTTGAAAGATCCTTTGTGCTGTGTAAAAATGCTTCAGTGACAAACCTGGGAGCTACATAAAAAAATCTCAAGACCTTCCCCGTGTACTGTAACAAGCTTACGTAAGATAGGAATTCCACGCAACAATATGTTTATGATTAAATTTTTATTTTTAATTTTTTATTTTCTTATTGTTGGTGCTTATTTGCTTCATTTTTCGTGCTTGTATGCTTGCTTATTCCGCTATTTGATTATCCATACAAATCCGTGCTCTAATAATGTAATTAATAATAATAATTATTAATAATGATGATGGTGATGATAGTCATCATCATAAAGCAGGCAAAACACGGTCTTGTGACTGGTCTGTACGGTCAATAGACTCTACGAGAATAGGGCTGGCTTGTTATTCACGACGTCGAAATTAATATACAACAGTTCAACTTAATTCCATTTCTTCCTAGCTTTAATACTTAGAAGTTCCCTTGCCAGCGAATAAGTTAAATATTTTCGTATGTCTGATTCAATTTGAGCATTTCATTAAGGACATGTCAAGGAGGGACAGGATGACAAACGAGGAAGTCAGGTGGAAGATAGGCATGATCGACGAGGCTCCGGGGGTGCAACTACTGAAATGGAAATGGGGAGGGTACTAACCAGAAGTAACCACATTCGATGCTCGTAACGTATGACAGTGAGGGACCTCAGAATAGGATGTCGAACGGCAGGGAGACCAAAGATGAGATAGCTTTAAAAAGATAGCAGGGACACAATAGTCAACGCAGGCTAAGAACAGAGCCACATGGAGGACTCTGGAAGAAGTAACTACCCAGGGGCTATAAAAGTGTGGTGTGGTGTGGTGTGGTGTGGTGTGGTGTATGTGTGTGTGTGTGTGTGTGTGTGTGTGTGTGTGTGTGTGTGTGTGTGTGTGTGATACATAAATCTTTACAATGGTGGTGTAGGTATATATTAAGTGTGTCATATAGATACGAAAAAGCGCCGTTACTGGCGCAGCAACTACACATGGCCCTTAGGAGTTGCGAGCCTAATGAGCTTTCCAATTGCTTATCCCTGGGCAGCATGAGGCCTTTTCCCTCGAAATTTACAAGCTTTTCATCCTATAACGCCGTTAGGTAACAGGACAATTTTGATGCATTATATTCTCGTGATGTTTCACATGTTCTAAATGTTATTTTTTTATAGATTCTACAGACTATTTCACACTTTTCTATCTATTTCTTGTTAATCGTTGTAAACAGTTTAACTATCGTTGTACATACAAGTGAGGCATGGGAACTAGAAACGTACTCTAATTTTAAACGGAAAACATTATAAGCTGGCCTTTATATGCCGCTCTCTTACCACGACATCCAGAACTAGGGTGGTAAAGTGAAGAATGAAACGTCAGTATGTGTTTCAACGCGATGCCAACGAAACTCCCACAAGCATCTCCCTACGGAGAGCTCCCTGCGAGCTTCCGACGAACTCAGCTACACACGCTTTGCCCTTTATGTGTATTTTGATGCAGAAAATGATAGGAAATCAAATTACAGGAAATTGGATGCAATCAATGCTGATACAAATTCATTTCCTCCCTCAAATTGGACATCAGAATTTTTGGATTGTGGCACGGCATGAATCCATAGAGTTTCAATCTTCGCTTTTTCCGTTAAGCAGTTTATAAATGGACAACTCAATACCGACTCACTCTTAAGTTTTATGTTAAAATGAAAAACTAAATAGAATAAATTTTACCTGAAAAATTGAAAGAAAATACACTGTTTCTTATTTTTTATAAAACGCTACCATTACATATGTAGCCTTTACTGCCGTAAACTGTATAGTATAGTTACGTCGTAAATTAAAACTTGAAAATTAGAATACAAAGGGTTGGCCACCTATGTATGTATGGCGTATAGTCCTTTTAAAATTTAATAAAGGGAGCTCTCTTAGTCTTTGTGGTAAAACAATTATATAATTTATTAGAAACGACTATAAAACTGTTCTAAATTTTAGTATGCCTAAACTTATTTGTATATAAATTCAAACGGTTGCTTGTTGAGTAATTACGTATATTAGAGCAAAGAATAAAGCTATTAAAATTTTCTTTAACATATCAAGACAATTCGGCACATACATCGACGGAACGTTAAAATACCCAAATGAATAAAAAGTGGTTTACAATGTTCCTTTGATTGAACTCCACAAATTAATCTATGAGCTTTTTCTTGCAATATAAATATCTTAGCTGACAAAGAGTGATTTCTCCAGAAAAGTATACCATACTTACATACGAATAAATGTGAGCCAATATACTCCGTTTCTTTTCATCTTCTTCCATATACAATTTTGGAGTATATCGTTATTTATATCTGATATCTTCTTGATTACTGCCGTATATAATTCCATGTTGATACTTGCTTTTCTATTTCGTACCTGCGTTTGTTACTTTATATTTTCAAATAAATTGAATTCTCTCTCATCGAAGTTCTGCTATAATTTTCAATTTGATCTCTGCGTTTATCGTGCACTTTAAATGAAAAGATTTTCATCTAATAAAATTTGTATTACTTGAGTACACATTTTAATTGATATAGAATGGTTTTGTTATATGCCCTCAGATTTAGCTTCTGTGACATTATTAGCTGCAGAAAGGGTGATAGGACTTCTGGTTTTATCTGTTAACACCTGCAACAATTCTTACATTTTCGTCAATATATAATTTAAGTATACAGGATATCGACTAGATAGCGTTGGTGGTAGCGTGTCTGCTTCACGTTCAAAAGGTTTTGTGTTCGAATCTCGGTAAGGGTGAGTTATATGGAGAAGGTTTTTTCCAGGATTTTCCCTTATCCTGAAAGATGTCTGTAACTCTTAAGTTCTATAGTTCCTGGGCTTATTTGAACAGTATTTCACCCATTTTATTCATTCATCTCAGACATGATCTAACTTTGGCGGATGCAAATTTAAAAAAGATGTATCTTGGTACACCTTAATCCTTTGAAGATAAGGCCTTCTATTAAACGTTACGAAATATATGTGGAGAATATCTTGTTTTATATACATGTCAACAATATCTTTTTATTTAACAAAATAATGTTTAGTATTACTTTTTCGGCTCTTTTAAATATGACCTCGTTGTATTTTATAAAAAAATCAGCATAGAGTAAATAAATGCAGTCATGAATTATTCAATAAATTATTTTTATAAAAACCTGTTTATTTGAGATAGCAGAGGAGAGAAGGGAAAAGATGTAGAGGAAAAGAAAACTCGACATAATATTAAAAATCTAGTCTCCTTAATAAATAAATTGGGTATACTAAATCAAGCTTCCTGAAGCATTCAAAACGAAAACTATCAAATCAATCTCTTAACCCAGGTAACTCTACATTAAAGTAAATGTTGTTTTGCATTTTATCATAATCGATATTCACGATTATGAATAGAATAACATATTTTATATATTGATATAGAACTTAATTATTATTTATTAAAGACCTATTAACTTGTTTCGTTCTAATTGATTTACATGACTTTGAAATCCTAATCAATAAACCCAGATTATTATGGAAAAACTACATACTTCGTTAAAATGTGCAATTTGTATAAAAAACTTTAGATTTACTGGTTTTAGAAGAATTTGTTGGTTACGTTCTGTCGTGTTGGTGTCAAGATTACATTAGTGAAGAGGCTGCAAACTACAGAGCTAATCCACTCTCTTTTGTAAGTCCGTGTGCCAAATTTGAAAGCAATTTTGGATAAGCAGGGTAATCAAGGCGATGTAAATTTAATAATTACTTTTAATATGACTATTACAATATAAAAGAATTCTAGTAAATGGTAATGAGTAAAGAAGGTCGCAAAATTGCAATATATTGGATTCTTTCTTCCTTCCTCTCTTCCTTCCTTTTTTCTTTCTTTTTTCGTTTTGCAGAGAACGCATTAATTCAGACTATCCCCTAAGAGCGTTACAGACACCGTTTGTTCAGTCTGACAGAGGCGAGAGCAAACACTAGGTTCAGTGTTAGCTTCATTGTTTGCAGCATGGCAGTTCCATGTTGCGAAAGCGGAACTGCAAGAGACTTCAGAGCTGGGTGTACTGTCCAACAAGCCCTCGGCGAAATACTTCCTACACAAACATATTCTCTTGCAAGGACAGTCCGGGCCGGAACAAAGCCAAGAGCTCAGCTCTTTCTTTTGTTATTTTATTTGACAGAGAGAACGTAGAGTAAGGGAAGACTGAGTTCGCTTTAGGACTTTTAGGCTAGGAATCTGCAGGAGAAGAGAGAAACAGCGATCGAAGAAAGGAAAAGACAGATGGGCTTTGCCGTTTGCTATCGCTTATCTTGAAGGACAGCTGGCACAGCGTAGCAGCTCTTATCTATTTCTGGAACACTTTTTACAACCAGAAGACCATGGTTTACTCTTTTCTTTTGCTGGAACTAGCTTTAAATATATTGCACCTCGCCATTTTTTATGCGCCCACGATTGCAACCAATTCTATGCTGTTTTAACTTTATGGGGAATGTGGCAGGGTGGTGTGTATATACGCGGAAGATGAAGGCCTATTCTTAGCTGGCGAGTTGTTGTCAAAAGAAAGATTTAACAACAGTTGTATCATAGTTCACTGGATAAAATGGCTGAGCTGTAGCCCTAGAAATCCGTATTCTGCAGGACCGTTTATGATTCCCACTCGGAGGATTTTCCAGGTTTTGCAGCGAATAATTGAATGAATTGTCACACTTGTTCCTCAGGTCCTCTCGTTTATTTTATGTTATTAGGAATAGCGTTAAGGCGTCGGATGGCAATGTGACTTAGTTGTGAACGTTCCTTGTGAAGAAAACTGTTTCTTCATAGTATGATACTTTCGTCCGAACCTGTTCGTTGACAAGGCAACTATCACTACGCTCACACCTGTACGCTCTTGAAAGTTTAATATCATTCTCTCTGCTCTATGTGGGGGGCCTTTGTGCCAAAAACTGGATGCTGAGCATAGCTGGAAGTATACAAAAGTGAGTCCAAAATACGTACTGTCCAGCAATGCAAATAAGCTTCCTTAAAGGAATACGCCCCCTTCTACAGTGGGACAAGGACAGCGAATGTGTAAGACAGAGAACCCATGCTACACAAGGAGCATAACCGTTGAAAAGCATGCGCCCTATTCACTTTGTACACTAAAACCAAGAAGATTGATTCTCAAAAGTAGAAGCGGTCAGAATGTTTTTGAATGGTAACTGAACTGACATGGGGTGACATAAGCTACCGAGGGAGGGTGTAGGAACCTTTCCCAACCTCTCTGCGTCTCATCCCTCGGACACTTTTTCCTGTGGTATACTATAGGTACATATAGGCATAATAACACAGCATTCTAAGGGAGGGATTATTTACCCCTGATGGGCAGCGGTGCACACATGATATAGGTAAGGAGCGTCGCCCCGCACACTGGCCACAGAGCTGACGAGGAATGTTCAGTGGTCGCATGCGGCAATTTCCGGGACTCAGCTTTGGGTGTTGCGGTTCAACTCCGCAACATATTTATGGTGCACGTGGCTTATATACAGCAGGCATTATACCATCAAATTCGCAGGTGCGTAGCGGTGTGAGTACAGTGATAGTTCCCTTGTGAGATAAGGGGCATGTCAAAGGTGCTACTCGAGAAGCTTAATCTGAAGATGTTAGGGATTCCGCTGAGCTGCCTTGCCACCATCAGTCCTGGCCTCTCTCCTTCCTCTCGCTTTAGTTCGAAGTTCAGCTTTGGCTAAAAATATTACCAATATTACTTTGGAGGGCCATTCCTGCTACTCAGCATAGCCTGAACGCACTATGAATGCTTTCTCGCCTATGTGTATTAAAAGTCTGGAAATAAAAGGTATATTAAATTATTAAAGTCTTCATAAAACTCAAATATGTTCGAAGTATTACTTTGTATAATGTACTAGAAAGCGAAACAATGATAATGTGATTAAATTGCTGAACTTAATCAACATCTTTCATTGAAAAAGCTTTAATATGGTAAACCCGAGTAAAACATGTGAGAAAAAACCATAGGAAATTTTCGTGATTATCTGAATAAAAGCTGATGAAACATATGTATTTCAGCATCCATTCTATTAAAGAATAGTGGTTAAAACTGGAAAATCACAATTGTATAGCTCCACTATGTATTCGTCTATCTGTCCCCAGATCATTATCTGGTAATGATCACTTGCATTCAAAAGTACTGATCACATCCAGCTGGGCGTATGTCAATGTGACCAAAACCCGGAAGTGCAGGGAGTGGTGATTGTATATACATTTTGATCTAATTGCCATTTCACCTGATGTCTCTCATGCCAGTCTCAGTGGGCGAGAAAGGAAAGAAGTTATTATGCAACATTATGCATCTGATTTTGAATAAATAAGTGTTGTACCTATACACCCTCTGTAGATGCCAAATAACAATTAAAATTTGATTGACAGCGAGATAATCATTCCAAAATAAAAATGTGCTATCCGAATAATGACAGTGCTAATATTAATATGGAGGTTTTCGGAACAAGCTAAACAGCTGTTAGGAACATTCTAGATTACTATTGTGGTAACACAGTTGTCCTGCGCTTATATTTTATCATAATACTAGAATGTGTTTTGAAGATGTTCAGTATTTTAGAACTATTATTTATGTTGTATGCAGACTTAATTTAGAAATTCCAAAATGAAACCATATATTTTATTAGAGAATTGAAGTCAATTTGTAGTTTAGTAAAGTTATAACGATGGTATGTATGAAATATTTTGCCCTTTTCAAATAAAAATGTGTTGAATGACAATTTTTTTTGTAATTCACGTTTTCCAGCGGTAAGTCATATCGGACGATGAATGGGGTGGGTGAAATGATGCTCAAATGAGCCCAAGGTCCATAGAGTTTAGAGTTACCTGACATTCGTCCTTCAGTATAAGGGAAAACCCCGGAAAAAACCCTATCCAGGTAACTCACTCTGACCGAGATTCGAACTCGGGACCCCTTGAACGTGAGGCAGACACGCTACCACCAGGCTGCCAAGGCGGGCACAATACCTTCATTGCTGCATAAGGTATCGTTTACAAATATTTTACATGGATGCAAGAAAGTTTCACTGACGTACAAATACAATATAAGAAGAGTTATGGAAAGAAAATCTTAATAAATGGGAAAGTACCCTAACATTCATCTACCTTCCAGGAAAACTGCGAAAATCCCAAGGTCAAACTTGACTATCGAAGGAAGTCTAACCCAGGAGCTCCTGAATGTCAGCCTCATGTGCCACCGCAGAGCCATTTTACTCTATATACACCCTTAAAAAGAGGATAGTCAAGAGGTTTAATGAACTAAATACTATATTTTCGAAGATAATATATCATATTGTTCATTAATGTAATTTTCTGAAACCCACTTAAGATCAAATGGCGTAAGCTCATAAAATTGAAGGTGGTTGTGTATGTAGTACACTTAAGGCTTATCCTCGAGTTTGTTCTAACCATAAGCTGGCAGTTTGAGTGTGTGATGAGAGTAGCACTTCCACAAGCGAGCTACATATATCGTTTCCCTCGGGAGAGGGGTATCCATTTTTAGGTGATCCCTGAGTGGCAGTGTTTCTGCTGGTCTGGAGGGGTGAAACCCGGACAACGTTGGGCACTAAGCCCCTTCACGGACTCCATTAGACTGATGTGTTATTGCAGTAGCCCCAAAGTAGGGGCTGGGGGCTCTGAAGAGATTGCTTTTCTATCCAATTACAGCAACTCACTAGTTTCCCTGAATCAAGCAGCGTTATTACTTTGTTTTAATTAACGCACCTCTGGCAAATCAGAGTACAACTTATGATGACGCCGT
This sequence comes from Mantis religiosa, assembly GCA_030765055.1. Lineage (NCBI taxonomy): Eukaryota > Metazoa > Arthropoda > Insecta > Mantodea > Mantidae > Mantis > Mantis religiosa. Next base: position 80,708,393 of record CM060953.1, read on the forward strand.
GTATAGGGAACTTCCCCTTTTACATGTGGCATTCCTTAGAAATGTATTCGGAGCTTTTGACTTCTAACGATTTATTGCACGTCTCCTTGTAGCTTTAGTTAGTTTGGGTCCAGTAAATATTTCTATATTTTCTATTTTTGTTTCTGCTCTACATGTTTACTTCTTCGACTGCATATAGTAAACAGGAAAAGTATTTTTTCACCCAAAAATTGGGTGTAAGATTTTATCCGAACAATCTCCTGAAACCAAGAAACGCACTTTTAGAAAGTGGTCAACATGTATATCCTAAAATTCGAAAAGATCTTCTGGAAAATGTCCCACCCCAATTTTACATAATTGTTTGTCCTGAAAATGGCTGGAACAATTTTGATTAAAATACAATATATTTAACATAAATAAAAAGTAAGAGCACATCTTGAATTTTCGGAAACAATGGCTGAAGTCCTCTTTATTCTGGATGATCTTTGCCTAACTGATAAAAACCTAAGAAAAAATATTATTTGTCAATAGTCTGGATCATGTTAGTGCCACCGGTGTTCCGGTACTTCATCCCGCAGGAGCCAATTTACAGGCGAGTAAATTCACATACATGGGGCTGTTGCTTTAAAGCACATTTAAAAATCATAGGGCAGGGCCAGTTTGAACACAAGACCTTGGGATTATTAGGCCAGTATATAACCAAGTGGGATAAACCAAAAATTTCTTACTGTACACAAAACATACTTTTTTTGTACAATCAAACACATTTGAGACATTCCTTATCATTTCTTTGCAATATAGGGTATTTATACTTTTTGAAATGAGAAGTCGTTATTATATATTTCTTTCTTTTTCTCTTGGCCATTCAATGAAAATGGAGTTCTACACAACTATTGTTTCTTGTATATCGCTTATGAAGTAGATATAACAACAAACATTTGTAAGAACAAGTGGTTCAAGTATGGCTAGAGTATATCATGTGAAATGTAACCCTAGTACATTTCAGTTACTCCATATCACCACAATAAAAACTAAAATAAATCTCATTTTTAGGCTATGTATTTTAAAAGAAAAATCTGAGTTGCATTCTTCACTCACTCTGCCGCAAACTGTTTTTACAAAAGCTTGTAGATTTGCTAAGTTCGTGCCAATCATAAAAAAGGCATTGGCTGAAATTATCTTCCTGTAATTTTTTTGTCTTTGCTTCGAACTATGTTCTCTTTGTATAGTGATTTGTCCATTTGAGAAAATTTATAATATTTTAAATTGCAAACAAATGACTAGGAAATGTTCCTGGTTATCTATTCTACAATAACAGAAAGAAAGAATTTTAGATAAATGGCGTGGTTTACCGAAACCAAAGTTTTTGTAATAAGATTTAGTATGTCTCAAAATTTACTCTTTATGCTAATGCTATATACAAAATTGTAGGCAATTTTTCTGACAATTTAAGATGTACTTTTCATTTGTTAAGAAAATATATATTGAAACCAAAAACAAACAATATATTGGAAATGGTTAAATCCACAAAAAATTTGAACGAAAACTGGTATATATATTATGTTAGGTATGGAGAAATACAGATTTCTATATAAATACAAAAACCATATACGGGATTACGTCCAGAAATTAAGTTCTGTTTGGTAATAAAATTACACTATTTACAGATACAGAAAAATTATTTATTGCACAAAATTCTACAACTCTTAAACTACTTTTCCACATAACTGCCGAAATTTTGCAGGCATTTGTCATTGCGAGGCACAAGCTTTTGTATACCTTCTTTATAGAAGTTTGCCACCTGTGTCTTCAACCAGTTGGAATCTTTTTTTCCAGCTCTTCGTCATTGTTGAAGTATTGACCGCCAAGGAAAGATTTGAGATGCAAAAACAGATGGAAGTTGCTAGGAGTGAGGTAAGGGCTATACGGGGGGGGGGGGGGGTGCGGGGGTGGTCAAACACGTACCAGCCAAATCTCTGTAGGATGTTTTTGGTCGTATTTGCAGTGTGTGGTCGTGCGTTGTCGTGAAGAAACACAACACCTTTTGACATCACAAAATTGCCGATAAATTTCAAATAGTTTCACTTTCCTAACACTCAGGAAACGAATCACAGATCTGATTTCACAAGCGGCGGGATTTTCAATCAACACCGAAATTGTAAACAAGCACAACAAAGCGTACATGACTGACAGCGATCTCACAATTGCGCACCTTTCTTCTCCTTGATACATGTGCGGAACTGCGATCACTGCGCTGCAGCGGAAATAATTTGAAATGGAACTTACTTTCTGTACGCCCCTTGTATATTACAAATAGAATTATCTATACTTAGAGGTGCGTCCACCGAAAGGTTTGCAATCTTCCCTGTAATTAGGAGCGCAGTTAGAAAGATAGAGGAGCAGAAGGTAAAGCTAAGTGGTAGAGTAAAGTAGGAGTAATATTAGAGATAAGTAGAGATAAATAGAGAGAATACTGATTTGAAGAGTTTGTGGTGAAATGGTGATAACAATTACATTGTTATATAGGGTGTTCATAAAGTTCCAGCACTCAGACGTTATTTTTTGATACAGTTTTATTCGACATACAAACTCAATGGGTGGCGATTATTTAGCCAGGAAGGCTAGTAAATTTCTTACCGCACTGACTGCTTTAACTAGACAAACATGGGGCCTAAACTCTTCTTTATTGAAGTTAATTTATAAAGGGGCGGTTGAATCTATGGTTCTCTATTGTGCAAGAGCATGGCAAAGTGTTTTTACAGAAGAGATGGGCACAGACTAAATTATTACAGATACAGCGTGGATACATCTTATGAATCATCCGAGGATACCGCACCATCGCCACTCCAGCAGCGCTCATTATTGCTAATATTGAACCCATCTTTCTTACTGGTGTATATAAGGCAAATATCAACAACATTAGAAATAGCCGAGCTTTTCCACAACATATTTCACAACTGCAACTTGAACAACCGGTTAAACAAGCTTCTCATCCAGCCACCTGTGTTTCTAGTCTTCTTGAAGATTGTGCAGCAGAATACCACGGGTACTCCATTTACACAGATGACTCTCGGATAGCTGAAGGGCTTAGTGAAAATGCTAAAGTAGTTAGTGGTATTCTCTAGCTGCATAGAATGCCATTCTTCCATGTTCAGACTTGCCAAGGAGTGTTCAGTTTTTCAAGCTGAATAATTAGCAATTCTTGAAGCAGTGAAATGGTGCAACAACTTACAATATAGCGCTTGCCTTTAGAGTGACTCACAAGCAGCAATTGCAGCTTTGAAATATAACAAAAAACAGCAGTCCTATTGCAGCTGTAATAAGAAGTAAATTATTTTGTAGTTCTCATCTGTGTATTAAATGGGTCAGAGGACACGTGGTAATGCCGGAAATGAACGTGCAGATGAGCTTGCAAAGAGAGCTGCGACTTCAAATCTTACAGGGACTCCATGCCCTATTTCTTATGTGAGGCAAACATTAAAGGAGATTATCATCAACGACTGGGATGAATACTTTTTAAAAGTGATTGTGGTGCTTTGACTAAGGATTTATATTTCTCAACAGTTTCTGACAGACATAAATGTAAATTCGTTAATCCTATGTTCCCACTCAATTATTAAATGAACTTGTCAAATTTTCAGCTTACTTATTTCGATTCAAAACAAAATCCACAGGTGATTGTATTTGTGGAAATCATCATCAAGATGTTCCTCACATTTTATTTGATTGCCCGTTTTTCTGTTTTGAAAGATATGAACTTGAATTATTGCCTCAATCCTTAGTTACACTTCCTCAAAACCACTTACACATATTTCGATAAATTACAAAACTTATCAATATTTCATAACTTTCTTAAACAAAATATTTCTTAAGCTAAATGATTCATCTTGATGTTTACTGCTTGTCAGCTTGATATTGAATTTCCTTTGTTTTTGTAAATTGTATTATATTCATACATTTGTAAACTGTATTCCTAATATACCTTTGAGTAAAATAGGAATCAAGAAATGGATAGTAAATAAACTAAATGGGTATGCACATTTGTTGCACATATATTTTCATACCCGAAACCAGTTTTGAACCATATTATTTAGAATTCTGCAGTCCCTGAGAACAATAACTATAATGTCAGCAAACCATTTTGCGCGCATTACCTTCTTGAAGTCCCAGTTCACAGTATCTGCTGAAAACAGTGACGTTTTTACTTCCAAACACATTACACATGTTACACAACATTTTCCATGATAATATTTTATAGCAAGTGATGAGAATGATCACCATTTTCTTGCAAACACAATTCCACTGAACGACACGTTTCGTGACACTTTTTTATGTTGCTGGTGTTATTTCGGCAATAGAGTTAGAAATTCAGTATTTAAATTCTTCTAGTAAGTGTGGGTTGCCACAGAAAGAAATCTGATAATCCCACAGAAAGAAATCTGGAGAGGTAAGATCTGGGGAACGTGGAGGCCATAAATCTTTGAAGAGGATTTGTTTGCTGAAAAATCCTCTTAACTTCTCCATGATCTCGTTTGCAGTGTGACAAGTGGCACCATCCTGCTGAAACCAACTATCACGTTCAGTCTCTTCCAGCATAGCGACGGACTGCTACACAATATCCCTGTAGACGACTGTTTCCTCAAAGAAGTGCCCAACAAAGTTCCTCGCAATACCGCACTCCAAACGCCTACTCTTTCTGAATATAACGGCTGTTCATGATGTAGCCGTTGAAGTGGAACCACGCCTCATCCGTTAAGAAAGTCTTATCCAAAACAGCTGTCCTGAAACTGTATTAAAGAATGTAATATTCTTGTTAAAAAAATCAATATAACCAATAGATATTTCATTTCATATTAGAACACTTATTCAACGGCAGTTAGATTTGTCTATTCTAAATATTACATGCAAAATATTCGTTACCACTTGCCCCAACATTTTAAAAATGTAATTGAAATAAATATAAGTATATAAGAAGGCTAAATTAGTTAACTGCCTATAAGTACTACCAGAATTCGGAAATATTGTGAGCACTATTAAAAAGATACTAATTTAAGAATGATTAACGAATTGAAATAGGATCTCCAAAATTGGAGATTGAAGCAGAAACCTCAGGTTCCAAGAGGGAAAAGATAACTAGAAATTAATACAACAGTATAGATCATAAAAAGCATAATGGGAATAAAAAGGGAATAAATGATATAAGAAATAAAGTTAAAAAGAATATTCGAAATGGCAATATAGTGTAAATGAAGGAAAAATCGGACAGGAGTTGCTTCTGAGCACAGACACGAGGCAGGAAATATAACAATAGATCCCGACATTGAGACGCTAGCAAGGTATGTGAAGCTTAAGAGAAACGTAGCCAAGCATGACAGAATACCGTTATGACGCTGAGAGGTCATACAACCCAAAGGGGTGGAAACGTTACTGCTGCATAGGAAAGACAGACGGGAGTGACCAATAAGAGAAAATTAAAGAAATGAACCCTGCCAATAAAAATGTAGAGTAAACCACGTGATAGGCGTAAAATAGTAAAGGAATAGAAAATGGGCGGTGATAGACGAGAACGGTTAGAAGAGAACCTGGGAATACGACGGGGGAAAAAGCGTGACTCTGATACTTAATACGACGGGAAGAAGACGTGTTATTGGAAGAGAAAAGTAGGACCCGATGTCGCGGTCTGTAGCAGAGTTATGGTCTTGAAGACAGTGCAAAATAGGGAATAAAGGGAGTTAGCATAGCAACGTAAAAACGTTAAGGGGAAAGGAAAACTAGGAAGTCAACGAAAGTGCTAGCAAGAGAGTAAAGAGATAGCCAGGTTAATAGTAACTAGAGAAAATAAAGGAATAGATAGACGGGAAGCACGACTTTTCATAACCGAACCCTGAGAAAGAGATCCCAGCTCACCGACAATTATACCCAACACCAACCTTGCCATCTCACCGTCAAACTCCTTCATAATCCATCCCTACCAAAGCACTCAAAAGGACAACGAACCAAAAAGAACCCACACCAAGATTCATGGTTCAAATGCCTTCAGGACTGTCCTCTCGGACTGAGGTTTTGTTTCAGATTTTCCTTTGCTATTTTTATAACCGGCAAACACCGGGCAGATATTTGAAACTTAAACTTGCAATGTTTCCTTCTCAAATTTCCTTTCATTGCACAATTTATCTCCAGTGCCCACCCTTGTGTTGCAATGTGTAATAAGAAAGGGCATTGAACTTTTCAGAGCTTGTATCTGATATTGTTGGCCTCGGCATTATTGAATAAACATTCTATTATACAAAAATATTACCTTACTATTCTGCTGTGTTAAAATGTATATCATCCTAATTACTGCACGTTTAAATTTAACATGGTCGCAGGATATGCATCAAATTAGACTGATAAATGAACTCGCTTATACCTTCAATTTGTGCTAATTTGAAGTGCCCAAGTTCGATGAGAATGTGTATGAGTATGTCTTTTAAGCAGTGTATCATAACCATAGCAAGTTAAAACACATTGAGCGCCGAATTAGTGCACAGTTTACGAAGTTTGTAAACAAAACTAGTTGTAAGTACAGTGCTGTATTTACTGTCTGAGTAAGTAAAGTAGTTTTTCACGTAAGCAACCTCTAATGTTCATAACATAAACATTTAAAAAGAAAATTAAAATACTCCGTATTTTAAGCAAAGAGATGTTGGAACTGCCTTCACAAAATTCACAAAGTGGCCGTTACTGTAGCTCTGAAGTCCTATCCAACGCACGAGGAACCTCAATAGGAGAATTAGCGGTGGGAGAGTAATACATATACTTTTGTTTCCCAGAAACGATTAACGTATCAGGTGCATGCAAATCAATTTGAGTTACTTTTGTAATCAGTTAACTGCAACAGAAAATGTTTTCGCGACCTTTCATCAACACATGTAGCTAACTCACATTACAAGAAATTCATGACGTGTTCCAGGATAGTTATCACCAGGCATCGGATCCCATACACCTTTAAAGGGATACGAAGTTTGAGTTCCCTTACGTCAGTCTCGGAAACAACACACAGGGATAATCTGGTTTGAAACGCGTAGCTTTAGTTTCGTTACAACTACTGCTTGCCACGCAGGTAGAACTGCCTTCCAGGGAGTGCAAGGTGTTTGACATACTGTGACTTTGTGGGTTCGTAGAATTAAAAGTCCGAGTTGCATATATTTCAAACGTTCTTTATTTCCGTATAAACACACTGTTAAATTCTCACGTAACAACATTACGTATCATACAGACAGTCTACTAAGGTCGATGACAATAACAAACAGCGTTCTGATTACATCAGCTCTCATTACAACATCCTACAGCTGTTTACTGCTTACGACTCTCGCGACTGACTCTTGGCAAGTCGTCGCCTTCTTAAATACTTCATTGATAAATCCTAGATATTTCCGGAACAATAAAGAAACCGAATAATCTCTATCAACCAAGACGTAAGCAGAAATTTCCATTTATCTCAGTTTGGTTGTTCGGCAGACCTTTATCTCGCGCTATATTTAACTGCTCATGCAATCTCTTTAATACCGTGAAACACAATACGTCTGTTATCTATTTGAGCCGAAACTTTTATGCCCGTCGCCGCGACAATATTTTGTTAACAGCATTACTTTCATAACAATTATTGGGCAATCTCCATTTTATAAATTAAAAGTTTTGGATACTATCAACTGCCAATAAGCAGCATGAAGTATGTTATTTCGTGCTGTCTAAAAGCAATTGAGGCGGTATCTGCAAAAATTAACAATATAGAGAATGCACCAGCTACGAAACGAGCAAAAAATAAATTGTCCAGTATTCTTCACAAAAATACTGGATTTTCAGTGCTACGTAATATAAGAAATAAACGAAGTCTCGGACAAACACATGAAAATGATTTGTAGTGCTCATCTGCACTATTAACGTCATGTGACGAACTTTCTGAAAATATTTTTATATTCTTTTACCGAGAGGCACAGAAAATTCTCATTCGAAAATTTACGAATATACATGGTTGTTTACTGTAATTCCCGCATTGAAATGCAGTGAGGAGGATGGCTTATTGTAACGTAGGTTTTATTTGTATCTATACGGGAGTGTGCACACAACGCATCGGTATGCTTGTTGACATCTGACTTTCCTGATTTCTCGCTTGTCCTTGTATAGTTTCTGTGTGTGTACATTGATTGCTAAGGTGTATGCGATCCAATGTCTGGTTATCACTAACAACGTATGGCCCCCTCGTTTCGCCTATTTAAAGTCCTATAATTCTTTTTATCTTCTAGAGGACATTAAAAGATAAAGCATACAAAACTAAAGCACCACCTTAGATTAACTTAAAAATAACATTCGTGAAGAAATTGATGCTGTTTCTCTGAAGGTACTGCAGATTGTAATTAACATTTTCCTTAGCAAGTGTAGAAATCTTAAACAATGAAAGTAGGCAATAACAACATCTCTCGTTTGTATATAAGTGAATAATTTGCTTTTATTTTTAAATGTCTATGTTATCTAGAAGTAACTTACTCTATAGAGAGTACCAGATATTAGTTGGCCTCATAAATTCGCTTGCTTATTTTGGTGTTATGGAACATCCATTGGGTTTGTTTGGTTTGGCACTGCTTTTTACAGGATGCCATGGCTAGTTTTGCGTACATTGCGAGAATGTTTCAGTTTTCATTTGTTAGTAAGCAATTACAAAATGAAGATAAAAAAGTTTGAACTTCGTAGTAGTCCTAAAATAATACTGGAAACAAGATGATATAGCCGCTGCCGGAGCTCGAAGGATATGTGAAGGTGAAGAAGTTAGTAAGCGTGTGGCACAATGATAGTTCCAACGTTTCAACAATGGAGACGAAAACACTAAAGATTTAACCCTTTCTGCAAGATTTAAAGTATGGAATATTGATGATACAGGGCAAGTTTTGCGAGAAAAAATGCAAAAAGTACTCTATGCTTTCAGAAGTACCTACTTGGTGCATCAAAAGATACCATACATCGCCACATTAAGACATTTGGAAAATCATACAGAAGCTGGATAGAGTCAACATGAAAATTCAATGCCATGGCCGGGATTTGAACCACGGATTTCCTGGTTTCTGTCCAGTCGCTCTAACCCATTGAGCTACCATGGCCAACGTGCCATCCTGACATTAAATTCTCCAATCGACTCGTGTATTTCCCAGGTAGACCACTAGGGGCTCTCGCATTCGAGATCCAGCGTTTGTGGCGACTTACTATCTCAAGTACTTAAGTCCCAGGCTTCATCATTTAACTCTTATTATTTTAGTTAATTCATGGAAAATTAATCATTTCTTCACACTAGCCGTATACAGGCTAAGGTTTTTGATGGATAGAATCAACATGAAAAATTCAATGCCATGGCCGGGATTTGAACCACGGATCTCCTGGTTTCCGTCCAGTCGCTCTAACCCATTGAGCTACCATGGTCAACGTGCCGTCCTGACATTAAATTCTCCATTTGATTCGTATATTTCCCCGGCAGACCACTAGGGGCTCTCGCATCCGAGATACACCGTTTGTGGCAAATTACTATCGTGAACTGTGAAGAAATGATTAACTTCCATCAATTAACTATAATACAGAAGCTGTAGGTCTCCACCTCATGAACTGACACTCAATAGGCTGAACGTAGTGTGAGTATATGTCGTCTGCTTATCCGTAATTCCATGGATGATAGGTTTGTCAGGAGAATTGTTACCTTTGATGAAAAATGGGTATATTACCGAAACCCTGGTGCCTCGAAACAATGGTTTGATCCCCACCAACCTGCCAAAGTCATCGTTAAAAAAAGTCAGATCAGTCCCAAAGTAATGTTGTGCATCTGGTAGAATTTTGAAGGTGTGATTCACTGGGAGTTTTCTGCAAACGGGCGGGTGATTGATGCGGGTTTTTATTCTCAACAAATGTAACGAGTTCTTTAAATTTTGAGACGGCGATACAGAGCATTATTAACTGAAGTAGAGTTCTATTGCAACACTTCATATTGCAGGAACAACCATTGGAAGTAATTCAGGAATTGGGAGGAATCGAACTGCTACCACACCAAGCATACAGCCCCTAATGTCACACCATTAGACTATCATCTTTTTCGATCCATGGTCCATTTTCTACGTGGAAGAAATTTTGACTACATAGAAGCAGTACAAGTGGATGTCACCGAATTCTTTGCATCAAAAACGAAAGACTGGTACCGTCATGGGATACCGACTCAGCAGCCTGATTCGCTGGTGAACCAAAAACCGCGAAAACGACTGCTTGAAGCATTGTTCAGTTCGTATAATACATGAGTTTTGCCTTAACAGTTATGATAGAACATTGTGGGGTCCTAACATGTAACACCCAACCAACTATAACAATACATTCTACATCAATTGCCGTACACATTAATTTTGTTCATATGTATTATCTGTTTTAATATTATTTTCAATACACAAATTTAATAATCTGTTAGATTTAGTTATATTTTTATTTTTACTCCGGAAAATCCTTGCATTCCGAAATGTGAGCGTGCTTCAGATCCTCCAGTTCCATTGTTTGTAAGGCTTAAAGCCGTAGGCACTTCCCGAGAATTGAATTTGTAAGCTAAAAGCTCCTGCGTATTGACAACTCAATTGAATGTAAATCTACACTGTGCATCAAATGTCACTGACTACTTCTTGGCGTACTCTTTAGCTTCACAAACAGAGTTTTATTACTGATTCATCACGATAATCAATCCTCAGATAACATCCTTTGTGCAGACTCTTGCGAAGCTCTCGCCTTAAAATTGCTACTCGATTAAGCCACAAATAGACGTTTCTATGTATTCGCAAAGGAATTTTCTTTTACTACAGAGAGAATGGTGTATAATACTTTGAGGAAATGTATCAACTATAAAGAATGTAATTTCTGGACAATGTGAAAATTTTGTGAAGATAAATAAGGCTCATTGAACCTTAAACCACCCAATTTAATTATTGAGGAACAATTTCTTAAAAAATTCTAACGAATACTTTCATTAAAATGTGAATGATAAAACGGAAATAATAAAATAAGTTTAACTCAAAAAGCCACAGATTTTATTTATGCTTTATTTTCAGAGTACTGAGTGAAATATTTTCTCACTGTTTGAAAAAATCATTTATAGTAAATATTTCAAATACAAATGTCGTCAACTTTATACATTTATATTTTTAAAATTCCTCTTAATTTATGTCAATTTGTGATGTTTGCTTTTACTTAAGTATGGGGTCTTGGTAAAGTAACTATTATTTTTACGCTTTTACTTGATCTACATTAATTACATTTAAAATGTATTGGATGTAGTTTTTAATGTTGGAAATCTAAATATATTTTTATTTTGAAAGCTACGGTTTAGGAGTCATGTTTAAGATGAAGTTGAGATTTTAAAACACTATTTTCAATTGCTTTCAACTGTGGCATAGAAAAAAATAATTTATAATAATTAACAAACTGGTAAATAGAGAGATTTTTGCAGCCCTTTCCTGCTTCCCAGGGCAGGTTTGTTTCCACGGGCCAACCTCTGCAAAGGTAAGCAAGTTTCCTCAATATTGGACTCGTCAAGGAAAACTTGGTTTATGCTATCTGATGGAAGGAGCCGTGGCATATAAAAAGCGATCTTACATACTCCTGACATCTAGCGACAAACAAGTTAACATGACCTTCCGTTTCGTCATATTCAAAGTATTTGACAATATTTAAAAAAAAAAAAATTCGTTTTAAACTTTGCAGGTCGATATGTTTTAGGCATTATTATTATTATTATTATTATTATTATTATTATTATTATTATTATTATTATTATTATTATTATTATTATTATTATTATTATTATTATTATTATTATTATTATTATTATTATTATTATTATTATTATTATTATTATTATTATTATTATTATTATTATTATTATTATTATTATTATTATTATTATTATTATTATTATTATTATTATTATTATTATTATTATTATTATTATTATTATTATTATTATTATTATTATTATTATTATTATTATTATTATTATTATTATTATTATTATTATTATTATTATTATTATTATTATTATTATTATTATTATTATTATTATTATTATTATTATTATTATTATTATTATTATTATTATTATTATTATTATTATTATTATTATTATTATTATTATTATTATTATTATTATTATTATTATTATTATTATTATTATTATTATTATTATTATTATTAGTATTAGTATTAGTATTAGTAGTATTAGTATTATTAGTATTAGTATTAGTATTAGTATTAGTATTATTAGTATTAGTATTAGTATTATTAGTATTAGTATTAGTATTATTAGTATTAGTATTAGTATTAGTATTATTAGTATTAGTATTAGTATTATTAGTATTAGTATTAGTATTATTAGTATTAGTATTATTAGTATTAGTATTAGTATTAGTATTAGTATTAGTATTATTAGTATTAGTATTATTAGTATTAGTATTAGTATTATTAGTATTAGTATTATTAGTATTATTAGTATTATTAGTATTATTAGTATTATTAGTATTATTAGTATTATTAGTATTATTAGTATTATTAGTATTATTAGTATTATTAGTATTATTAGTATTATTAGTATTATTAGTATTATTAGTATTATTAGTATTATTAGTATTATTAGTATTATTAGTATTATTAGTATTATTAGTATTATTAGTATTATTAGTATTATTAGTATTATTAGTATTATTAGTATTATTAGTATTATTAGTATTAGTATTATTAGTATTATTATTATTAGTATTATTAGTATTATTAGTATTATTAGTATTAGTATTATTAGTATTATTATTATTAGTATTATTATTGTTGTCGTTGTCGTTGTCGTTGTCGACGAAGACGAAGACGAAGACGAAGACGAAGACGAAGACGAAGACGAAGACGAAGACGAAGACGATGACGATGACGATGACGATGACGATGACGATGACGATGACGATGACGATGACGATGACGATGACGATGACGATGACGATGACGAAGACGATGACGATGACGAAGACGAAGACGAAGACGAAGACGATGACGAAGACGAAGACGAAGACGAAGACGAAGACGAAGACGAAGACGAAGACGAAGACGAAGACGAAGACGAAGACGAAGACGAAGACGAAGACGAAGACGATGACGATGACGATGACGATGACGATGACGATGACGATGACGATGACGATGACGATGACGATGACGATGACGATGACGATGACGATGACGATGACGATGACGATGACGATGACGATGACGATGACGATGACGATGACGAAGACGATGACGAAGACGATGACGAAGACGAAGACGAAGACGATGACGAAGACGAAGACGAAGACGAAGACGAAGACGAAGACGAAGACGAAGACGAAGACGAAGACGAAGACGAAGACGAAGACGAAGACGAAGACGAAGACGAAGACGAAGACGAAGACGAAGACGAAGACGAAGACGAAGACGAAGACGAAGACGAAGACGAAGACGAAGACGAAGACGAAGACGAAGACGAAGACGAAGACGAAGACGAAGACGAAGACGAAGACGAAGACGAAGACGAAGACGAAGACGAAGACGAAGACGAAGACGAAGACGAAGACGAAGACGAAGACGAAGACGAAGACGAAGACGAAGACGAAGACGAAGACGAAGACGAAGACGAAGACGAAGACGAAGACGAAGACGAAGACGAAGACGAAGACGAAGACGAAGACGAAGACGAAGACGAAGACGAAGACGAAGACGAAGACGAAGACGATGACGATGACGATGACGATGACGATGACGATGACGATGACGATGACGATGACGATGACGATGACGATGACGATGACGATGACGATGACGATGACGATGACGATGACGATGACGATGACGATGACGAAGACGATGACGAAGACGAAGACGAAGACGAAGACGAAGACGAAGACGAAGACGAAGACGAAGACGAAGACGATGACGATGACGATGACGATGACGATGACGATGACGATGACGATGACGATGACGATGACGATGACGATGACGATGACGATGACGATGACGATGACGATGACGATGACGATGACGATGACGATGACGATGACGATGACGATGACGATGACGATGACGATGACGATGACGATGACGATGACGATGACGATGACGATGACGATGACGATGACGATGACGATGACGATGACGATGACGAAGACGAAGACGAAGACGATGACGAAGACGATGACGAAGACGATGACGAAGACGATGACGAAGACGATGACGAAGACGATGACGAAGACGATGACGAAGACGATGACGAAGACGATGACGAAGACGATGACGAAGACGATGACGAAGACGATGACGAAGACGATGACGAAGACGATGACGAAGACGATGACGAAGACGATGACGAAGACGATGACGAAGACGATGACGAAGACGATGACGAAGACGATGACGAAGACGATGACGAAGACGATGACGAAGACGATGACGAAGACGATGACGAAGACGATGACGAAGACGATGACGAAGACGATGACGAAGACGATGACGAAGACGATGACGAAGACGATGACGAAGACGATGACGAAGACGATGACGAAGACGATGACGAAGACGATGACGAAGACGATGACGAAGACGATGACGAAGACGATGACGAAGACGATGACGAAGACGATGACGAAGACGAAGACGATGACGATGACGATGACGATGACGATGACGTGGAGGGCCCCGCCTCGGTAGCGTAGATGGTAGCATATCTGCCCCACGTTCAAGATGTCCCGAGTTCGAATCTCGGTCAGGGTGAGCTACCTGGATAAGGTTTTTCTGGGGTTTTCCCTTATCCTTACAGACCAATGTTGGTTAGCTTTAAGCTCCATGGACCCTGGACACATTTGAGCATCATTTCACCCATTTCATTCACCGTCCGATATGACTTAATGTTCGAGGACGTAAAATTACAAAAGAGGAGGAGGAGAATGAGGAGGAGGAGGAGGAGGAGGAGGAGGAGGAGGAGGATGACGATGACGACGAAGACGATATTCATGTGCTTACAACTGTTCAAACTCTATGTTTTAAATAAAATACACAAATTATCTTCAATAATTCTTATCATCTTAAAATTACTTACCATCCAATATTTTTCCCTTTAACTGCTGCCAGCTTATAACGTAATCTGCTTAGACGATGATTTCCCTTTCACTTAATTTTAATATAAATGCAATCTAATTAAAGAATCGGAAATATCTAATAATGAAAAAAGTATATCTGCTTAACATTCATGTAATTTCAAAAGATTCATATTTAAGAAAAATTAAAACATCTATGAAAGTCCAAATTATGTAGGAAAACAATTGGAATATACAAAAAATATTTGGAAGTCAGGAGAAAGTGTAGTATGTTAAACGCTGTCAAATTGGTAATATTACTTAAAACAAAGCATACCTTTCAAAAATATTTAAAAATAAATTATTCCCTCAACTAAAGAGTTTGCACAAATTATTACTCCTGGAGTTTCTCCAAAGCAAGTATTGTAATATTCGATGTATATACTTGTGTAACTAGTAAGGTAGTATGTCCTGTTGACATACCAACAATCTGCACTGACTGTACTTTTCAGTATGAAGGGGTGGCTAGAGACTAAAGCTATCTTCCTTCATGCCAAGACGTGAACTCTTACACGTTCAAGCAAGTAGATGTATGCGGGAGTAGTCGAAAATTGTAGACTCAGCAGTGTACTGAACGAATGCGCTTGAAGGTGAAAAATCTAATAACAAGGTGTAGTGCACAAAAACTTGATCTTTAGCTAGAAATACTGGAGAAGAAATTATGCCCATAACTCATTGTCTTATCTAAGCTGTAAAACTTGGGCAGGGGGCCTCTTTAGCTCTGGACGACAACCGCTCTATGAGAATGATACTCAGAAGACAAACCATGGGTCTCCTGGTAGTGGACTGTGTAACTGGTTTTGTAACACATTCACTCATTTACATCATAGAGAATAATAAGCAGACATAGAAAGACCATCTCAGACTTAACCAGGCTACCAAAATGGTGCAAGAATACAAAACTAAAGGGAGAAGATCGATGGGAAGAACATGTTAAGTTAGAAGTGTCTCCGGAAAATGTCAATAATTTAACCCATGAAAGGAAGAGGAAGCAGCTAATAAACTTGGGTTGAATGCAAAAGCAATGTTGACACAATTATTTCTTTACTTGCACCTCGAAGGTATGGTAATAATTTCTCTGCGAGGACAATAGGTCCCTTCCGTAACAATGTCAATAGGTGCATAGAACGACAGCAGATCAATTCTTCATACGGATGTGTAAGGGAAGAAGACCTAATTTTTGTCGAATTACTGCTTTATGAAACGGTATACACGTGTTAAAGTAAAGCCTGAAGTTACATTGGAATGTTGAAGCAAAAATACAGCTAATAGGGAGAAGATACCCGACCATTCCTCTATAGGATGGTTTCCTTTGTTCTTTCCAAAACAAAGTGCAAAGACACTTGAGAATAGTCAAGATCTTGAGTAAATATTTGATTATCAATATAAGGATGGAGCTTGTATCGACAAAGGCACTTTCTAGGCCAAAGCAGGCCTTCTTTATTCAAAAGGCCGGAAACCTGCTGTCTCGTGTGATTGATGAGCAGCGATAAAAGCTTCAGGGAGGGCAGAGAAATAGGGTAGGGTCACGTGATATTATTTAAACAACCATTAGTATCCGTGAGCGTTGGAACCAAAGAACGATGTTGTTTGTAACTGGTGTACCTTAGGTGTGCTTGTATAAGGCTAAATCAGTTTAGAGAATTAATTTTCTTCCACTATATTTGCATGTAATTTATATGCCGTATGCAAATATTTTGTTCTGCTTATTTCTTGTCACTCACTGTTGAGCAAATACAATAACTTAATTTCAAAATTTAGAAAATAAGTGCATTATTTTCTAAAACCAAACCAAAGTTACTGGTGGCCGTGCTCATTATACAGGTGTCCCATCTAACTCTGCGACCTCAAATATCTCCGAAATGTAACAAAATATGGAACTTCCAATTGGCTAGGAATGAACATAACAGGGGCTCACACAACGAGAAGGTATGCACAATCCATAAAGGTAAACAAATACCACTTCCAACACCAAGTTACATTTTTCGAAATGGAACATGATGCTTATTCTAGGAAAATGAAAACTAGAGCTACAATTAGAGACAGCACACTTCGTTTGACGTTCCTTAACCTCATATGCTGTGATATACGTGGCTGTTAGAGGATGGCAATGGCGCCACCGTTTACACATAATGCAACGCATGCGTTTCCGTGCTCAGAGCACGGGTTGTTTGCACAGGCCTGTAGCATGCTGTAATTAAATCGATAATAATCAGCTCAGCATCTTCTAGCTTCATTGTACTAATATCTGCAGATCTGGTCTGCTGACATACTGTAACGCAATTCACGTACGTTTCGGATATTACTTTCCATAATGACGCATTAAACCGTGCTTTTGTGTGGCGTGTTACAGTTGTCTCTAGTCCATATGCCGGCCTTCAATAACGAAGAAAACCTAAATAATATTTTAATTTACTGCGAATGTCGCAGAAATACGACCGCAGCTGTGGCATTTTACGCTGAACGCTACCCAGATTGAAGGTGTCCTGCGCCTCGTATCATTACCGAAACCCAGGGAAAAAGGAAGTTGGGCTCCCACAAAGCGACAACGTGCAATGACAGCGAATGAGAATGAAAACGAAATCGCTGTTATGTCTGCTGTAGCGCACAATCCTGAGGTGAGTGTCCGACAGATTGCACGAGGATCTGGAATAAGCCGCACCTGCGACTGGACACTTGAAAGTCCGGAAGCCAGACTTTTCAGTCTTCAGTCAGATCAGGGCTCAACTAACAGTAGAATTTTTTTTATGGTTTAGGGCAAATGAGGGTACAAGTTTGTTTTGGAGGTTTCATTTTTAATGTTTAAATCAGTTTTGTACTGAATTTGTAGTGTTTTCATGTGCGTAAAACTAGTCTCTGTCTTCTGTACTTTTTGCCGGGGTCTATATCGTTCTCACCTAGATCGCGTATACGGGAGTTGAAGTTATGGGACAGGTTTTGGTAGAATGGGAGTGAGAGGATGTGGATGTAGTCTGTTAGGGAAGGAATGTGTAGGTCACGAAGAATTACAAGGTTAGGGATGTACCATGGGGAATCCGTGGCAATACGTAGGAATCGAGACTTAAGGACCTCAAGTCGGTGTAGGTGAGTCTTAACTGGTATACCCAAGTAATGGCTGGTCGAGTAGTTGTTCATACAGGAGCAATTTATTGGATATGGACATGACTGAGCGTCGATTGTACAACGACCCATTGACCCTGTTGGCTGTTTAGGTGATGTAGTCCTTCCACGTCAGTTTCACATCAAGCAAAACGCCTAGATAGCGTACACATGATTGCCAATGGACTTCCTCACCGGCTAGACGAATAGGTGATAGGTCCTCTAGCTGCCTTCTGGTGAAAGTGATAGCTTGGCTCTTCTGAGGGTAAATGCTCAAGCACCATCGTTTGATCCAGGTGATGAGGAGGTCGGCGTAGTGTTGTATACTACGTGCAGCCATATAATGTCTAATTGACGTGGAGGTTGCAGCTGTGTCGTCTGCAAAAAGGTATAATGAACAGCACGGCAAAGAAGGTACGGTGTTGATATAGAGAATAAAGAGAGTGGGTCCCAGGAGACTACCTTGAGGCACACCAACTCTAATAGGACGAGGCGATGATAACATGCCATATTGGGAGATATAGAAGAATCTGTTGAGAAGATAGGAGTGTGTGAGATGGATCAAGTATGAAGGGGTGTTGTAGTGGATGAGGCGGGAAGGTAAACCTTCATGCCAGATACTGTCAAAGAATTTGTCGATGTCCAATAACAGAGCAGCAACATGTTGTTTACGGTTGATGGCAGGGCAGTGTACACTTCTTCAACCAACCGAAGTAGCTGATGCTGGGTGTAGTGTTGAGATCTGAAGCCAAACCTCCCTCTAAGGATGTTATGAAGGTCCGGGGTTTTCCGAAGCCTACTTAGGATGAACATTTCCATCAATTTGATTATATGAGAAAGCAGACTGATGGGACGATACTGTGCAAGAGAGGTGCCTTCCTTCCCGGGTTTGCAAATGGTGATGGTTTTGGCACGCTTCCATGCCGCTGGGAAGTAGCCAAGTTGAAGTATTGCATTAAACAGCAGGGCAAGAGTGTTCTCCCAGGGGACTGGTAGGGCCTTGAGTGCTGCATTGGCTATATTGTCAAACCCGGTAGATTTGTAGGGTCGGAGATTGCAGAGTAGGCCTTGAGCTTCAGTTGGGGTGACGGGAGGTGGTGTTACCTGAATAAGCCGCAGTAGTGTGAGTAAAATTTGGCAAAGACATCGAGTTCATCCGTTCCATATCTCACTGCACCAGGAACTGTACGAGAAGGACTTTGAATCGCGCATTACATTCTGTCGTTTTGCACTTTAGCAGTTGCGAGGTAATCCAGCACTCCTAAGTCATAGGTTGTTTACGGACGAAGATTAATTTACAAATCATGGTCATGTGAATTTTCGGAACATGCACTATTGGCCCGTGCAAAATCCCTACTGGATTCGCCAAGTTGCTCATCGACAGTAGAGTGTCAATGTTTGGTGCGGTATCATTGGTAATGGGGTTTAGGTTCCTATTTTTATAAGGGAACATTAAACGGACAGCGTTATGCATAATTTCTACAACATGTCCTAAACCCCTCATGGAGGATGTGGGATTGAAAACGCGTCAACCAATGTGATTCCAGGATGATTGATTTCCCGCACATTATGTACAAGTTTCCAGAAACGTTTTGGATGAGAAGTTTTCAAATAGGAGGATAGGACGGTGAGGTCCTGTACGCGGGCCAGCTCGGTCTCCAGACTTGACGCCATTAGATTTCTTTCTCTGAGTACGTGAAGGAGGATATCAAGAACCGCCAACGACAGTAGAGGATATACAATATCGTATTGCTGCGGCATATGCGGCAATATACGTAGATAAACTGCAATCCGTGCAAATTGCTCTTGTTACAAGTTTCCAAAAGTGTACTGATTCAAACGGAGGGCACTTCGAACATCTGTTGAATTGATACGGTTTCATCGGACAATACAGGCCGTGCCGTGGCTCAGTGGTTAGACCGCTTGGCTCTCACCAAGGTGGCCCGGGTTCGAACCCAAGCGACCGCAAAGTGAGATTTGTGGTGGACAACACGGCGCTGGGGCGGGTTTTCTCCGGGATCTCCGGTTTCCCCCACCATCTCATTCCACCGGTGCTCCATCTTCATCTCATGTATCATCAGTGTCATCGCCTGCGGTGCCGTATGTAGTAAAAGCGAGCGTTAAACACTACACATTTCATTATCGGACAAGACGCTACTGGTGATTTGTGGGTGGATTTTCTATGTCGTATGTAATGCACAACAGTGAAGTTTCTGAGGGGTGCAGGCCACTAAAAAGGTGTTTAAAAAGCGGAATCAAGTGTGTCATGAATTGTAGCTCTAGTTTACATTTTGTTAGAATAAACATACATGTTCCATTTAAAAAATGCAACTTGGTGATGGAAGTGTTATTTGTGTACCTTTATGTATTGCGTATACCTTCTCATTGAACCTATGACATAGGTACATTGCTGGCCAATTGGAATTTTTATATTTTGTTTCATTTCGGCGATATTTTAGGTCGTAAAGCTAGGTGGAACAACCTGTAGTGCAATATGTCGAGATTTTGGATCCATTTTTGGCTATATCTTAAAGTTAGGAAATGTGGTTCATAATAAAATATATACTTTGTTAGGAACTCTCAGGGCAATTGTCTTTCAAATGACGAAATGTGTCACTTCCAAATTGTAAGACCAACCAAAAATTAAGTTCCTTCTGTTTGCATTTCAGTCGATCATTACATTACATGAAAAATCTGAGGAATTAATTTTACTCAATCGTTCAGCATTTATGAATAAATTAATTTGTGTTTGTAGTTCATAAGTTGTCTAACCCAAATAAGCTCGCGGTCGCTTTCGGCCTCCAAGCCTTAGTGAGACAAACCTACACCTAATACGACCGACATTTAGAGTTAGTTGACTGTGAGGTATTATCAGCCTCACATGCACTTGTGGCATTTGTTTTATAACATATTGAATATTTAATTCAAAACTGAATATTGAATTTTTAATTTTTTGAAATAAGAGCACAGTGAAATATGACGAGATAATACCAAGACAGCCATAAAAGGCTTTGATGAAATTTGAGTCCGTAGTAGATATAATTAAGGCAGTTATAATAAAAACTCTTCAAGTGGCTATATAAGGATTTATGCCGTCCGTTGTTTATGCGCCTTTACTTAAACATCTGCGGAAGATAACCGTTGTATTAGAGATTTTAATTATTTCATTTTCATGTGCACATTTGGAGATGAATGAAAACATTTAAATTGTTTAAACTCTGCACTTTTTAGAAGTAATGAAAAGGAATGTTTTATGACATTGGAAACAAGATTCAGCTAGTTTTTGAAAAATTTACCTCATTCCTAAAGAACATGTTAGTTAATAGAACCGCAGGACAAGAAATGGCCCGTCAAGTCTTGTTGAACTGGGTGAACGCTCAAGATACCATTTATCATTACAAAGCCTCCTTTCCTATTTCTAATTTAAAAAGTGCAACGTAGATTTATGCACGCGGACATTTTACATATCAGGGCCTCAGTTTCACAAATATCTGCCATCCTTGCAAATGGAAATAAAAGTAATCCAAAACAAATCAAGAACCTATACTAAATTTGGTGTAAATGTACATCTAGGGAACTTTAGGTCAGCCAGGTCTTCTAATTTGAAATATGTCTAATACTTCTATTATTATTTTATAATATTTCTATTTAGAAATATGTCCCTTCAGATCTATTAATTCACTATTACTCCAAGATTCTTGCAGATTTGTCCCCAAACTTGTGAAACTAATAAACTAGTAAAACTATTTCAGATACCGATGTTGTTAGTTTACTTGTTGTTGCACATAAATAATATACGACGGCTGTTCAATAAAGAATGATCACATTTTTTGAAAATGTACCTTTACTCATCCTCATAATTTTGATGGTTCTTCTCAAAATAGCCTCCCCTGAATGCGATGCACTTGTCCCAGCGTTTCTGCCGGTCTTCAAAGACATGCCGGAAACCATTTTTTGAGAGATCCTTCAAACTCACCTCCGCAGCCTTCAGCACTTCTTCTGATGTTGGATAATGCCTCCCACGAAGGTGTTTCTTCAAGCTAGGGATTAGAAAAAGTCACATGGAGCTAAATCCGGACTATATGACGGATGAGGGATGCACTTCACGTTGATTTTTGCAAGATATTCAGCAACAACTTTGGCAATATGCGACCGTGCATTATCATGGTACAGCATCCAGCCTGCTTCACGGAAATGTTGTCTTTTGCGACTGATATGGACTTGCAATGTTTTCAGCACATCCCTGTAGTATTGTCCTGTTACTGATATGTGTGCAGGTACAACATGCTGATAAA
Organism: Mantis religiosa; assembly: GCA_030765055.1. Taxonomy (NCBI): domain Eukaryota; kingdom Metazoa; phylum Arthropoda; class Insecta; order Mantodea; family Mantidae; genus Mantis; species Mantis religiosa. The sequence continues at coordinate 80,730,969 of CM060953.1, forward strand.
CAACTCCATGAATATCAAAGAATGAGATGACTATAACTTTTCCGGCAGAAGCAAGCACGTTTGCTTTTTGGGGGGTTAGTAATGAAGGAGATTTCCACACTGAGCTTTGCTGTTTGCTCTCAGGTTCAAAATAATGTAGCCAAGTTTCATCAGCAGTAATTACGTTAGAAATAAACCCCGGATCTTCGTCTAACATCAACTTTAACTGCATGTTACCTCCATTGCAGCGGTAGTGATGATGATGATGATGATGGTGATGATGGTGATGATGATGATGATGATGATGATGATGATGATGATGATGATGATGATGATGATGATGATGTATATAAGGGCGCTCAACTACGGAGTCATCATCGCCCTTTAAAAAACTAGTCATGGCAAGAGCCAGATATAAAACTTTCTAAAAACTATACAAGTGTAACGAAACCTATTAAAAATACACGTACATAAAGAAAATCAATCAAACTCTACAAAAAAATTCGTTCACTATATCCTAAACTCTAAACTAGAAAAGAATCTACAAAGAATCTAATCGTTTCCACGCACGGCCTACACGTGACCGTCTCCCTCAGCCACGATGAGGAGCCCACACGAGGGAGACTGTTGGCTCGGGACCCCGGGTGCGCCAAACCCGTACCTACCGAAGTAGGCCCCAGGGGGGATTGCAGCGGTAGGCGATACTGAACATGTCTGAACTTGCCTGGTTCTCACAGGCAGGACCCAGGAGTACCAACAATGAAACTACTACGGCGTGTTTGTTTCACATTAAGCTAACAGAATATAATAAGTTTGAAATTTAGTGCGAAAAATTATGACCGTAAAAAAAATTATGATAATTCTTTATTGAACAGCCCTCGCACAGTTTAGAGGTTGATAACGAAATAAAAAAGAAATAGAACGTTTCTTAAAGAAAGAAGAAGTTCATAAGAAGTAGTTATATTACAATTCGTTGTGTTACCTCTTCTGGTATTTTTAAAATATTTGAAAATGCAATGCTGCTCTTTCAAAACAAAAAAAAAAAAAAAAAAAAAAAAAATTGTAAAATAATATCTGATTGCTTGTTAAAGCCTCATGTCTTAAATATCAGCCAACAGCTCTATTTACCCAAATACTTCAGTACTGTCATAATACTTTTAAGTTCAGATTAAATAGGGGTTCAATAAATTTAATTGTATACCTCTTCAAAAGTATTGGATAATTTCTGGCCCAAGCTTAAATGAATCGACAACCCCCGTTACAACAGTTTATGGACAAAGCTTTAAGGGAAACAGATGTGAATTTTCCAAGGTCCAAAGTATTTGGCTGAGTACTTTGAGTTGTTTTATCACATCTTGTGTCTGCGCTAAGATTTACGCAGATTTAGGTGCACATATGCTGAATTATGTGTTTTAAAACAAACTTTATAATCATTATACTCCTTTCGTATTTAAAGAATATTTACTACTTATGCTTTCTATTGCGCGAGGAAATTACTATGCTATGACATATATTTACATATTAATTAATTTAACTATTGTTTTTTCAATTGTAAATTTTAGTTTATATGTATATACATATTTATCATTGTTGGATGATATTGATGACCTAACAAATGTTCCATATATTATAGTTATTAACTGAATAAAGGTTTTGTGCAGCATTTGAAGAAACTATTTCTAAAGTTTCATTCTGATGACCAAACCAGCATTTTAAATGACAAATAATGTGTAAAATATTACAGAAAACACTCATAATAACTAAGTTGAAGTATTTTTCAGTATATTATACTGAATATTACGCAAGTTTACTAATTAGAGGCGGTTAAGAAACGTACAGAAAATATTGGAAAGAAACTAAACGTTTGGGAAAATGTCACATTCCAGAAAAAGCCTCAATGACACAACCACTCCCTCCGATCAGTTATTTAAATGCATCTTTAATAGCAATACTGACACAAAAACGCTTTTAGATAATCGGATGGAGTATAAGGTTAATATGCCTAAATTGTGCATTATTAAAATATTTGTTGAATTTTCCCAAGTCGCGTTGCCACACCTATCTAGAAAAATGCTCAATTGTAAATACGGATATGGAATAAGCATCTAGAAAAGTGCCTGTGGTTATTAAATGGTTAACTTAAGCTTTTCTTATAAAGTTTATGGTGGTGAATTTGTAAACATAGGTATAAAGTTGGCGGCGACCAATCTCTGCAATAACCTAAATCCTTGTCATAGATAAAGTAGGAAGTATTCGTTAGAATTTTAATGGAGAAAGATGGTCTCGCGTCATGACGACTTGCTGGAAGATCCCAAGAAATAAGCTTTCTGTGGAATAGGCATCCTAAAGCTGGATTTATACCACAGCTGATTCAAAACAGCTGATATTATTTATTGAAGATAGTGGCTGTCATATTGATTATATTTCCCTTTTCTTTAAGAGATGGTTAAGAGAAAAATGGTGAATGTTATGAAAAAATAATAGATTTACAGATTTTATTACAGAAAATCAATTCACCCTCTACAGAGAGCGTGTCGCCGATTTCAAATGAATATGACTGGTTCTTAATGTGACAATTGTTTATTAATATTGTAAATTATCTTTAGCCTTGCCTTCCTTTTTTTACTGTTTTCTACAGATCTCAAGTTCTCAACATGACTTTTGAAGAATTTGTGTCAAGGAAAGGATTCCTCATGCCTGTTCAAATGCAGCCAAAATAGGGTAGAGAATTAAATATTTATTCTGTCTATGCGTAGATAAATTATAAGGCATATGTTTTCATGTACATATATATGATGTTGTTACCTTTTTAATTACATATTATATTTATAATATTAGCTTATATTGTAAACCTGCGAACTTATATCGTGCGTTCACTATATAGGAAAATCTAACATTCCTCTTTATTTTGATATGGTTTTTTCCTATTCCATCCTCATCATCCTCATCATCATCATCATCATCATCATCATCATCATCATCATCATCATCATCATCATCATCATCATCATCATCATCATCATCATCATCATCATCATCATCATCACCATCATCGTCGTCGTCGTTATCATCACCAACAGCAACAAAAACAACTTTTCACGTTTTAAGCCATCAAGGCTCGTTCCGGTCTCATAAACTTTAAATTAAATGTGTGCATCCTATTCCAAATGCCCATATCAACACAGTTTTAGCAGGAAAGATCCATAGTCATCACGTAGTATTCCTTGCTATAACCATACTTCGCTTACTTGTTTGTGATCAAACTTCACTTCGTATCCTGAAAACCGAACATTATTTTTGTCCTTTCTCATTAGTACTTTTATAGCTACCTCGTATTAAAACAACAAGTTTTATCGTTAATATTGTTATATCTAGTATAGTAGTCTTAGAAAACGTTTCCATGCTTCATAAGAATTCTTAGCTTGCATCAATTGTGGGTAATATAGGATCAAAGAGAGGCGGGAAGTGTGGAGCTTGGTCAAGTACATTCTGGACAAAGCAACCCTCTGTTTCTCTACTATTACTAAGTGAATTCATTTGAAAAACATCAAGCAAATATACTTGACCATGGGATATATCTATCGCAAATTTCATTATCCTAGCTCTCATAATTTCTGGTTAACAGTTTGTTTTATGTGAAAACTGAAGAAAATATTTTTCCAAAAAAATGGGGTATATTCCTGCCCCAAAATTAGAGTAACTATGATCAATCAAATGTTCTATACCTCAGCCTCATGTATCTGTTATGATATTTAGTTAGAAATGTATAGGTAACTCTAATGGTTTTGCTAGAATAAACGTTTCAATATAAAGAAATACCTAAAATTTATAATTTTTTCGAAAAAGATGTGGTTGTCATATTCAAATGGTGATTTACTGCACTATAATTCTACGTCAATATGTACAAAGAAGTGCATAAAATGCCAAACTTCTAGCCCTAAATGTTGCTAAGGAAAACGAAGGAATAAGAATGAATATTTAGCAGCATGCTGTTGTTTACAAAGTGTACAATATTGTGACTTTGTGGGTTCGTAGAATTAAAAGTCCAACTTGCAGAAATTCTAAATGCTCTTATTTCCGTAGAAATACTCTCTCTCTCAATACTTCCAGAAGCAGAATTGCGTCACATACACAATCACAATCTACCAAGGTTGATGACCACATCAATCAGCGTTCTGATTATACCTGTTTACATAAACCCTCGTTACAGCACTTTACAACGGTTTATTCCTGTTTACGACTGACTCTTGGCGAGTCGTCAGTTCCTTAAATATATCATCGATAATTCGAGACTGTTCTATAACAATCAAGAAATGAAATGTTTTGTTACCAGACGAAACTCGAATTTTCTAGGCGGTAAACTTTATCTGTGCCGTCAAGTCCTTTATCTCGCGCTATCTTTATTTGTTCCGGCATAGTCTTTACCTCCGTGTTGCCTGTCAGATCTTTGTGTGCACAAGCCGCGTTATTGCGATCTGGTTCGCGACAATATGAATGGTTTTACGTATGCTGAATTAGCAGACTTTCATTTAATTTACAGCGCTGTTGGGGAATCTGCATGCATTTGTTTTTCTGGTTCCTTAAACTACAACCTCATATTTCTCTTACAACGGAGAAGAATTAAATCTAAGCCATAACACAAATACACTCCTGAAGAAAACAAAAATTAAAAGTATAGCAAAACAAGTGTACAATATTCTGTTCATTGTATCAAGACTCAGTGATGCTGTAGCATCGTCATTTGTTTTATTTAAACGTACAGGATATTGTACACTTGTTTTTGTATACTTTTAATTTTTGTTTTCTTCAGGAGTGTATTTGTGTTGTGGCTTAAATTTAATTCTTCTCAGTTCTAAGAGAAATGTGAGGTTGTAGTTTAAGGAACCAGAAAAACCAATGCATGCCTATTGATGTTAAAGTTGTTGTATTCAATACAAATAAAATAGATTTAAATATATCGGTTGGCCACGGAAACGGGCAGAGCGAGGCCAGCAGTGTGTCCTTTTACGTAATCAGACGCTTATTAGAGGGAGTCCTAGCCATCCTAGAAGCATCGCAACATTTTTCGTAAGACCGTCTTAATCAGAAATAGTGGCACATTACATTGCCCTGAAACGCTGATACAAATATTTTCACTTATTCACCTCCCACTCTGTATAAAAGAACTGTAACTAAAATGAAAAATTGAATTTTTACTGACACACAGTTCCCACTTTAAAAATATTCTGTTATGCTTTAGAGGAAATAACCAATTCCAAAGCTCTATTGTACAATACTACTATGGGTTGGTTTGTTACTCCTAAAATACATAATTTCATGAACACCGGTTGTGAGACTGTATTAAAAACACAAGCTGAAGGGTCACACTCAAAGGGCTTCTCTACTAACCCTTTACTAGTTATTTTAAAAAGGCGTATTGCTCTATCTACTTCTTGTTGAAGAAAGGGAATAATAATGGAAAGAATAATAAAATTTTGGTATAGGTGTTTAGTTAAAGAAGAAGGGAAAATTATGAAATTATGCATAAGACAGCAAAAAACATTAGAGAACTCAAATAGTTGGTAGGCAGAGATAGGAGGAATTATGGTAAAAATAGGAATGAGAGATATATGGAGATTAGAGGAAAGGAATACATGCGATGTGGGTAAATTAGTAAAATGCAGAATAGAAGATATAGAAAGACAGAAATAATGGGGAAGTCTAGAAAATATGAAATCATTACAATTTTACAAGCAAATAAAAAGAAATTGGGGACGAAAGGCATATGTAGATTGCTGCAATAGGCAAGTGAGAGAAGGGTTAGCATGGATGAAAACAGGAATAATATTTCTAAGAGGGATAAGAGGTGGGGGAAAGGGAATTTGTGAATGTGTTGGGGAAAAGAAAGCATAGAACACTACGTAACAGAATGGGAGGAGGTTGCAATATGGAGAGAAAAGGTTTGGGAAGAATAATGGGAGAAAGTATAGAAGAGGATAGTAGCTATAAAAATGTTAACGGGCAGGGAGGAAAAGAAGGTAAGAAGTATCGGTGAGTTCTTTCAGAAAGTGAAATAAAACTGGGCCAGAAATGTAAAAAATGTAAGAAAGGAAGAGGAGGGGGAAGAAAGGGACTAATTAAGTTATCAAGGTGGTATGGAGGTTAAGAGCTACCTGGCAGAGCAAAATACCAGGGTGTCATGCAAGTCAAGGTAGCAACAAGGCAACGACAAATAAATGTAGCCAAAAGTTGTAAATTGTAATATTTTGGAATATGCACAATAAATATAATCATATATCTACTTCTTGTTAATCTGCACTTCGTTACACATTCGGAATGGCTAATATCACAAGCATGTCATGTTTTTTGTATAATCTACAGTGTACCAGAAATACAAAAGTATTCAGAATGAGGAAATTTTCACTGCATATTTCAGAAACTTAAGTATAATTTTATTTTTAATTTAAATACTTTTATCAAAATTCTTTTCACTATTTTGGAAAACATCTGGAATAACGAAAGCTTATCTTATTAGTTTTGGTTAGGACCTTTATAAAAATACTTAAGTAACGTGCCTGAATAGTCAAGTTTAGGTTTCACTAACTATTTATTTTTGAGTGTGTTGAAACTTTTCTTCAGAAACAAATTTACACACATACATGGAACTTTTCTTGTATTTTTTCGGATTCATGGGGTCTCGTATTGTGTACTTAAGGTTATATCTCAATAGCGGATATTTGGATGCAACATAACATGTGTGCTACTTCCTACTGATAAGTTGCAGGGAAAGGAATCTGAAATATATATGGTCCAAACTGTAACGAAAGCAAAATTTTAGTTTTTCAATTAAAAATGTTAACACAAAAATTAAATAACTATATCGTACATAATTCTAAAGGTTAATGTAGATAATTACGTTTTTAAAATTGTCAAAATATGGGGAGAAATTAATTTTAAGCTTGAAAATTATTAATGAACTTTCTATTTATAAAACATAGATTTTTCATGATAGAAAACAAAATGTGGACCCTGAAAAATTAAATTTCGAATGTGAACAACAGTATCTACATAATTAACGATTTTGATTTGCTTTTTACAATTTTGTGACGGTGTTAAAAATAAAATGCTATTAGCTCAAAAATTTTACATATCTGATTATATTATTTTGCTTATTAAGTACAATAAATTATGCTCAATATCCACTATACATAGTTTGTTGTAATTAAACACACTATGCTGTGAGTTAATAATTAATGGATACAACATTTAAATGCGCAGTTTATTTCATCTCTAGAAGGATGCTGCAATAAAACTAATTAAATTGAAGAAAATGTGGAAAACGGGGAATACGAGAGAGGAAAACAAACACTAAGGGCAAATAGAAAAAAAGTAAAACTACAATGCCAGAGAGCAGAAAAAGACAATAAGGAAGACGGCAAAAGGCATGCAATACAAATTGAAGCAAATTACATAAAAACGCAGAGAGCAAACACAGAAGACGTCAAAGGAATTTGTAGCTGTGACGTCTGAGAAGAGATGGTGGAAAGCCGGGCGAGGATAATTCCCCTTTTGCTTTCTGTTTAGAAGGGCCCGGCCGCCCATTAAATATAAATTTCAGCTCTTGTGTATAAGCCTGAGCTTGGCGAATGTATGTACTCTGTAATTCAGCGTAAAAGAGTCATTCCACAGCAAAGTAAGTTGGAGTGTTATTCCAAAACTTTAAATAACAAGATAATTCTCCATCTAGAATAGAAGAAACATTTAAGAGCATTACGTTAAATTATTATTTAAATAATTTTACCATGTATATCTCCTACGATTTACCAACTCTCATTGAGAATGCAGGGATCTTTGCGGCCTGTTTCTAGAAAAATAAAATATAAACATATATAAATTATCCGATTTGGCAGACTTTTCGTTTATGAGTTACAGTTTCAGAGATACACACACACAAACCCCTTTTTCTAAAAATGTTTTATGTACATTGAGGCATTCCGGCCCGTAGCAGACCACGTCGAGCTTCCTCTGTGCTCAACGCCTGACAAGATTGGTGGGGTGAGGAGGTTAAGGAAAGGGAGATTGTAGCCGGTTCGAGGTGATTTGTAGCTCCCGCATGAGAACTCTCATCTCTACTTCAGGAGTGGGTGCGTCCTGACTGGTTGTGGGTTCAATGATGACACCTCGAATCTGGTAGACAGAAGTTTATTGTTATCCTTAGACCCCTTTGCTCGCCACCGTAAAGTCGTCGTCGGTGTGGTTGCTGTGTTTAGCGTCACTATCAATATTGTGATGTGAAGAACAGGGGCAGTAGCACTGCCTAGTCGAATTGGATATATTTATCGTCTTCCCTATATATTACTCTTTGCGTTAACTCTCACTGGAGAGATTGTTAGATATTGCACTTTGTCTCGGTGCATGGCGCGAAGGTGTACTACTTGGGCGGCGCCGAATACGCGTCCGTCCATCGTAGAACTCGGGACCGAAGTGTTCCTACTAGCAAAACCTACTTTCCACCATCACTTTGTATTACTCCCCCACTCTAGGTATTTATCGGAGTTTCCAAAATCACGTGAACAAATATCAATTCTCTATTGGCTGGTAACTATCCCCACTTAAGATCAGTGTTCATAATTTCCAGTTTCGGACCAGATATCAGAGACGCTTTCTCTAACGGTCCGCATGCAAAATTTTATGCGGAAGCATGCGTTCGGCGCGTCGGTCAAAATCGTATAGCCTGTTGTCAGAAGGACGCATGGGATTTTAACAATGGGTTGGTTTCCGACTAGGAGGCGCCAAATTTGCCTTGAGGGCAAAACAGACAATAGAGTAGGATTATTTGTTTACAGGGATTGCACAGGGAGTTTACTGACATTCACAGAGTGGCCTTGTCACCGCGGCCGTCTCCGCAGTATATGCTAACATTATGGCATATATCTATTCTGATATACGTCATTTATTTATATTTATTCCTTTGTTTATGTTAATGTATTTCTGGCATCAAGTTATATGTCGTCTCAGTGTTCCTAGGTGACAGGGACTGCGTCTATATTCCGCAACTCCCAAAACATGTATTTCAGCTGTAATCTGGAGATCAAATTTTTGGGTGGAATGTAACTTTATCTGTTGTGAGTATAGAGTAAATAAAGCGTGTATACCTAAAAGAGAGAGAGAGAGAGAGAGAGAGAGAGAGAGAGAGAGAGAGAGAGAGAGAGAGAGAGAGAGAGAGAGAGAGAGAGAGAGAGAGAGAGAGAGAGAGAGAGAGAGAAATAGTTACGAAAGACGATGATTACCAATAAGCTTCTTCCAGCACCAAATTACCTTATACAAATCCTACATTAGTTTCTCTTTTTGTCAAAATAGCTCCAAACAAATTGACGCAAATATATATTTGAGGTGTTAACATGCCAGTGAAAATTTTGGCATTGAATATTCCGTTAGTTACCTCTACGGCCATCAGCATTTCAATTAAATTTTATTTAGAAGCAATAAGGGATAAATTTAACTTGTTTTACTTCCGTAACATTCACTGTTGTTCGAAAATCGTACTACAGCAAATAATGTAGATCTGTTAAAATAATACGTCATGTTGAATAACATTTGTCGTGAAGTTGACCATCTCTAAGGTATTGCATTTTATTGGTTTCAATTTTCAAGTACTTATAATTTTCTTAAATGGAAATACACTGTTCACTTTATTTATTTCTCCTGGTCATGCAGTTACCATGTTATTTCAAGGTCATCAACTGGTGACAAATTCTTTAAAATCCTGTTAGCTCTCACCCACGGCAATGAACGAAGTGCAGTCGCTATAAAATGATTTGCACAAAGGACGATAAAAATAGTTGCGTACGTACAACACGTTCCGATGTTAACTGCCGTAACTTCTTTTACTGTGCACTAAAATATTGAGAAATAGTTAGGAAATAGGCATATAGGAAAAAAAGATTTTACATAACAAGTATACAGAATAGAAAATAAAACAAATAATGTTAGAGAAAGTCGTCTTGCGGTCCTGACACATACAATTTTTAGTATAATTCGTATATCTTTGATTTGAAGAGTTCATTCAATGCATAAATTTTGTTACTAAATATTTTTTGCAGTATATAAGATTCTGACAATAATGATATGCCCTTGGAATTAGTTTAGTTGTAAAAAGGGAATGCGGATCTATTTAAAATTCATCAGTGCTTATATGATAAATATTGTGACTTGAAATAATGTCTATGATGATGATGATGATGATGATGATGATGATGATGATGATGATGATGATGATGATGATGATGCAAGCCCTTGGCCTCCCTAACCTCCCTCTTCCATTCTACTCAGTCCTCTGATTTTCTTCTCCGGTCCTTAACACCCAACTTATTCAAGTCATTTGCTGCATCCTCTGCCCATCTTTTCCTGAGTCTTCCTCATCTCTTATGCCATAGCCGTTTTCTTCGCCGATTTGTCTACAGATTATCCAAGCTAGTCCGAGGCTGCGTTAAGGTATCCGTAACAGAGTTCTTTTTACGAGTTTACGAGGTAGGGGAGTTAACACTACGCCCAACCCCCAAACTAGAGGACCAGGTCCCACATTTGTCCCCTGTGACCGGGTAGCCCAGTTATACCCCCGGGCACCGACTGACAATTTTAGTCGCCTTTCACAACAGGCATGATCTACCTTGGGCTATTCTTTACACCCGGCCACCACACGGGTGGGCCAATCTGTATACCGAGGATTAAACATGTCAGTAAAACAGTATTAGCATTACTGATCAATATATGATCAGTTGCATTCCTCTATTGTTTTAATCAATATAAAGTCAAATAAGTTACTTTAAGTCTGATATTGAGGTATTCTTAATCAAGATACAACATAACTTTAAATTTTGAAATGAGCTTCAAATTTGACAAACTTTTAAAAATTCTCTCATTAATGTGAAACATTTATAAATTATTGACCATCATTTTGTGAAGGAAACTATGCACCTAATCGTTGCCAATAATTAGTCATTATCTCTACAATTATTATAGAAATATTAGTGAATACTCTCTAAATCATTTATTAAAACAAATAAAACAGGTCAGGTTTGTAACAATATTACAACTTTATTCAGATCATCAAATACGTAATTTGATTACTATTTGTAAAATGTATGCTTAAGAAGCATGCAATTAAGACGAAAAGCTCAAATTATTTAGCGGAAGCTATGTATACTAATGTTTATAAATTTTATCCCATTTCTATATCTGGAATAATACTTTTCACACGTAAAGTTTCCCGCCTTCAGTAACCAACATTTCACTCCACCTAGGTGGTATTAGTACTCTCGCTGACTTGCCGGAAAAATAATCCAGAGATACAAAATGGAGTCAGTTAAGGATATCATAATCAATATGAAGTGAAAGGATGGTTTGTACGTGGCTCCATGAAGAGTTAAACCATGATTCCTACAAAAGAAACAAGTTTAAATTCTGGCGTTTTAGAAAAGCGAGGCTACATCTGTACCGAACACAAGAAATCTCGGAATGTTCACCGCAGTGAAGAAGGTAGAACGTTCTGGGATAAAATAAAATTTATCACTACGTTTCCCTTCTAGCTGGAATGGAGATTAGGAAAACTATTAAAGCGAAAATGAATTGAGTCCGTGATTAAGCACGCTAGAGAACGTTTTCAAATATAGGTAAACAATGCCCATAAATTTAATCATTAAGCCTTCTGGAGCACTTAGTGAAATGTGTTTCGTCGGGAGGAGAGAATTTCCCTGGCGTACATTTCAAGGGCTTTACAACTCCCAGCAATGCCGTTTTCGCGCTAGTTCAAACAAACTGAAAACAGTGGCAATTAGCAGATTTTCAAGTCTAGCTGCAGCCTTTTGCTTACGTCGGGCGTAACTAAATGGTCCTTTATTCGTTCCGTACTCTCGGACTGCAAAGAAAGCTAGTCTAGCTGAGCAAGAGAGGAAGAGAAAGAGAGCTACAGCATAATTTTAAGAGATATCTGAAGTAGTTCTAAGCTTAATATGTGCATTGATTGTTCTCGGAAAACATTTTATTAGCACTGACCGTCGGTTCATGTAGTTACAGAATTTTATAGACGGTGACATATAGGTCGAATTTCCAATGCTCTGCTTTTGTAATGCTGGAAATACAAAAAATGAAAGCGTCACTTTGTTGGATAAAAACTGGAATTAGCTATCACAAAGGGCCACAAATATATTTATTCACGGTGCACCATTCAATAAAGCTGTGTCAGCTTGCATTGCTGTTTTCCTTGATTTTTTATCTTTGATGTTTGTCGAAAATATTGCTTTGTTGAGTAGATCAACAGCCGTAACAAACGCTTATTTTTCTCTCTGATTTGAATATTAAATAATTACATAAAAAGACTGTCTGTAGATACGGATAAAGCTATAGTAGTTCTTATAACTACACTGACATCGCAACTAAAGGTGTTTAGAGCACTAAAGCAAAACCTGATCCGAACACCTGATTTACTCTACTCCAGGACGATATTCCGATGCCTTTGATTAGCTAAGCAGTGAGCAGGATTATTGCATATGCTGAATACGCTGTTTTTCGTACTGTAACCAGAATAGGGAGAAAGAAACCCAACTTAATCGATTCAGATGATGGCTGATAAATAAAGGTCCGAGGCGTATGCATTTTTCTGTAGGATACTGCACGTGGACTGTACTGTTAGTGCTAGCACATGTAAACAACTGCAGGTAGGTATAACCTCACAGCGAGAAGAAACAAGACAGTCGCACTACACTACGACTTGACCTTGCATGTGCATATACCTGAAAGGCAATGCTTAAATTTCGCAGAGAACTACGTTACGTTGTTCAACCCTTATACCAAAATACTATACACTAATTAATAATATTAATTTTGAAACCCGTAGGTTTAATAAGCTGCAGTCAATCTCTTACCTGATTTATTATCAAGAAATTAACGTACTGCAGCTAGTATTGCAAATATCTACACAAGGCAAACATATGAGTAGAGCCTGTTCCACCTTCCAGATTCGTTCTTCGCTGATATAGATTATTTAGGTTATTTATTAGATTGTGATTAGATTATTGATCTGATTCACCTGAATTTGTGATTGAAATTACATATATCGGATTGCTTATTTGGAAGATTGAGCAAATGGTCTGGAAGTAACCACAACAAGATATTTTTTACTGTTTTATAGAACTTTATATATGCCCAGTCAACATTGCTATCCATCCAGTCCATTCTGAGCCTAGCTACTTCATGTCACACGCGGAGGTCTTCGACTCCTTACTTCTTATGAGCGCTTAACATGTCATTAAATGAGCACAACTACAATGCATATGTTTACATAACTTTAGGAATGCACTAGAGAAGGTACGGCAGTTCTCCCAAAGATGCGATATTGATATTTCAGGGCATGAGGTCCAGAATCAAAAAGGAGCTTTCTTAGGGTGGGGTCCATGAACCCACTTATGTGTCTGTGTGTGAACTGTAGTTCAGTACCTTTCAAAGATTAGACACGAAGATTTTCAAGGAAAATCCGTCCCCATAATTATACTTTACACAAAACCTTTTGTAAACTTTTATTTTCTAAAAATACCTCACACAATAAGTAAGATTATATTAGATTAGATTTTGATCAGGGAGAATTGAAGTGGAGGGACACAATCGCTGCCTGCCCTCAACGAAACCTGAGGTTAATTGTACCGTTTTTCTCCCTATTTCCCCTAGCCACTTTAATAAGCTTGAGGATTCCATGGATTAGGTTCTTGCTCGATACAGTATACTTTGGATCTTTCATGTTGGTTTCTGGAAGAGTCCCATTTTTTGTATGTAATTTTGGAAGTTCCCATGTCGGTCATCAGTCCCACCATGAGTCTCACTTGCTTCCTAGTTAACTTGAGGACTGTAGTACTCCTTTCAGGACACAGTTAATGCATCACATCTTTGTCCTGGATTTTTTACCAGTATTCTATATGCTGCCTTTGAATGCATCTTAATAAATTAGATCCTACCGTTAATTTGGCAATACCTAATACCATGTTATTACCAGGTCTCGGGCCGTGTTTTCCTCATGACCAGTCTGTCTACCATTTCATTTCCATCTATCCTAGAGTGGCCAGGAACCCATGCTAGAGGACGTCTGTTACATTCCCTTAACCTTTCTAGTAGGTCGCGCCGTGGCTCAGTGGTCAGACCGCTTGGCTCTCACCAAGGTGGCCCGGGTTCGATCCCAGGCGACCGCAAAGTGAGATTTGTAGTGGACAACACGGCGCTGGGGCGGGTTTTTTCCCGGGATCTCCGGTTTCCCCCGCCATCTCATTCCACCGGTGCTCCATCTTCATTTCATGTATCATCAGTGTCATCGCCTGCGGTGCCGTATGTTGTAAAAGCGGGCGTTAAACATTACACATTTCTCACATTAAACTTTCTAGAGCTCCTTGACACTCCTTAGTGATCTTTGAACTCGCAAGGATGCTGAGAGTGCCTTAAGCGTTGTCTGGCTATCTGAGTACATTCAAATGTATTATGAGTAAAATAATATATATTTTTGACATTTACATGACATAATATATATATATATTTTTTTTTTTTTTTTGAAGTTTCTAAACTGTAGTTCATTCGGATAGAGTTGTGCATAATTCTGTATAACTAGTAAACAAAGACGTAAAGCATAAATGGAGCAAAGAGGCTACACGGTAACGTGTGCGACTCACATTCGGAAGGTCGCGTTCGATATCCGTCGACCTACTACTCTGACTTGGGCTTTACCGCGGTGTCCCCTTGTTGGTAAGTGAATGCTGATGTGGCTTCCTAATCTACCGATTCTTTTCCTAACCTCCCTCATTTATTTCCCTTGGTGTCAAGTTTGGCTGTACAACGCGTTGATTCGGGCAGCTGCGAGATGATGGTACGAATGTTTAAACTCTGCTTGAAGTATTTGCCCAGGCTGCTTCCTTCGCTTCGTTACCCACTCTCTGAATGCTGGTGAAGAGCTTTGGTGGTGTGCCGAGTGTCTAATGTCAAACTGTTTGGGACTTCTGAGGTCTTTGAGACTGTGCTCTGCCCTTAGTCTCTGCCGACATGTGGTGTCCCTCCGCCCTCATGTCTTAAGCCCTTGGGTTGTAATACACAATAATACCGTGATCAAAGTATGCCCTTCCATTATATTCACATCCCATCATAATCACGTATGTAGGGTGTAACTTTATTGGTGTAAATATTTGGAGTTCATGTTGCTGACAATAAAGCAGTAAAAATCATGTGCACATTGGTCTGAAAATAAATTATTTCTGAGTTTCAAACCGAAATCAAAAGTTACAAAAATTACTCGAAGTGCTCCCTCTAGCGTCGATGCATGGGTTTCTTCGTATGAGAGCTTTCGAAGTCCTTGGCATATGCGACTCCTGTACCTGATGTTGACATTTGGAGAGAAACTATCAAAACTGGATTAGACAAAATACTGTGACTTTGTGGGTTCGTGAAATTAAAAGTCCAATTGCACCACTCAAAAATGTTCTTTATTTCCACCGACTTACAGTTGAACACTTGCCAATTACGCAGAATTACGTAATTCACACAATTACGATTCACCAGTTCGTCCGTTACAGTTCCACTTGCACTCGTAATTACGTAAACTCCTCCGACGCACGTACGCAGTCCGTCCCCTCACTGGGCGCTCCTCACAGCTCGCCAAGAACTGACTGACTGACTGACTCAATTCATTCACTGCAGCCCTTTTTATAGGAATATCGCCGTTTTCTCGAAGCCTCTAGTTTCCGTGAATCACCGCGAAGTTTCCAGATGGCAGTGGAAGGGGGGGGAAGAGGCGGTCAGCGACAAGTGACATTTCCCTAATCATCCCCTCAGTTAGTGACAGAGACTGATGTGTGGGTGTGGCTTGGCTGCCTCTGGCCCCTTTCTCGGCTGTCGTTGGTTCTGCTTTCCGCTAATTGGGTGACAATACTGAACACCAGGAATTTTCAACAAAATACGCCAGAGCATGGGTGCAGGCTTAAAGCCACTTCGAGCAATTTGTCTAACTTTAGATTTTGTGTTGTAACTCTGTAATAATTGATTTTCAGACCCATGTACATATGAAATTTTTGAATGTTTGGTGTGAGAAACATACTACAAAATATATGACACCAAAAGATTACACCTATAGAGTCTGATAAAGAAACCTCTGAGCAGAATTAAGCAGTCTTTCAAGCCCAATACAGAAGGAATCTCTCAGAACCACAACAGTTAAGAAGGATGCATATGTAAATACTTAATTTCATTTTTCATCTCTTACAACACAAACATGTATATCTCTTCAAAGCACAATTTATTCCAAATAATTCTTTTTGTAACTTCAGTCACACGAAGTATAGCCAAATAACTGTTTTCAGTTATTCAATGCTTTAGCAATTTTTAAAACACTCATGACTATACATTTGTACATTGCTAAATCATGAAAAGAATATGGCATTTTAAATATAGAAGGAGCCATTTTAAACATCTGAATGTCCGCTGGGATTCTCCTATACTTCCTGTTTATTAAAAAATACTTGAAGTAATTATGTTTGCAAATATGTATCTCCATCAAAAAGAAGAGATAGAAAATTAAGCTTACGTAAGAATAGTTTGTAAAGGTTATATAAAATAAATGTTAATGGCCAAGGAGAGCATGTGAATGAAATCAACAGATATTTTGTTGCTTTCAAATGTTTCTGATGAGTGAAACCTCTTATTCGCAATTGTAAATGAACACTTTTCACCTTTACGTGTTTTATAGGAAAGAACAGTACGGAGTGGATTCGGTACTGCGACTACTCTTGATCTAGCACCTATGCCCCCAAATGGGACATCCCCGGGAGGTAGGATGAGGGGAGAGGAGACAGAGAGCGGCTGACCCAAGGAGTTATGACAGTGCACAGGGCAGAGTTACTGCAATTGACCAGTTGGAACTTCCCGTAAGGCCAATGAAACCGGTATCCCACCCACCACGGTTCATAAACGGTCCACCAGGTCGGCTCGGATACTTGAGATACTTGATACTGGAGGAGGATGTGTTTACCAGGAGCATATCATCCTGCCATGCAGCAACGAGACACCCGCCAACACTTCTACCCTGAAAGACACCACGAGATGAGATTTGATGTGAAATAACAATGGAGATGAAATGGAAGGACAAGAAATTCGGGAGACGTAATTAACGTACCCAGCATTTGCCTGGTGACCCGGAAAAAAACCCGAAAAGTGACCCATGGGTGAGGTAGGTCGGCCACGGGAATCCTACCCGGGCCTGCCGAATGTGGGCCACAGACGTAATCGCCTAAGACATCCCTCTCAGTTACTTCTTTGGGTAAATTATAGTTGAATATAAAGTGATATTTTCCACACCCCTGTCTGACGCTGATATTTCCAAAATCTGAAGTCGGATTCTCTACCTATGATGAAGTTATCTATCTATTGTTATTATCCCTCCTGATACAATAGGTAGTCGCTAGTTCCATACAATTGCAATAAGCGATATCGAACGAATTTGAAACTGAATTTGCATTGTTACGGTAATACTTCCTGTGATTGGAAACTGCATGACGATGATGGGGGAAGGCAGTTTGCGGCGTTGGGATTGCGATAACGGGGTTATGTCCCGAATAAAGCCCCTATCACGTTCACACACCAAAACCACTTCCCATATCAAACTTTATGGTCGCGCATTTTCGGAAATATCTCCGTACAGATGGCCACGGATAGCACCAGGTGCAGGAAACGCGATGACGTAGTTACATTGTCTATATGTAGATCGTTATATCTCAATGCTCTGAGAGAAATTATAACGAGCTTTGTCTATGGCCATCACTTCTAATATCAATTTGTCCCAATAATACAAATGCAAAGTTTGAAAACGAATATTTATTAGATATGATTTGTAATTCTCTCGTAAATTATAACCACTTTACCTCCTCAATTTTATTTACATATTTACTATTTTAAAAACCTTATGTGTTATCAGAAGACTTTCTCTACCAAATATTTTTTATGAAATTTTGTTCTTCTCTCGCCTAATTTTATGTGAGGTAAACATATTTCAAGCAGAATACAGGAGGTTAAAAATCTTTGTAAACGAGGATCACTGTGAGATGCCTTTGCAATTGCATACTGTTTTGCATTACGTAGCAATGTGTTCAAGGATGCTACGCCAAGTTGTAGCAGTGCACGTCTCAGTATTGCACTATAATCAAGCAGAAGCAGAAGGGAACTGTATCTTACCACAGACTGCTTGTTTTACCCTTACATTGCCGTTTGCGCATATATAGATTGCATTCTCTAATCCTACTAATTTTAAGGAACGGAAAGGTTGCGATAGGCGACTGTAAGATTTCAGGTTAACGAACGGAAGATAGCAGCACTAAAAGCAGTGAATTAAAGCATTTTTTTCTACATCAACGATGTCAGAATGCAAACTCTTGCACTGACTCCATATAGTAGGTAATTTCAATTTGTTTGTAAAAGTTTCAGTAACAGGTGATAATCACTGGGTGCTAGATTTGGCCAATAGGGTTGATGTTTAAGCAATTCGAAATTTAATTGGAATATTTTTCCTATTGAAATGACTTTAAGATAGGTCGGAGCATTATTGTGAATAAGTCCCTTTACTTTGCTAAATGAGATATTTTACTTTACATCTCATCACTCAAATGTTGCAGTAATCACCAGTGATACTTTTACGTTTTTCCAAGTAATCAACAGAATAATTCCCCATGCATCCCAGAAAACTCTCGCCATAACCGTGTTAGCTGAAAAAACATACTTTGGCGTTTTTGGATTCGGTTCACCTGGCGCCATCCACTATTTTGACTCTGATTTTTCCCAAAATGAATTGCAATTCAATTTATAGCACAAAATTTAATAATTTTTACTTCATCTATTTTAATTATATCTTCTCTCCTTACTTTATACTATTATATACGAATTATACATGGATCTTCAACTGGACGAGCACCAATTCATGTTACTAAAGTAACAGTAACTACTATTGATCAGAATATAAATTGGTTAATTGGGTAATATTGAAGACCACGGGAATTTGTAATAGTAAGAGGTATAAAAAATAAAATTTTGATTGATATAACTAAAGCAATTACTCCTCCTAATTTTGAAGTTTAGTGATGTATCTACGTTTCATCCAGAGGAATAAGCCGTCTCAGAGCTCCAAGTTCTTAACAGGTTTTTCTTTGCAACTTTTGATCAGGTTTCAACAAACGTGGCACCCATCTTGTATAGACTTTTAAATGTCCAAAACATTACTTAATATATTATCTGCACATTCTTTTGATATGTGTAGAGCCTCTGCTATCTCAAATAACTTTAATCTGAGGTCTATAAAGTTTTTCAATGACCTTGGAGTTGTGACTTCCAAAGGGCATCCAAAGCGAGGCTCATCATTAGTGCTCGTACATCCCATTTTAAACTCTGCAACCCATCTTTTAATCATTGTATATGAAGGGGCAGAGCCTTTCAATATACTTTCCATTTCCTCCTTGATTTCTTTAGGCGTTAAGCCTTTCAAATGGAAGTAGCCAGCTCGTTTTTCCAAATGATCCATTTTCGTAAAGTCTCTACACTTGTCTTGTTTAAAATGCTCTCGGAGAACAAGTGAAGGTTGCGGCCCTGGCTTACCAGAATTTGCATTGCTCCTGTAGTTATTTTACCAATTATACAAGAACGTCTACTGCAGTTGCCGTGTAAATAAAGGTAAGCTAGTTACAATTATATTTCAGTAGATATTCATTAAATTTTTATCAAAGTTAGGGCATGAGGTCAGTGAAAACAAATGCCAGTTGTCGATTAAACAACTGCGCAACAATATTCACATAAAATCAACAGTTTTGCTCTTCTATGGGGCCACAGGCCTTCCAAAACAAGAGGCTGAAAAAACCAATGTGAATAACCACATAATGTATAACACAGCTTCTAGTTATTCAGCTATAAACCAAACGGGACCCAATAAAAAACAAGCCATAATAATCGAAAAATTCTAAATTTTTATAATAATAAAATTCTACAGCAGCGGCTACATGACTATTACTCCGCCTACAGTTCTGAACTATACGCCATTTATCAAGCACTTAAATAATAACAGCACACCACAACTGATATGCAATATGCTCTGAGTACCTTACAGAGCATGAAGAACTACACAACAGGCAGCAAATTAGTTCAGGACACACAGACACTATTCAGTAACATCACCGACGCTGGTAATGGCGTGGTTTTCATTTGGACCCCTTCTCATCAAGGAATAAGGGAATGAAAGGCGGACGAAGCTCCTGAAGATGCCACATCACTACGCCAACAAACGAACGTCCAAATTTCATATTCAGATATTATAA
Organism: Mantis religiosa; assembly: GCA_030765055.1. Lineage (NCBI taxonomy): Eukaryota > Metazoa > Arthropoda > Insecta > Mantodea > Mantidae > Mantis > Mantis religiosa. The sequence continues at coordinate 80,751,302 of CM060953.1, forward strand.
ATCATGTCTCCAAGATAGCGGGACAAAAATGGAAATCTGAATGGAATCAACAACAACCAGGAATAGTACACCAAGTACGAAAAAGATCCACCGCTCTTCACCCAACCAAGGAACTTACTAGAAAGGAACAAGTCATTCTCACCCGTCTTCGAATTGGTCACTACAGCCTCACTCATTCATATCTTCTCTCAAGACAGTCACAGCCTATGCGTAAAGGATGTAATAAAAACCTCACAATTTACCACCTTCTCATAGAATGCAATGAATACGAAAGAAACAGAAAACAACACGGAATCCCACAGGGTATCTCCACACTGCTAAATAGTTCCAAACTACGCCGCAATCTGCTTACTTACCTAAAGGATATAGACATTTGTAAATTAATATAAATTATGTACAATATACTTTAATCAATTGTAATTCGTAATCTACACAATGGTGTAAAAGTAATGAAACTTTCTTTTTGCAAAATACTGTTGTTAACTTATATAAATATGTTCTTGTCTTTGTTTTCAGTTATCTGTATTTAATGTAAATTGTTTTCACAATTAATGTTCTTAATGTGTATATCTTATATGTTTGATTGTAAACCTATATATTTAATGTAAAGTTTTATATATATATATTACTAATTGTACTATTTTGTAAAGATGGTCGCGATATGACCCAGGAAGTTAAAGCGAACTTAAATAAATTAAAACAACACTCTCATTCGAAAACTAAACAAGCTATTGATCTTTAACTACGGATACAAGCCAGTCTAGAGTTATATGATGCTATCCGTCAAACTGGGCCAGTGACGCAATTACTATGTGATGCCCGGAACTTATCAGTCGACCCTCGTCTCTCTCTCTCTCTCTCTCTCTCTCTCTCTCTCTCTCTCTCTCTCTCTCTCTCTCTCTCTCTCTCTCTCTGTCTGTCTGTGTGTGTCTGTCTGTCTGTGTCTGTGTGTCCAGATACATCCAGATTTAAAGCATCGTTTTGCTCTAATAGGCGTTAACATGAAGTTCTAAGAAGGAAGCCTAATTCAGCTATGTCTTGCTCCTCCGGTGATCCGATCAGAAGTGTTGATTATATCTAGAATGTATACTCAGCTTCAGTACTATCCTGATAACCTACCCATTTGATAATGGATCTAAGACCTCCAATAGATTTACCTCTTCATTTCTATATTTCTGAAATGCATTTTTCTTTCTAACGTAAACCACTTCCATATATTTCTAGGAAACGCTCTCACATATTCCAAGAATTCCAGGGTAGCTTGCCATACATAATCAGGCAATTTTGGATGCTTTCAACCCTTTCGCCATCGTAACCTACCGCACTACTTCTGAGAATTCGCCTGAAAACCAGCTACCTTACCTAATGACATCTTTCTGCGAGACAAATTTTGCTCGTAATGTTTTGTCAAACTTAAAACTACATAAAACTTAACACAAATACACAAATTATTCTATTTAATTTCATTATAAGTAGTAATTGTTTCAATTCATCCATAATTTCTCAATGAAATGCCTCGAGCTGAAGAAAATGGCGACTTAGTGGCTGAAATAGAAACTGACAGTGCAGGAATTAACAAGGAATGTCTCGGAAATGATTAATTCACAACAAAAGTGCTTTATCGAGAACTATACCTTTTGCCTAGTAAAATTTATCACTCTTACAGTTTCATATATTTTTAACAAAATTAATTTACAATAAATCTCAAGATATACCTTTGTTTGCTATGTAAACATCTTAAATAGGATGCTATTGTTGGAAAACACTAATGTTGTACAAGAATTTGGGTATTTCATTATTTTGTGTGTGTGTTTGTGTGTGTGTGTGTGTGTGTGTGTGTGTGTGTGTGTGTGTGTGTGTGTGTGTGTGTGTGTGTGTGTATGTATGTGTGTTTCTTTTCATAACAACACACGTTATTCTATATAAACTTCTTTTCAAGTTATCCCTCACTAGGTCGGCTTTAGATGCTAATACGAACAGAACATGTAATGCAACTGAGGGGACTGTCATATAAAATCAATTCCATAGAAGCTTATCTTCCGTGTTCTAGAGGTAACACGCTACCCTCTACTGGTTCAATACGAGAGGAGGGTGAGGGATTTTCTTGGGGCGTAAAAATCGTTAACATGGCTTTCCTCAAAAGAGTAGTAATATAGGGGTCCCATGACACAGATTTTCGGCATATAGAAGAACCATAAATATGATAAATAGGCCTCTGAGCAAAATTAAGCAGCCTCTCGCACCCATTATGGAATGGACGCTGAAAACCATACATAAATGCGTCCATAAATAATAATAAGAAAATTGACTTCCCTAGAAGTTTTCTGCAATACAATCCAAGAGTTGCACTATATTGACTGGAGACTATATTGACGCAAGAATTTAGCATTTCGCTGTGATTTCCTTTTTTTAAAAGAAAATTACGAGGGCTGTTCAATAAAGAATGATCACATTTTTTTACGGTCATAATTTTTCGCACTAAAATTCAATCTCATTATACTATGTTGGCTTAATGTGAAACAAACAGGCCGTAGTAGTTTCATTGCTGGTACTCCTGGTTGCCGCCTGAGAGAACCACGCAAGTTCAGACATATTCAGTATCGCCTACCGCTGCAATGGAGTTAACAATATGTCTTTGAAATTCTGCTTTCATCTCAACAAATCATCAGTTGCGGCCTATACAATGTTTCAGGAGGCATATGGAGAGTCTGTTCTTCCCCACAGCACAGCGAGAAGGTGGTTTAAAATGTTTAAAGAGGGAAGACTGTCAATTTCAAAAAAAGGTGAACTCGGTGCTGCAGTTATTGCTCTTAAGAAAGAAAAATCCACACTACTGCTGCCATTGGGAGAGAGGATCGACGAATTGCCTTAAGATCACTTTCTCAAATACTGAACATTTCATTGGGTGCCACCCACACGTTGGTGACAAACATTACACATGAAACGTGTTTGTGCGCGATGGTTTCCAAGACTGTTGATTCCCGAACAGAACATTCGCATGCACGTCTGCATGCAGTTAAAGTTAATGTTAGAGGAAGATCCGGAGTTTCTTTTAAACGCAATCACTGCTGATGAAACTTGGCTACATCATTTTGATCCTGAGAGCAAACAGCAAAGCTCAGTGTGGAAATCTCCATCACCAAACCCCAAAAAGGCAAAAGTGGTTGCTTCTGCTGAGAAAATTATGGTCATCTCATTCTCTGATACTCATGGAATGGTTTATCAGCATGTTGTACCTGCACACACATAAGTAGCTGGACAATACTACAGGGATGTCCTGAAAACATTGCAAGTCCATGTCAGGCGAAAAAGACCAAGAAACAGGCTGGATGCTGCATCACGATAATGCGCGGCCGCATTTTGCCAATGTTGTTGCTGAATTTCCTGCAAACTTCAACGTGAAGTGCATCCCTCGCCCTTCCTATAGTCCGGATTTAGCCCCATGTCACTATTTTCTGTTCCCTAACTTGAAGAAACGCCTTTGTGAGAGGCATTATCCATCATCAGAAGCAGTGGTGAAGGCTGCAGAGGCGATATTGAAGGATCTCTCACAAAAATGGTTTCCTGCATGACTTTGAAGACTGGCAGAAACGCTGGGACAAGCGCATGGCATTCAGGGCGGACTATTTTGTGAAAGACTATCAAAATTATGAGGATGAGTAAAGGTACGTTGTCGAAGAAAATTGTGATCATTCTTTATTGAACAGCCCTCGTAGCTAAAATATAGTATACCTCAGGAAAGAAAGCTCTCGTAGCTAAAATGTAGTATACCCCGGAAATAAAATATTCGGGGGATAAGATGCAGAGGGTTTGGAAAAGGATCCTACACTCTTCCTCGGTAGTTTATGACACGCAGAGAATACGCACGTTAGTGGTAAATGTGATAACAATATGGCATTAGTTTCTACAGTATAATTTTGAACATTGCAAGAATCATTGCGTCTCTTTACCATCACTCCCAGACACACGTTTTCGGTGACTCTCTCTCTCTCTCTCTCTCTCTCTCTCTCTCTCTCTCTCTCTCTCTCTCTCTCTCTCTCTCTGTTAAATTGCACTTTTAGCGCGATAGAACACTTTTAGAAGATATGTAATTGCTCACATTTTTTGCATTCTTCTGAGATTCAAACGTAACGTTTGGGCGTAATCGCCCAAAGTGGGCCTGAGCCTGCCAACCCGACTGCCGGTCTCAGGCCCACATACGCAATGCAGAGAAGGGATATCATCCAACCGATATGGGAAGATGTGGTCAGCGTCTCGTCACCCCCTGCCGGAAAGTTGACTTTCTAGACCGGGATTGCTACCTAGCATAACTTCTCAACTTTCTCACAATGCTGAGTGCGCACCGGTCCTATACTTGGACTTAAAATCAGCAGCCCCCAGAGGTGGGTTATATCTCGGGTGCTTCCGAGGCGCAGGGAACTAAAGCACCACGCTCTAGTCCACTACGCCACAGTGCAGGACTCTCAGATTCAAACATTCCATAATGCCAATGAGATCTAACCGCTCAATGTTATTCTCAAATCAATATAAATAGATCTACTGAATGAGCTAACTATCAGGGCCCGGAGTTTAATAACCTGAAATACTTAAAGACGAATCATCATGAAGTGATAAAAGTTTTAAAAATATATCATCTATTACAGAAGTTACACAAAACCGATTTACTTTAGGAATACCCATAGATAAAATGTCAAATTACACTGTTTTATCTAAATGCCTTAAATTTTTTGCACATGCTACTCTACCAAAATTGTAAATGCGTTTTAAATTGCATACAGCTTAAATATTCGTATACTGATATACAGCATCCATCCAGATACTAAGGGGAAGACCTCATCACCTTCTCTATCTGGGGGCCCAGTGAAGAGCTTGCTTGGACAGGTTATGATCGTTCATCCTCTCATCATGGCCGTACTAATCAGGCGTTTCCCCATGATTTTGATTCAAAACCATTCGAATACGCCTTACTCTCACATGTTCTGCCAGTCTCCCTAATCCATTTCCTTCAGAAGTGTAACTATTGAGATTTCATACGACTTCTTCTATGTTGGACATCTCCCATACATCTCTATGATGCAAATAGCGTATGGCATGAAAGTCTCTTACCCTTAACGAACAAAGTCAAAACAAAGTCGAATGTATAAGACTCGTGAGTTTAATAAGAGAACTTATTTACGGGGACTTTCAATTGGGACGTAAGTGCGTTGTGACAGCGCCAAGTGTATCCATTTATAATAAATACTATTTGTGCTGAGACAAGAATTCAAGTGTTCTACAGGGAAGGTAGGGGAGCAATGTTTGTAACATAAAGCCCCAATTATGTTAGTTCCTAGTTTTCATAATACAAATAAATAATTTACCAATATATTATAACGAACATCACGACGTAAGCACCTTAAAGACTAACATAATTGGTTGGTATGTATGTTTATACATGTTTTTAATGACTCAGAACTGAAATGTAAACAATTGACACGATGTGCTAACGGAATTACTTTGAATAAGCCAAGGCGTTAATTAAATTTGATTGACAGCAAACAGTACACTTCCTATGAGCATATAAGGCAGAATGCTGCATCTGCAGAACGTGAGCCATCCCATGATATGTTTATGAATGCTTCGTTTGTTTAGTCTAGTGTTGAAATCAGTATTATTCATTTCTTCCGTTTAAAAACAATGAACAGGTCTAACAGCTGGATAAACTTGCAATTCAATTAGACATGAGATAATCTGCCTTCCCATTTAACACTGCCAGTGCAATCCAATTGGGTTAGAGTGGGTTCAAATAAAATTGAGGTTTGCAAACAATACTTTTAAACCAACTAATGTAGAAATACTTATTGAAAGGCAACACACCAAGACAAAAAAAATTGCATGACACGATTTTGAAAACAAAAATAGAATGTGACGTGATTTTGGAGACTTTGCAGGACTTACGCAGTGAAGACAATGACTAATTGTATATTTTCCATTAACAGGTATATTGATGAGCACTGACAGTTCCGACGAATTAGAAAAATGGGTAGTTCATAAACTATAATTCTAATTATAGTATTTAAAACATATGAATATATAATAAACGAATATTCGTGTTCCAAATCTTATCTCTACAACTGCATTATTAAAAAGTTTGGAAAATTCAGTTTGGGCTACCTTACGACTAAACTCAACGAGACTTGCATCCTCTAGAATATCGTGCTGCAGAGAGGGAAATATGAAGAGTGGCGGTAACGAAGTCGCAGAACTGGGCACGCAAACACATCTCTTTCACCGCGAGCTCTTCTCATTTGAAAAACAATGAAGGAAGGCAGTCCTAGCAGAATACCTCCGGTATTCCAGGTTGTTAGGCGTTGCACATACTGACATCCTGTTCAATGTAGTTACAGTTACGGATGGTATGAAACTAAAAGGTGCCATGGTATCAGAATCCATTCCCTACTAATGAGAGATGTTGTTTCCACAGTGAGGAAGTATAAGTTAAGAACAAAATATTTTATAAAAGTTTACTTTGGTGGCAACCTTTTCGGAACAATTTAAATATCTCATAAAAACTTCCAATAATAATTTTATTAATTTTAGTAGAGTAAAATATGTTCACTTGCAAATATAGCATTATGTTTTAATCCAGGTACATTACGTATTTAAATGTCTAAACGAATTAATGCATGATAAATAATACCCTTAAGAGTGAAAATTCCTTCATATTGCTTGAATGAAGACTTAGAAGCATTAGAACATTTAACATTTGTAATCTTCTTCGAATGACTCTCCTCGTTGTAGACTTAATCATAACATATGCAGGATGGGTGATCAGCCTAATATGTACTTCGTACCGTGGTGAACAAGAAGCATATGAAATTAATTAGAGAAAAATTTTGTATCGAATAATTTAATCCAGCGTATGCATAGTGACTAGGTAACACACGATAAAAACTCTGAACAGATTAGCCGATCCCGGTAGCTTGGAACACTCTCTCTCTCTCTCTCTCTCTCTCTCTCTCTCTCTCTCTCTCTCTCTCTCTCTCTCTCTCTCTCTCTCTCTCTCTCTCTCTCTCAAGTTCCACTGCACCACATCCGGTTTGGTAAAGAAGCAAGATATGAAATCGAGACGAAAAATTTCAGAGCATGTATTAATTGAGAGTCTCAAAGGTTTTCAAAATATTTTACGGTCCTTAAATTAGAGGATGGTGTTAAAGGAGTTGATTATACAACTTCTCTTGTATGTGAGAGGATGCTACATATTACAATTGCTAATGTATTACCGCTATTGAGGTTGTAAACAATGTTTATGAACTATGTACTTGTCTGTTCTCATCTCCATAACGTTGTAAAATCATTGGAACTACATTAACTTCCTGACACGAGTGTAATTAATTTGCTTCCCGTGGCTGTGGTGCTACATGCCAAACTGAGTAAATGTTTGCAACGTCACTCACACAGTTCTGTGTAAAATATGCATTCGGATATCCGCAGTTCTCACACGTTTATTTTTTGGGGATGTAAACAAACTAATATGTATTTTTAATTCTTTGTGGTGCGAGAGGTGTTAACGCAGAGCCTAGGTACACAACACAGTGACTTTCAAGCAACTCACCATTTTGATTTTTACCATTTTTATAAATACAGTGTGCACTGTCTAATGAGCTAATCATAGCTTTAAATATTACGGCTGATGTGTTACATTTCAATGGTTTTCTCTATTCTTTCAACAATGATGCGGGAAATAGAAGCCGACCCCGTGGATATAAAATATATCGAAGATAGAGCCAGTATCAATATTTATCCCAAGCTTTCTTGGCAGAGCTATGAGAGGTAACCATCAGGCTGAGTTGAGTTGAGTCGAGTCCAGAGGTTCTACTCCCATTAGCCTTGAACCCGTAGGAACAAGACCCGGGCCTCTTTCAAGCAGGGAGTTATCTGAGCTGTCCCGTAAAGGGCGCCCGGCATCCTCCGTGGGGCTTTCCGTAGGGCAAGACCTAGTTTCCTAACAAGCCCCCCCATCTGGTCCTAGGGACACAAGACGGGATGGAAGTGGATGCGCCACATACGCGCGTCAACACTCAAGGTGAAGACTACCGATATTACCTCGGTGGGGCCGCCTGGTGATCTAGCACACCTTCTACTAGCTAAGCAGGCTAGTACCCGGAAACTTAATGGCTTCCCTCAACCCCGTCCGAAGACGTACCCAATCTCCCACGGTTATCGGGAACACACTGCCCCCTCGAAGCCATCCCAATCCGAACAACTCCCGAAGCAGGGGCTCGGCTGTTCGGCCCGACGTTCCTCTAGTAACGTCAGAGGTACCACGAGTGCTAAGGGTCCGCAGCGCCCGCACTTTGGCAGCTGAAAGGGACGGATCCCTTCCCCTACGGGGATCAGGCTGAGTGTAAGTGTTGTTAAGATACGACACAGAATTAAAGGTTTAATCAAGTTTATTGCTTTAATACTTTATATTAAATGTTCAAAGTATGCCGATCACGTATATAACACTAATTCACTTATTATGATGATGATTTATATATAAGGGCGCTCAACTGCTTGGTCTTCAACACCCTTACAAAAACTAATTCATGGCAATAGCCAGACACACATTACTCAAGAAAGAAAAAAAAATTCAAAGCAAAATGAAAAAATAAAATAAATATATCCAAATGAAAAAGCCGATACAAAAATATAATTAGCCATAAAATAACAAAAGCCATAAAAATCCGTTTTCAATATCAACAAGTTATCAAAACAAACTACATACCCAATGGTGGTCGAATCAGTTTGTTCCCTTTCTTAGGGGCCGGTCTAGTATTTTCAGCAGGTTTATCCTGCCTTTTTTTCACTGTCGTTTTGGCAATGAGGACAGGAGTTACCTGCTCCACATCCTCAATGGAGAAGGACCGCTTTCCTACTGGAAAGTTCGTTTCGGATCGCTCGAAACGATCGGTAACTGCGATCGGCGAAGATGAAAGCCGCCGATCTGAGTCCTCTCCAGATGATTCCTCAGAAGGTGTTCTCGGAGGAGATGGTAGTGGACTTTTGCGCTCCTTTTGCTTGGCAGTAGTCTTATTTTCCTTGAGAAAGTCATTTCTTTCATATGAGGTCTTTAACTTTCTAGGCGATGCATTATATATTACTGGTACATATATTTTCGAGGTAGATGCTTTCTGCGGTGACTTGGCTGCAATGTTCTTCATAGGACTGGACTTAGTAGTTGTGGTCACTGTTGTTCGTGCTGGTGTCTGCTGCTTTGGCTGTGATCTGGGTGTAATTGTTCTTTCGGACATTACTGCGCCGTTTATGTCGCTAGTTTGTGTCTAGGTACCGGCTTAGCTGCATCTGCACTATAAATAACGGTCCTAGATACAGAAGGCTGACGAATACGCATGAGTTTCCGGGCTTCCACGGACACCCTCTCTCTTACTCGGATCTTTTGGTTCGCCTTCTCCTGCATAAAAAGGGGATATTCTGTTGAGTTCAATGAATGATTACCACTGCAGTTAACACCCATTGCGGGTGAACTACATCCATTATCATGCTTGACTTCCCCACAAGCAACGCAAGTAGCAACTCCATTACATGAATTACTCGTGTGTCCTAAGCGCTGGCATTTGAGTATATACTGCCTCACTTCAATAGTTTCATACCCTGCCTTAATTCTTTGGGGGAGATCTACCCGATCAAAGCTAAGAAACATTGTACGAGTGGGCATTAGTTCACCTCCTTCTTTGCGGTGAATTCGATATACATTTGTAACACCTTGTTCTACCAAGTTTTACCGAATCTCCCCATTGGCCATACCGTCCAATGCGCTGGTATTTAGAACACCACGCGAGGCGTTCAGAGTCCTATGCAATTCCACCCGCACCGGATAGCACGCAAGCGTATTCGTATTCAAAATTTTCGCAGCCGGCGTCGGAGAAACTGCTTCTACCAGGAGCGTGCCACTACGAGATCGAGTACATGATATTAGAAGACCAGCAATACTATCTAAACCCTTCTGAATAATGAATGGGTTCACGGTGGTAAATTTTCGACCTTCTTCAGTTCTAAAAATAACTAGATAGTGAGGGCCACAAGACTCAGCGATTTCTTTTCCACGTCTTATTTTAAGGTTTGCCACAAAAAATTGAATGTGTTTCAATCCCCAGTGCTCCCCACCCACCATGGAGCCCAACGAGGTGTCATCCCACTAGGATGACAGGGCTACACAAGGGATATAGCGGGCTGGCCGTCTCACTCACCTTGGAGCTCGGTACAGTACCTAGTCCTGGCGGGTTATTCCTTAACCTCCCGTTTAGGCGAAGCAGAAACCAAAGTAGTGTATTGGAAATGCACACCCTCCCCGAATTCAAAAGAAGACTGGAACGCGGTCAGATACGCACCACTCAACTACCAGGACAAACCTTTCAACCAACACGGGTCTCCACGCACGGTCTGCACGTGGGTGGGTGTTTTGTCTGACCCATCACCACTAAGAGAAACCCACATCGAGGGTGTCAGGGTAGCTCGGGACCCCGGGATCACCAATTACCCTGGGGGGACACTTATTATGAAACAACTATATTAATAAATTGTAGCTTTATGAATATATTTAATATATAGAGAGCTGCATCGATCCATTCTCTTTGCTAGCTAGACGAGAAGTGATTTGGCGTGACGCGACCTATGGTTCTGTGCTTTAGTTCGAAATCTGTCGGTTAGAAAACCACCGCTTTCAAATCAATCTTCATTTACTTAATATATTTTATTTCTTCTTTACTATATGGACTGTTATTTACTATTTATATTCTCATTATGTATCTTATTTTCTTTTTAATGTTAATATATAAATGTATCTTTTAATCGTTTTTGTAATTTACGTCCTACAACGTTAAGTCGTATCGGACGATGAATGAAAGGGGTGAAATGATGCTCAAATGATGCTCTGGGGTCCATGGAGCTTAGATTTACCCAACATTCGTCTTTCAGGATAAGGTAAAACCCCGGAAAAATCTTATCCAGGTAACTCACCCTGACCGAGATTCGAACTCGGGACCTCTTGAATGTGAGGCACTCTTTTAATCTCCCTCTCAAACTTATCTTACTTATTTAATGTAAAGTTAGACTGATGACGTCAAATAAAATCTCTTGCTACTATCATCACATTAATTTCAGAATCACTAAATTTCCTCAAAATAGCTTATTGTCCTATTTCACATTAATCATGATGAATATCTGTAGAATCGATTTGATTACACATCCTTGTAGATACAATGAGAATATGAGAATGTAGTAGGCTCAGGCTTAGTTATTGTAAAGGAGTTGATCCACTTTGTAATGGCTTTGACATTCCATAAACTCCTCAGAACCAACACATAAAACAGCAAGTAGTTACTTCCTATTTGAAAAAAAGACGAATAATATTTGAAAATTTAAACCACTGGTAAGGATTATCAGAAAATATTGTACATAAAAATTCGTTTAAAATAAATTGCATGCCTTAACGAGATCTATATGTTGATAGTAATATATTTCGGCTTATTAGTTATTTAAACGACATTCAGAGTGAAAGGCCTTCAGAGGTTACTCCAAAAAATTTAAAAAGTGCATTTCAATATCTTTGAAAGTATCTTAACCTTAGGGCACTTAAATAAAAATTGTTAAAAATAATTTTGCAAAACCAAAAATCAAGATTTTCGTCAACACATATTTCGTCCATATAAGGGGTAGTTTGAACGGATTTTCTTTAAAATCTTTGTTGAGTTCTTGGAAGATATTGAACTTAAATGGTAAATTATGTATTTATGACTTTCGGTTGTGAGTTATGTTCTCCCAGGCTTCCGCGACCAGCTTTATAAATATCTTGGCTATCCGCCCTTCGTCGCGTCATACTTTGTAAAACCAACGTTTCGACCATCCTGGTGTGCCCGTCTTCAAAAGCAAACTGCACCGCTTCCTGCATCTTATGCACTTTTTGTAGGGACCGTCGGGTGAGGAGGTGAGCTCTAGTTGGCCAGAAAACCGGATAGCCAAGATACTTATGAATTATGTTTTACAAGACATATAGCGTATCATGTACATTAAGACTTGTACTTCAAGCGAAATCTAGGTATATTCTTTTCTCAGTACGTAAATTAACTCTGTAGAGATGTTGTGAAACCTTGTCTTAAACTTGGTTAGTACAATATGTATACTGGTAACTGCTAAATCCAATAGCTACAAAACATTTGATCCCAAACCTGATTCGCAATAGGTAGTATATTAGTTAGAATAATACCTTTGTCAGTTGTTTTAAATTAAGATAAATAAGCTGACTTGGGTTAAAAAAAGTCAACAAGACTTTTTCTTTCTTAAAGCTTGAGACCTACCAGCAGGTTAATGCTACAGTTAGTTATGTTGTGTGCAGAAGTTCTACTCCCATTAGTCCTGGATCCTAAGGAAGAAGGACTCCGGGGCTCTTTCCATAGGGCAATTTCTGATTTCTTAAAAAGCCTCCTCCCCGCTGAGCACAACGTTAAGATGGGATGGAAGTGTATACGCCACTTACGCGCGTCAACCCCGCAAGGAAGACTACCGAAAACCTCGGTGGGGCCGCCTGGTGATCAAGCATACTTTCTACTAGCTCTGCAGGCTAGTTCGCGGGACTTATGAGGCAACCCTCTAACCCCTCCAGGAGGCCGTAGCCTGACCAGATGTACCCAATTCCCGTGGGTGTCGGGAACACACTGCCCCCTCGAGTCCAACCCAATCCGAACAACTCACATTCAGGGAGGGGCTCGAATGTTTGTCCCGAGGTTCCTCTAGTAACGTCAGAGGTACCATGAGTGCTAAGGGTCCGCAGTGCCCACACAACGGCAGCTGAAGGGGACGGATCCCCTCCCCTACGGAGAGATTAATGCTACAGCAGTTAAAATAACTCTCTCATTTATTTAAATACAGGTAAAATTACACAAGCTGATCAAGTTCCTTTTTTTTTTAGCTTCAATGGTAATATCGGCGGCCGTTCTCCTTTGAAACATATCGAAGGTGTTAACTCGTATTCGTTGGGTTTTAATAATTGAATCACGCACACATTCGCACTCTCATTTATACTTCCAGATTCTGGGAAAGATGAGGAATTATCTTGGGTGGAGAAAAATCGCCAACCCCACCGCCGGGAATCGAACCCGGAACTCCTAGCACGGCATACAGGTGCTCTACCGACTGAGATACGGGGCTAGCCAGATCATTAAGTTGTTTATACGAATTTGCAACTTTTTCTCTTACAATAACTCCATAATTATACTTCCTTAAGGCTATCTGTCCATCGCATTCTTTGTCTTCGTCTTTTCTAAGTTGGATTAGAGAATTTTTCCATATTATTTCCAAGAAAGTTTACGATCTATGCTTCCACAACTATCTTCTTAACTGTTTTATTCAGTTGTATCAAGAGTTGGATTAAATTTTAAAAATGCAATGATGTGCCGAAGTATGAATTACTGATCTTGGACGCACAATGTGATGTAGTACTTTGGTTTAATGTTGTGCTGCAAGTCGATAACAAGAAACGTGCAATTATTGGACAACAGTGTTGCAGCTGTCACCACTCATGTTGGAGACGCGATAATGGATTTTACCTCAGCCTCAAGAGAAACTTTCTACATTAAACGCTATTCCTGATGGAGGAAGCACAGTTTCCGATTTTCTCCTCGCTTGTAGCCGCTTTCTTCAGTAAATGTAATTACATGGGGAAGAACGGAACCACCGATCGATATTCACGTGATTTGAGTCCGTAGCTTGCAAACATTCGAGCTGGTGTTGAATCACTCTGCTTATAAACGTTATGTAAAGAATATCATGCTTGCCTAAAGATTAAATGTGCCCAAATTAACAATAGTCTTCATTCATCCTGCTATATGGTCTTCAAACTTTCTCAAAATGTTGGTATCACCTCAGCACACAAAAGACAAGGTATTGTGCATTCCTTCCAGAGTTTGTTTGAATGTTTCTTTTTTATACGCGAAGCAATATTTCTACGAGATAACGAGCACGCCTATATTGTACTCATGTATGTGTTACTTATTGCAACTATAAGCAAACTCTGCATTTCTAGATATAGCCACGAATAACTTTAAATTTCCTACTGAATATTCATGTATCGGTTAATAATTACGTTTTCATTTGTAACTTTTAATTGAATGATTAAAGCTGATGGTTCGCACACAATGTCCTCCCACCCATGCAAAAATTTCCATCTCAACTTGCTGCGAGTTGTTCACTGACGATTTCCGAATAACAAGTGAATCTGACGCGGAACACCTCATTTATACTTTCCTTCCGTAACGCTGTCTTTCGCGTCATGATGCACAATCATTCTTCAGATTGGTCTTCCACATAGCACTGTATGACAAAAAAATTGCCCACTTCTTTCATCGCACATCTTGCTGACATCTAAGGGACAAGCAGCTGTTTCTGTCACCCTCAGAAGATTCCAAGCTCCTTCAATAGTGAAAAGTATTCCTAGAATTTCATTCCAATTGCTATCTCTCTCTAACCTAAGGTCTCATATTCCATCCCGAAGACTCTGTTTCAGCTTTATTTCAGTTTGATGAGTTACTTTAATGACTCTTTCCCTGTTGCTTCGTTTGCTAATTATAATTACACGGCTTCTTTGGGTAGCATTTCCTGTACCACTTAATGACAATGTTTCTATTAGAACTTACAATTATTATTCATTCATTTGGCTTATTAACTATTAAAATTACTTATATAGTTATTTTTTTGCCATTTTTACATTATTGCGTATAATATTCCGGAAGACTGCCTAAGCACATACCTCTATGCGGATGATTTAGCAATTAATATTTCTTTAAACGACAGAACTCTTGTGCATTCTAAAATAACTGATTTGTCTAACAGAGTTGAAAATTGGTGTAAGCAGCCTATTAATTAATAATAACAAAACTGCTGATGCTGCTTTTAAAATTAATTCAGCTGATTCTGGCTCTCTTGAATCTGTTAAGTTTTTGGGCATTGGTCTTGAATCTTGTCTGTGTTGGCGCACTCATATTGAGAATGTTGCTGGAAAATTAAGCAGAGGACTTTACTTATTACGAACTTTAAAGAGATGCCAACATTTGAATTCTCAGTTTGGATGCACAGATAGCCATTTGAGTTATGGTATTTTACTATGGGGAAAGCATGTTTCATTTAGTAAAATTTTTGTACTTCAGAAGAGAGCTATTCGACATATGTGTGGAGTATTGTCTAGGACACACTGTAAACCGCTATTTATTGAGTTTGGCATTTTAACCATGCCTTCTTTCTTTACTATGAACTGTATTTTATATGTTAAGGTGAATATAGATCTATATAAATTGTGTTTTTCACTTCATAATTACTCCACAAGAAATAGTGCTAACTTTTATATTGCTAATTGCAAATACAGCAAAGTTCGATATTAATTTTAAATTACATCGTTAGATCTATTTAATATTCTTCCCAACAACGTCAAATTTATGCCACTAGTGCTATTTAAAAGAAAAGTTAAATTTACACTGCTCTCAAATCCTATGTACAGTATTATAGAATTTTATAACAGTAAAATGGTTTTGTAATATTTAAATGTTATTTTTATGTTTATGTAATTGACGCTGCTATACAACCTTTGTATTGTTTCGGCAAAATAAACCATATCTATATATCTATACGCTCCCTAACTCAGCGTGACATATGTGCTGAATTGTTATCAGTCTGAATTCATAGACGAACTAATGCACGTATCCTTCTTATGATAACAATTTTTCTCATTTGAAAAAACAGTATATATGTGGAAAAATTAAAAAAAATATATATCTATAGTGACCGCACAGATATCTTTATCCGGCACACTGATAAAAAGTGCTGCCTTGTGCTTACAGTGTATGGATGGCCTATTTCTAAAACATAATTTGCAAATATTACAGAAATTCTGGCAACACCTCAAACCTAAGTGTCCTACAGCGTCTTATTATTTCACCTTAAATGAAATCGCTGTCTTCAGTGCTTGATAATTTTGGGGTCATTAAATGTCTTCATGTCTTTGAATACGTCACAGAAGTATTATCCTATGTGGATAACGGAGTATTTTGGCTATCAGCTGCACTAATTGAACCTGATTGGTCTAATATATTAAGTCTGTTGTATTTTAAAAATAGAAATATATTTTAACAAAATTCTGAGCTCTGTAAAGAACACACTTTTCAAACTAACATTGTGCTGAACTGTTTCTACGAGGACTAACTACTAGTAACCGTTGAGCTTGTAGATTTCGATGCTTTCAGGCTCTTCTTAGGGTGCACAGAAATGAATTAATCTGTCAATAAAATCCAAACTTATAAGTCAAACAATGACACATATTTGCGAAAGTTTGCCAGTTCTCCTACATCATTTAACATATATCTATAAGAGACGAAGCCATAAGATAATAAGAAAATAAAACAGATGGTCTATAAACTTGAGGCGGTCCGGCCCGTAGCGAACCACGTTGAGCCCTCCCTTGTGCTCAACGCCTCACAATTAAGGATTGGTGGAGTGCGGAGGTTAAGGAAAGGGAGATTGTAGCCAGTTCGTAGTGACAAGTAGCTCCCGCGTGAGAACTCTCATCTGTACTTCAGGAGTGGGTGCGTCCTGACTGGTTGTGGGTGGAATGATGACACCTCGAATCTGTTAGACGGAAATTTATTATTGTCCTTAGGTTCCTTTGCTCGCCACCGTAAAGTCGTCGTCGGTGTGGTTGCTGTGTTTAGCGTCACTGTCAATATTATGATGTGAAGGACGGAGGCAGTAGCACTGCATAGTCGAACTGGATATATTTATCGTCTTCCCTATATAACTATCACTTGAGAGATTGCTAGATATTGCACTTTGTCTCTGTGCATGGCGCGGAAGTGTACTTGTTAGGTGGCACCAAATACGCGTCCATCTCACGTAGAACTCAGGACCGAAGTGCTCTTACTAGAATTTCCGCCATCACTTTTAATTACCCCCACTCTAGGTATTTCTCGGAGTTTGCAAAATCACATGAACAAATAACAATTTTCTATTGGCTGGTAACTATCCCCACTTGAGATCAGTGCTCAGAATTTCCAGTTTCGGGCCTAACATCAGAGGCGATTTCTCTAATGGTCCGCGTTCTGCGCGTCGGTCAAATCTTATAGCGTGTTGTCAGAAGCACGCATGGGATTTTAACAATGGGTTGGTCCCCGACTGGATGGCACCAAATTTGCCTTGAGGGCAAAACAGACAATAGAGTAGGGTTGTTTGTTTACAGAGATTGCAAAGGGAGTTTACTGACCTTCGCTGAGTGGCCTTGTCACTGTGATGGTCTCTGGAGTATATGCTAGAATTATGACATATGTCTATTCTGGTATACGTCATTTATTTATATTTATTCGCTTGTTTGTGTTAGTGTCTTTCTGATATCAGGTTATATGCCGTCTCAGTGTTCCTAGGTGACAGGGGCTGCGTCAAACTTCAGTTAGCTATTAATAAGTACAGCTTAAAACTTTATTCCAGTAGAACGAGAACAATCGGTTTTAAGGAATTGGAACATATTGATCACTTAAGAGGAAAACGTCACGACGAAATATGTGTTTTGCTTTCAAGTAATGTAAATTGCATCCATTGTTACATAAAAGTTGGTCTTACCCGTGATTTATAAAGTCAGATGAAGGCAAATAGCACAAGGCTTAGCATGTTCACTAAAAGCAGGCACGTAATGGATACCGGGTTACCATTTTACATAAAATTTGAATATTTGTGGTTCTTTGTTCTTTTTCGAAGTGTCGTGGTAGCTTGATAACTACCTCACAAAAGCAATGTCGAAATGGCATGCAGATTCTCCCTCGGGACGTTGTACCTTTCGCGAAGCACGCAGGAAAGGTTGCATTAGCCCTGATGTTTATTCAGAAGTGAAGCGTAGCAGAAAATGTTGCTTCCAGCAAATGAGAGGAACGGAAGAAATGGAAATCTTCACAATGTAATTTGTTCAAGTGTAGAAGTTGCTTTCCTCGGTATCTTCAAACCTGATCTTAAGAAACGTTTCATGTTAATATTATCTTCTCATGAGTTCTTCATATTATTTGTAATGTTAGAGTAAAAATGGAGTATTGATACCGCTTCCAGTACTTAATCAAGCAAATGTATTATTGTGCTGCCAAAACTCAATATTTAAAGTTACTATTAACTTTACTCTTTACTAAATTACAATTGTTACGTCTGTTTTAATCGTTAAAGCTTATTATCAGTTATAACAAAATATAAAGTAATGAATAGCCTCAAAATACACAGGATTATAGTTTTACCGTTATTTAAATAATTACAACTTATTAACTATTACAAATATAAATTTGAGTAAATAGCCTTTCCACTCTGTTATTTAAATTAACATTTATACTATTTATTAACAATACTTTTTATTTTTGTCTTCATTTAAATTACTGATGCTTACTTATTACCTTACATGGTTATACTTTTGGTCTATTTTTCGCATCTGGTTCCTGCTTTGAGTTTTTTATAAATACTATGACGTCATTTGTTGTTATTCTACGCATAAAAGAAACAAATAAATAAACAATTTAACTTTTATATATAATCCTTAAGATTTTTTAATTATGTTATCTTAACTACAGCACAAAAGTTATAAAATAGTTTTAGAGGCTACAACGAGTTTAATTGCGAAGCTATCAGGTTAGTGGTAGTAAAGTTTCTTTATGTCATTCTTTTCTGAGGTGTTTATACACAAAAGACAGGAGCATAATAATCGGGGATAGTAGCATTTTATATTTTATAATTTATTTGATGCAAGGAAATATATTATTACTGGTATGATAAAAAGGAAAAGAAGCTATTCACTTAATTGTTTCTCGAGTACAAACTGCCTCTTTAGCCGGGTTGTCAGCACTCAGTTATAAACCATAATCTTAGTTTCAGCTTTCGGCATTGGTCAAGATTTTTTTTTACCTACACTTATTTCGTGTTGCCCACAGTCCAGAAGTATTTTGAACATGCGTATGTTTAATATTCAAAGGTGATAATATACCCAGCATTGACAAAGCTACTGTTGAAAGACTTATAGTAAGATTTATTTTCTACTGGAGGCAGAGCTTGCGTTATAATCACAGAAGTTAAAGGATAATACATAAATGAAATAAAAGAAATTACGAACTACTCACTTCAGTATATTGTTACACAAAATTTGATCTGTTTTAATCGGATTTTTTTGAATGAGCCCCTCCAAATGAAAGAATTTATTTTAATGGGAATTTGCAGGAGAGGTGTAAAGATAATGTTAATCGTCTTTCTGTTTGCTTTAAGATTGAGAGGCAACTGTGTTAAATAAAACTAAAATCAAATACAATAAAAACTAAGAAAGTTGATACAACATACGAATTGCCAGGTTTTAGAAATTTAAAGGCAAGTACTGAACTTTTGATCAAGTACAGTAAGTAGTTTTATTAATATTGTTAATGTTTCATTTTTATTCTGGTTAATAAGGCTAATATAGTCTTAAAGTAACATTTTATTTATACCTTCAACATATTTTAGGGGTGTGGAATGTGTCCACCAGTTCTTTTCTAGCTCCCGGACTACGTACTCTATGCTTGCAACGCTAACAGCCTGGTGTCAGTACTGGCACGTAATTTAATTATTCAAAAATATCATTCCGGTTCACTGGCTAATTGGAATATCATCGTGATTCAGTAATGTTTGTTAATCATTAACAAAATCACCTGTTACAACCAAAATATTGTCTATTCTACCTTCGTGCGTTAATTGCATCTTTCCCTAAGTCTGCCTCTACTTGGCGTACGCCAGGGTTGATAAAAATCATCATCATCATCATCATCATCATCATCATCATCATCATCATCATCATCATCATCATCATCATCATCATCATCATCATCATCATCATCATCATCATCATCATCATCATCATCATCATCATCATCATGATCATCATCATCACTATTATTATTATTATTATTATTATTATTATTATTATTATTATTATTATTATTATTATTATTATTATTATTATTATTATTATTATTATTATTATTATTATTATTATTATTATTATTATTATTATTATTATTATTATTATTATTATTATTATTATTATTATTATTATTATTATTATTATTATTATTATTATTATTATTTATTATTATTATTATTATTATTATTATTATTATTATTATTATTATTATTATTATTATTATTATTATTATTATTATTATTATTATTTTATCAACACGATAAAAATGACAGTTAGATAATGAGAATATAATGGTAAATGATGACAAATACGAGGTACGTCCGGAAAGTAAGTTCTGTTTGGTAATAAAATTAAATTGTGTACAGATACAGAAAAATTACTTATTGCACAAAATTCTACAACTCTTAAGCTACTTTTCCACATAACTGCCGAAATTTTGCACGCATTTGTCAAAGCAAGGCACAACGTTTTGTATACCTTCTTCATAGAAGTTTGCTGCCTGTGTCTTTAACCAGTTGGAAACATTTTCTTTCAGCTCTTCGTCATTGTTGAAGTGTTGACCGCCAAGGAAAGATTTGAGATGCAAAAACAGATGAAAGTCGCTAAGAGCGAGGTCAGGGCTGTACGGGGGTGGTCAAGCACTTCCCAGTCCAATCCCTGTAGGATTTTTCTCGTCGTGTTTACAGTGTGTGGTCGTGCGTTGTCGTGAAGTAACACAACGCCATTTGACATCGCAAATTTACCAATAAATTTCAATTGGTTTCACTTTCCTAGCATTCAGAATACGAATCACAGATCTGGTTTCACAAGTGGCGGGATTTTCAATCAACACCGACATTGAAAAACAAGCATAACGAAGCGTACGTGGCTGACAGCGATCTCTCAATGGCGCACGTTTCTTCTCCTTGATACAGAATGTCTACCACGCATGTGCGGAAATGCGATCGCAGCGCTGCAGCGCAGATAAATTAAACAGAAGTTACTTTCTGGACGCCCGTTGTATATTTCCGGTTCAGTACAAAACATTTGTCACGAAAGGCACTATAGTTACAGGCTTCGAATGGGGCTTGATCGTGGAAGTTAAAATCATTTTAGTTCATATTATTAAAAGTGCATATTAACGTCTGATGTTTGATTATGTTAGAGTAATATTACAACCTCTTGGGTTGCAAGGTTAGATTTTTTATATAATTACTACTAGTAGACAAAGTATTTTATCATGGGGCAGCTAGATGAGAGGCTAACCGGAAACTTTAGGGAAACCCTCAACTCTGTAGAATCGTACAAGCTAAGACCATTTTATATGTTTTAAAAGTTCACATTTATTGACAAATTTAGACATTCCAACATGTTGCCTGCATGCATAAACTGGTTAAGTTTTTCAGATAGAATCCAACACAATTATACATCTTGTTATTGGCTGCTGATGTACACTGATATAAGCACGCTACTGTCAACGAGTCACTCATTGGTACTGCATGACGCATACATTGTTCCAAAACTGATCTACAAAGTTCCATGTATGGACCACTTCCGCTACTACTCTAATAATTACGAAAGTTTTATAAGGAATTAAAGAATTTAAAATAATCAAATTCATATGTAACAATATATCACTTTGAAAACTCACAAATAATCATGCATATATATGATGCTATATGCTTTGGTTTCCCACGTTTCACGGGCTAATTAATGGCGTTGTTTAAATCACGTTGTATTCTAAGAGTAGCGCATACGATTCACCTTTTCTTTCTACATCTGTGCCGCTAATGCTGATTGCACCTTGCAGGGGTGTCACGGTTGGTATGCATTACATTCAGATATAAATTAACCCTGTAAATGTTATCAAGTTTCTCCCGCTTCAGTTAATTGCTTGTTTCTTTTCCTTTCTGTTAGTTATCATTATAATTAGAAGCCTAAAATCCTTGTGCCAGATATCTGATTTAGTGTAATTTGAAATTTTAAAAGTTTGTATATATCTTGTCCATACCTTGATCTGTGTGAAATAATATACGAGGGGGGTTCCAAAAGAAACCGGACTCCAAGGGCGCTGTCACTCTTAGACGTAGTGCAGGGTTCTCACGCTAGGTGGTGTTAGTAGAGACCTTCATGAAACAGCTATGCAGACGGCGTCAGTGTAGAGCTGAACGTGCAAGTGTGGTATTGTGCCTCTCTGACTGTTGGTGGGTTACCTCTGCGAAGTCGTTATGGCAACTTTAAAATGTCAAAGAGGGTGTGTGAAATTTTGTTTCCTGCTTATAAAAACTGCAACGGAGACACACCAAATGCTTCAGGAAGCTTTCCAGGAGGACGCTATGAGGCGCAGACAGGTTTTGGAGTGGTTTGGGCGCTTTAAACGTGGTGAAATGTATGTTGAAGACGAAGCTCGTTCTTGACGCCCTTTAACATCGCGAAATGGGAACATTGAAAAGGTCCACCAAAGGATCAACGAGGATCGTCGCCAAACGATCGACCAAATTTCAGCAGCGACAGGAATCAGTTGGAGCTCGTGCCAGCGGATTTTGAGGGAGGATTTGCACATGAGACGTGTTGCTGCTAAAATTGTTACGCACCTTCTAACACAGGAGCACAAAACCATCCGCATGAATGTGAGTCAGGACATGAAAACAGAGATTACATATGATACAAACTTCTTGAACAAAGTTATTACAGGGAATAAGAGTTGGTGTTACGGGTATGACCCAGAAACTAAGCAAACGTCGAGCCAGTGGAGGACTCCCAACTCTCACAGACCAAAAAAAGCAAGGCAAGTGAGGTCAAATGTGAAGACGATGATCATTGTCTTTTCTGATGTTCGTGGAATTGTGCCTCGGGAATTCGTATCCCCTGGGCAGACTGTTAACCAGCACTTTTACTTGGATGTTTTAAGGCGTCTGCGAAAGAATGTGAGGAGGAAACGCCCGGAGCTTTGGCGATCAAGTGACTGGTTTCTGCATCACGACAACGCTCCAGTACACACGGCCTTACGAGTGACCCACTATTTGGCATCTCGGAGGTGGTCTGTCATTCTCCACGCTCCGTACTCGCCGGACTTTGCCCCTTGCGACGTTTTCCTATTTCGACGAATGAAAAAAATGATAAAAGGGGAGCGTTATAACGATGTTTAGGCGGTAAAAACAGCTTCGCAAAGGGCACTAGACAATATCAAACTTGAAGAGTTCCAAACATGCTTCCAACAGTGGGAAAAGAGATTTGTCAAGTGCATTGCACGTAATGGAAAGTATTTTGAAGGTGACAGGTCATTTTCTAAAAAGGTTCATTAATTAAGATTTTATGACAACAATCCGGTTTCGTTTGGGCCCCCCTCGTACTTTGTATCGTTTGTGGATTTAATAAAATACAAAATGCTAGTGATCAAGCAGTTATAGCAGTACGGGACACGGAGATTCGTCAGCGCCTAATGCTCGGCGATTATGAAACCATCCACGAGGCGCTGACAGCGGCATTAAGGATGGAGGCGGCCAAGGTAGCATCTATCCTGACGTCGAGAACGAGGAGTGTCCGCTACGCCGGAGACAGAAGACCAGCTGAGGGATGCCGGCGAACACCTGGTGGCCTGTGTTGGGGGTGTGGACAGTCCGGACACCTGCGGAGAGACTGCCCACACCATGAAGAGCAGCCGGAACAAAGTAAGGCCCGGCGTGGAGAGGGGCACGTCGGCGCCATTACCACCATCCCCTCGAGTGACAATCCGCGCCGTCAGCCGGCGGATGGATGACAACCTCATCGTGGACGGCTGGGTAAGAGGAAAGACGTGCCGCGTGCAGGTGGACACCGGGGCGGCCGTGACCATCATCAGACCTGACGTTGCGAAGGGTTTGCCGACGGGGAAACCGAACCGACCATACCAGCTTGTGACGGCATCGGGCGACACCATGCCTGTGCAGAAGGAGGCCCTGCTGGAGCTGAACTTGGGACGGAGTGCCGTGCGTCTGTGGATGTTCGTCGCGAAGATGGCTGAGGAGGTGATTCTGGGACTGGATGCCCTCAGGAGCCACGAGACGACGGTCGACGTCGGCAGGAAGGTCCTGAGGCTCAACGGAGAAGAGGTTATACTCCGTCAACCAGAAGAGCACCTTGGAATTGGCAGGGTCGTCTTGAGCGAAGACGTGGTTGTCCCCGCAAGGAGCGAAGTGATAGTGACGGCGCGACCGGAAGGCCAAACAGCAGGTGGGGTTCAGAGGCAGCAGGAGTACGACTTCACCTCGGAAAATCGCGAGGAAAGATGTTGGTGGTACACCTGGATCGCCTGGCCCGCTACGAAGGCGCTGTTCGGGACGACCAGCCTTGAGGAGGGAGCAGTGTCACCCTGGTGGTAGGCTCGCGAAGCCGATGAAAAATGATGGCCGATCGTTACCGGAAGTGAGAGACAGATGAGAGTAGTTGTTAGAGAGAAAATAAAGAGTTTGAGGTTCTAGCAATTTTGTAATGTTGAACAGTGTATTTCGAGGAGGATAAAGTGTAGTTTTTGTGTTTCGTAGCCTCGATTTATTATTTCACGAACCAACAAAGTCACAATATCCACATTTACTGTAGCTTCCTTCTCTAGCTGCGCTATCATCATATATTTGGGTTGGTAAGCAATGGCGAACCTACAGGTGCAAGACAAACCTTAACCCTGCCATTCTTTATACCTCTCAAGCTCTTCAGCTATTCTCGAAGCTTAAGCAGTGGCAAAAACGCATAAATGAATCTTGATGTAAGTATACCTACATTGTAAGAGCCGTGATGTTGCATTATTATAAACAGCGATGCTTTGTTTGAGGAGCAATGCATTATTGTGGTTTGTTGCAAAAGCCTGTACTCACGTTTATCCTTATAATCTATGAGAAACAGATGCAGTGAGCGAAAGAACAAAGGTGCTCGACGCGTACATTCAAATCTATGTCTAAAAGGAGGACAAAAGGTTATTATGATTAGCATTACCATTATTACTACAAGGTAGAAATATGTTTATAAAAGCGCTCATAGCATTAAAATTGAGCTTTTGTGTAACTTTACCAAATACACTTGCTGGAAACTACAATGTATGATATGAAGATCAACCTTCTGCAAGAAAATTATGTAGTTTATATTAAAAAATAAGCCTCATAAAAACAAGTGATATTAAATATTCTTCTTTCAACACAAATAGATGGCTAGACTATATTCATTAAATAGTCGCTCCATTCAGCAGTTATGTACATTTATCTCTACATGTTTCCTGCATGTTTCTACTGAGTTCTTAAACCTCGACAGTAAGTTTCTAAGATTTAGGTTTTCCTGTTTTCGAACTGATCCTTTTCTGTCTTTTAATAGAATGCGTTGGATAAGAACAAATATGACATTTAATATTTGCCCGAAACCTATTGTATGGACATAAATTCTGGAAATATCACATCTATCGGGTGAAAAACAAAGTCAATAACAGACTACATAAAGTGAGTAAACATTCATTCTCAACTCCAGTACACATTTCCTATTAATAAAATAGCATGTACTAAGGTATGTAACTATTATTATCCAAATTATTATTGTATTTTTTATTCTAATGGCATGTGTTTATTACATGTTACACTCCAAACACTTCCCATCAGTCGCCTGTACGACAAAAGATATTCCAGCACTTTTGTGGTGTTATAGTGCTGTTTTGTGTTGTTATAGCTTGTCTATTTCAGTCTCCTTGAAACACAGATCCATTGATAAATCAGCATAAAAAGAAGTCCATGAGCTAAGGTCGGGAGAATTTAGCGCCCAGATTATGAATCCTGCGTGACCAATCCAACTTGCAATCCATCATTCGAAAACGCAGGGACATCTGTGGTATATAACGGTGCCCCGTGTGCACTAATGGCGTTTTCACGAAGAACGGGTAATAAATTTGGTCAAATGATACACCCATACACACATTAGCTACAGGAGATTTCCAGGTACCTCAATGGCTATCTGCTAGCTCAGATGATCGCTTATAACAGCTAACCCTTCTCGTTAGCGTAGATGATAGCGTGTCTTCCTCACATTCAAGAGGTGTCGAGATCGAATCTTGGTCAGGGTGAGTTACCTGGATAAGGTTCTCCTGGGTTTTTCCTTATCCTGAAAGACGAATGATGGGTAACTCTAAGCTCCATGGACCTCGGATTCATTTGAGCATCATTTCACTCATTTTATTAATCATCCGATATGACTTAACGTTGGAGGGAAGGTTGCCCAGGCAGTGAATGGGACAGGGGAAGACAGGTAGTGGTGGTGTGACGTCAGCTCCGTCAGCTCTAACCGCCAAAATTGCCCCCGAACGAAAGTCAGGTTAGCGTGTGACGTCACCGCGCTGATTTCTGCTGCCCAAGAGGAAGGAAACAGTTCGATGTACTGGGGTTCCGACAGCGTAGGAAAGACAGGAAACGTATCGGGTATTCATAATATGTAAAACTTACATCTTGGGTCTTGTAGTATTAATGCTGACTGCTTTAATTACACAATTGGTCACAGTTCATAAACAATTACATTTTGGCTCTGTGCTATGAGAAAATATATAAAACTTTAACTCGTAGTTTATCTGAAGGTCAGAGATGTTATAAAGTAAATAAAGTAAAACATAAAGTAATTTCCTCTGTAAATTAGAGCAGACCCACTTAGAACAGAATTACGTACACATTTTCCGACACTTTCTGTTTCATTTTCCTTTAACTAGCTTATCAATGTCAGGACGTAATGTATGGGAAATTTGTAATCGAAGGCTGCATGTTAGATTGTCAACTGATAAGTTTCTTCGGGGTTTGGACTTAGCTAATTTCATAACAGAACAAAATTCTTTGCACACATATGTCCTGCCAAACATAAACAATGTCCGTGCGGCAGCTGAATATCAGCTCGGAAGTCTGGTTTGGGGGGGGGGGGGGCATTCTTTTAAAAGTTAGCCAACTCTCTCTTTCGTGTATATTTATCCTTCAATAAAACGGCACATTGTAAATTTAACAGTTCCATTAGGGACGTGGCAGCCAGAACTTTTTCGAGTGTGCTACTCGATCCTATACTCAGATTCTATACTCGTAGCCAAGGGCGGCTAGTTAAGGGGGTAGCATTTTTGCGCTACAACCAAAATGCTGGGTCTCCATTTAATGTAATGGCATGTTCCATTTGGAGTACATTTCGACCTTGTCTAGTGCAGGGGACCTGAGCGCGCTGTATTGTTTGCAGGTGCCAAGTAGTTCACTCCCAGATGCAAACCACGCGCATACAATAGGGAGGTATAGGGCAGGACGAACCTATGATTTGCCGAGGCAAGTAGGGAGGCGATGCGGGGCGTATGGCTGCATGTGGTTGGTTAACCTAGCTGCCAGAGAATAGTGGATGATTAACCTGCTCGTTCTTTCATCACAGCAGTGGCCTCTATTGCGCCTACGTTAAATGTAACCTACGAGTACATATCCGCATGGTTTGTGCCGTGTTTTGTTAGCTCTGCCGTGTTTTGAGTAGTGCATCAGAAATATTTATATAAATACAGGTAACTTGTGTTATAAGAAGAAACAATGAATTCCATAAAGTGTCTTTTAGCACATCCTTTTTCAAACATGACCTCAGAAGAAAAAATTGAACTTAAGCGACTTGGAAGACCCGCGTCAAAACTAAATATCACACAGATTGTCCAAACAAAAACAAGATGTTTTAACAGGAACTTTAACAACGATTTATACGATAAATATTCTAGAGTGTTTATGAAATGTGAATGTTGTGTTATATGCTGTTAATTACCGTTAACTTGTGTGTAGAGCAGTCTGTAGTGACAGGCTTAAAGAAATTTTGTTACTTTAAAAAATTAAGTTGCATGGATAACTTTGTGAACCACCAATTTTCAGAGCCACCAGCCGCCCCTGCTCATAGCACCATTTATATAGACAACTTGGTGCTACACGGCTCTTACCCGAGGTCACACGCACTGCAGGCCTCGCTCCCGGCTGAAATACGTCACAACTCTCGAAGCTGTCTTCCTTTGGAATGGAATTTGCTTGAAGTTGTTACGATCTGAATTTCCTTTAAGGAAGTATTGAAACATGTTCATACGCTTTGCCAAATCTTCGACGTAAAACGTAATTGATAAATAAACTTGCAGAGGGTACGCTTTTCTGTTCAATGTGTGTTGCAACACTTAATGTAGCACCGAACGTGGAATGTACGATTTCACTGATAATTGCAGCGTCGGTTTTGTGTTCAGTGGTTGATCGTCTTCGACTCGGTTAGTTGATGTTGATGGATGGTCATATCCGGGGTCATCCCGGTAGGGTACGCTTAAACTTGTTCACTGTTTAAAGATATCAATCTGTGAACATTGGTCAATTTGCATAATTAAATAGAGTAATGCTTGTACTCCAATTTTCTATCTTCGAAAGTCATGTGCCCCTTTAAACTGTGTCAGTGATGGCGCATGTAAGTGGTCGTAGTTGTTTAAATCAACTATTTTGCTGATTTTCTCGGGTTTTTTATTTTCAGCGCTTGTCAAAATATAAATTGCTCCACAAGATGCAGTTGTCAAAATAGAAGCTTGAAAATATTTCTGCTTGGATATAAACTGTACCAAAGGAAATTGATGAGTTCACTTTTTATGATGTCACCTGTGTTTGTGAAATTAAATAAAAAAGATTGCAATTCACAATCAAATATTAAATTTTTTTTTAATCCTAAACCGGGGGTAAGACTAAAATTTCACCTCATAAGAGTACTAATAATGTATTTATGAGTATAAATGCAAAGTACAATTACTTTTTTCAAAATAAAATTGCATCGTGTTGAATAGTTTAATTGAATGACAATAAAACACTATACATATATAAATATCACAAGAGCTATTTTGCACAAGGACTAGAAACTGGTATGGCAACTACTGTTAATACTAGAATAATTGTTTTAAAGTTTCAAGTCAAGGCAAAATTGAAGATTTAAGGTTTCTCACAGGGGTGTATCCTTAATTGTCCTATCAGTAGAACCAGATTTATGACATCGGCGACAAACATCGCGTCCGAATTTCACCAATCAAGCTCCACGTTACACTTGGACCTTTAATACCACGCTTTTTTATTTATGTGCAGAAACTAAACAATGTTTTGCAGTTACGTGTAGTCAGTACATCGTTTCCAGCAACATTTACACATAGAGTACACCAGCATCGCACTAGCCTATTTTATTGACCCATGTAGCACACTTCTCTATAAATTCGATATTTAATTTCTGTTTAAATCCTCATTAAGTTATAAATGATCTACTCCAGTTACTACTGGACATCAGGTAAAATATCTAATTCATTGGATGAATCTGGAGGAAGTCCAAGAAGGTCCAATAAAATTAGATCGTCTTCCAAAAAAGACCAAGCTGGTACAACGGTACTTTATCTAGTACGACATAATTATACGCAGCTTCTCTTGTGCCTGTACATTATACTCATGGAACCCATATACTATGCTGTGACAGTTTGTAATGCCATTGTTGATGAAGGTACTGTCAGTGAGTAAGAGGCAGGTTAATTAAATTTGCTTGTTATTGTTTACTGTAGCCCCGAATGGCAACAGCTAATTGTGATTGTAAACTAATGTAAAGCCAATGTTTGAATCCAATAAACTTTGCCTCGATACCACTTCCGCTCTTGAAGGAAATCTAAAAAATTCTGGACCTCACATTGTGGCTAGAAATTCTTCTTCGCAGAAAACAACAATGGGCCTAACCTAGTGCACATACTGGTCTGTCACCCGATGAATGAGGAACACATC
Organism: Mantis religiosa; assembly: GCA_030765055.1. Lineage (NCBI taxonomy): Eukaryota > Metazoa > Arthropoda > Insecta > Mantodea > Mantidae > Mantis > Mantis religiosa. Next base: position 80,781,050 of record CM060953.1, read on the forward strand.
TTATATGAAGCAAACAGTTGTCTATGTGAAACAACACCTCTAATCATTATACTATTTGTACAACTGCATATTTTTAGTATGTTAAGCACAGGTTGTTACAACCCTACTGTTTTTAGATTAATATAATCGTCTTGAAATAAGACATGGCTATCTGTTTATAGACATAGTTGCAGGTGTATCTTACACCACGGAGAGTAAAATGTCGCTACGAATTACAAGATATATTGTGGCTACTGTCACCAGAAAGAATAGTACAGGTATCCACAAAAAGTCGCAGACACCAGTGGGCCACGTGGGAGCCTGCCATTCCAAAAATGAAGACCTGTCTCTCTCTTAGAGATGCTGAAGAACGATTTATTGCACAACCAGCCCTCTCGCATCCACAGGGCGTTCTCCTTCCTTTGAAAAGGAATGGCACCATGTGTCCGGTACCACCATGCGCCTATGTATCTAGAAGCACTCCAGAAAGACAGTGAGCACAGAGAATGAAAGGAAATATAATTATGTTAGATGAGAAACCAGCCTAGCAATCGCCTTCCGACTAGGTAAAACCAAGCTTCCAAATGAGAGCCTCACACGTTATCGCAGAGCCATCCTTTTCAGTAGCCTACATACGTATAATCCATTCACCAAATATTTCAAAAATATAGGCGAGGGTTGGATTTTAACTTGGGAGATATTTGGATAGTTGCATTCTTGACCACTGGTACAGAACAGCTGCAAAATGTACCGATTATTATTATTATTATTATTATTATTATTATTATTATTATTATTATTATTATTATTATTATTATTATTATTATTATTATTATTATTATTATTATTATTATTATTATTATTATTATTATTATTATTATTATTATTATTATTATTATTATTATTATTATTATTATTATTATTATTATTATTATTATTATTATTATTATTATTATTATTATTATTATTATTATTATTATTATTATTATTATTATTATTATTATTATTATTATTATTATTATTATTATTATTATTATTATTATTATTATTATTATTATTATTATTATTATTATTATTATTATTATTATTATTATTATTATTATTATTATTATTATTAGTATTATTATTAGTATTATTATTATTATTATTATTATTATTATTATTATTATTATTATTATTATTATTATTATTATTATTATTATTATTATTATTATTATTATTATTATTATTATTATTATTATTATTATTATTATTATTATTATTATTATTATTATTATTATTATTATTATTATTATTACTATTATTATTATTATTATTATTACTATTATTATTATTACTATTATTATTATTATTATTATTATTATTATTATTATTATTATTATTATTATTATTATTATTATTATTATTATTATTATTATTATTATTATTATTATTACTATTATTATTACTATTATTATTACTATTATTATTACTGTTGTTGTTGTTGTTGTTGTTGTTGTTGTTGTTGTTGTTGTTGTTGTTGTTGTTATTATCATTATTATTATCATCATCATCATTATCATTATTATTATCATTATCATTATTATTATCATTATCGTTATTATTATTGTTGTCATCATTATTATTCTCTAAATTTTTAGCTTAGTGAAATTAAATGCAATAAGGCTAAGTAGGTTACATTGATGTCAGTATCAAAGATCGATATTAAGAAGCAGTTTTATTGAGAGTTGGCACAAAAGTGTTTATTTTGCTTAAGATAAAAATAGTGTTGTTCCAATACCAACAGCTTTGAATATCACTTATGTTATTCAGTAGAAGATGGACAGGATTCGAATGCACGTGTACAGAAATCCATATTTGCATTGGTAGAAACATACGATAGGTGTTTTGAATTTATACAACAATATAAGCATTTCCAGTACAGAAAGGAATTCATATCTTCAATTAAATGCAACCAGCGATGACCGAACGGGATGGTTCAGGCGGTTTCGTCTGTGGCCCGCATTCGGGAGGCCCCGATTCGAATCCCATGGCCGACCTACCTGACCCATGGGGTTTTCCGGGAATTTTCCCGGGTCGCTAGATGAATGCTGGGTAGGTTAATTACATCCCCCGAATTTCTTGTCCCTCCATTTTATCTCCATTATCATTTCATATCATCTGTCATCTAATGGTCTCTTTCAGGATAGAAGTGTCGGCGGGTGTCTCGGCGGTGAATGGCGGGTAGATATGCTCTGAGGAACACTACTTCTTCCTACTTCCGTCGATTGACGGTCTCCGCTACTCTGCTGGGACCATTTCGGGACCGCCAGCTATGGACCTTTGTGGCTCGGATCGCCTGCTTGGGACCATTAGGGCTCGGCTTCTGGGTTCTTTGCCGTCCCGCTGTAGGGGAGCAAGTTCGTTGTCCCGGCCTGTCGGGGGAAGTCTCTCTCCAAGTAAACTGTAGGGACCCTGCCCTCTCTACTGTCGTGGCTCCTTGAGACGGTAACCCTCTGTCACCTTCGCCTCATCCTTCAAACCGGGGGTTCCCTCACTTGAGGGCATAGGAACAATGAGCCTACGAATGAGCCTACGAATTTGCCTAGGAACATTGTGGCCTACGTACTGAATCCCCTCCGTAATGTAATCCTAATCCCAATGCCAATCCCAACCAGCGATATATGAAATAAACAATAAAATTCTATAAAGCTAAATATAAAATACAATATGCAGATATTAGACAATAACTACAAAAGCTATTGATGTCAATGGCACCTCAATACGTTATAAGTGTTAAAGTATTTCCATACGTATTAAAAGTTAGTGATATACTAACGACTATCGTGCCTGATGAATCCTGTTTAAATGAAGTACTAATGCAACTAGAGATACACTTTGGTAGTTATTACAATTTTGTTTGTACGATAATTTTATTTATTTTCTGGCCAAGTGGTAAGTAGTTCACGTGTATGCCTAATGATAGAACAAAGGAGCTAGAGAAAAGTGAGAAATAGTTAATAAATCCTGTTTCTGGACTCATTTTGGGATCAGCTTCACCTATTTTACAGCCTAATTTATCCAATTTGATGAGATAATTTCATTTGAAATATTTTGACTTCATTTAACTTCAATCACAGAAAACACCGTTTTTCTGCTGGAACCTAAATTAGATGGTAATATCACTGAAATTTCGTAAAATAACACAGAGTAATTAATTTCTAACCTCAAGTTTGTGGAATGAAATATGAGTATGTAAACCAACAAATTCTACTATGCCTTTTTCTGATGCTGGATGGAAATTAGTGTTAGTAGACTTCATAACTTTAATTAAAAAGCTGGTAGGTCAGAATATAAATTAATTGGAATATAAAACCAGGCTGTGAAGCACTGTTCACGTTTCGATTTGTCGGTGGAATACGCTTCAAAGCATAGTGTTTCAAACATGAACTGCTTTTTCATTTGATTACTTTGGTTGTAGTTTCCATGAATTTAGAAAGGAGAAGTTAAAATGAAACTACGTTATCTAAATATTACTCCGACATGCATCATAAATAACGTCTTAACCAGCTAAGCATCGAAGCTCAGATGCTAAACTAACTGTTAACAGATTCCAAGATAGAATTAAATAGCCCTCGTTTTAGCTCTCCATGAAGCTAAGAAAAGAATGCGCTACATTTTAAGACAGATGTATGGTTGTTTATGAAAGCATATTGTGACTTTGTGGGTTCGTAGAATTCAAAGTCCAAGCTGCAGAAATTTAAAATGCTTTTTATTTCCGCAGAAATACACTTTGCTCAAACCTTACAGCAGTACAATTACGTAACGTACACAAATACAATCTTACAACGTTGTTGACCACAAACAAAAACGCCCTCTTCGGTAACGTGGTGGTAGCGTGTCTGCCTCAGGTTCAAGAGGTCCCGAGTTCAAATCTCGGTCTGGGTGAGTTACCTGGATAAGTTTTTTCGGGGTTTTCCCTTATCCTGAAAGACGAATGTCGGGTAACTGTAAGCTCTATGGATCCTGGGCTCATTTGAGTATCATTTCACCTATTCCATTCATCGTCGGATATGACTTAACGCATTGCTAAACCAAAGGAAGCCTATAAATTTTCCAAAACAGCAAAATCACATAACCTACATTACTCATGAGACAACCTAACACTCAATTCAGTGTGTATCCTTCCTTGGTACAAATGAGTAATAACTCCTTCGTTACATCATTAGCCCTAGCAAATCGTTGGATACCAATCAAAGTCTTGGTTTGTTACTTCAATAACATGATGTAGGAATAATTACGCCGGTAAATAACAGCTTAAGGAGCGGTTACACAGGTGTATCTGTGATATTTGCATACTGATATACAGATGTATATCAGCTTCTGTGATATTTGTGTTATGAAGGGGGGGGCACTTCGTGCACTGCAACCTCAATAAAGCTATTATGGCTACCGGAGAAAGGATTGAAGCAAAGGAACTACAGAAGGCTAAGCTCGCCTCGGAGGTGTGGATGGTAGCGTGTCTGCCTCACATTCAAGAGGTCACGATTTGGACTCCTGGTCAGGGTGAGTTACCTTGATAAGGTTTTACCGGGATTTTCCCTATTCCTGAAAGACGAATTTTGTTTAACTCTAAGCTCTGTGGACTGTGGATTCATTGAGCATCATTTCACCCATTTCATTCATCGTCCGATATGACTTAACGTTGGAGGACGTTAATTAAAAAAAGGAAAAAAAAAAAAACAGAATGCTAAGATTATAGGCAGACCAAGCAGACCTCTAATATTTACACCATACTAGGATGTGCAACGTTTTTCCCGTCGCCATCTCTTATCTGCTTGGCAGCACTCCTGGACAGCTTTGGAAGGCACACAACTCCGGGTGATAAAGGAGAGCGTACAACCCTGGCCAACTTCCTTCAGGGATAACCGGCGGGCCGAGGTGATACTCAACCGGCTGAGAATTGGGCACACACGAGCGACTTATGGCCATCTGTTAAGAGGGGAACCGGCCCCTATGTGTGCTCCGTGTACAGTACGCCTAACTATGCGGCACGTATTGCTCGATTGCCCGCAGTACGCTCCTGTTAGCTAGTCTTTGGGCTTCGGGACTAACTTGCTCGGTGTTTTAGGGGGCGACCCAGTAGCCGTGGTTAAGGCACTGCGGTTTGTTGCTGAAATCGGTTTTAATAAACAAGTCTGACTTGGATTTTATCTTTGTTAATTTTAGACATTTTATATTTTTTTAACCTTTGGATCTACTTTTAATTATGGATGCTTTTATTTTATTTTGCCTTTTAGCTTAGTTTGTGTGGCTTTTAGCTCTTAGTGTTAACTTCGGGCCCAAATGGCCTCGTTGTCGACGGTACCTAAAACACCACACACTCCACTCCACTCTAATATTTACAGGCAGTACTTTCTTTAAGCCAATAATTCATATAAGTTTATAATAATTTATATGATTTGCAAGAGAGAGCGAAGTTTGTGATTAGAGAATAGAAATTTCAAAATTGTAGATACTCGTGGAATATACCATAGTGGGAATAGAACTAAAAAGGAATTGCTCTAACAGCTCCAATTTATCAATAAACAACTAAATAGTGCTGGTATAAGGCGAGATAATAATTCTTTAGGGGCAGAGACCTCCATTTTATATATTAATATCAGAGAAAATTCTCAAGGAAAAATCAATGGTGAGGTCCCTGGATCCAAATATCATACAAAAGAATTCCATTAAAGATTTTCCGCACTTTTTGCATATGATAACGTGATACTGCTAAAAAGAGTTAATTACGCAATTGTTTTCGGGATCATGAAAGTCCTGTTCGTACACAGTATATGCTGATATACATGTACCACTAAAGAGTTCACAAAATGTGGTCACAATGGCCAGAGCTCTATTTTCAAGGCCTACTCTCAATTCTGTGCCTGTAGTAGTGTCTTTTTAGCATTTAGCGTTTTGTAAAATATCTGGTATTGATAGCGACGTTTCGTTCACATTTCAAAATACCGTCAATTTCACCATGAAAGCTATTCTACAAAGAGCATAGCACATACAAGATACGACACATCAGCCTTTCAGAAGTCACTCCCAACGAAACTAGACACTTCTGAAAATATGTTCCTTTTGCGAGAGGCACATAGCGTTATGGAGTTCTCTGCATATTGAGAAACATCATTTTCAAAGAGAAGCTCACAGGCGAAGTTAGTACGCTTGCCTCGCATCTCGTATAACCTAATTTCCAACTACTCCTTTCTGCAAGAAGCAAGGGGAAGCCGCATTTTTTATTCGTGGAATATGTAGGAACAGGGAATCTAGACACTATATTCCTTTGCATGAGGCCGATATGCAAATGTTTGCGCGAGGAAGCAACCTTAAATATGGCAATAACAATTTTGTGGTTTCGAAAACGACACTCTCGTTCAGCTTTGATGCTGCTGCTTCATTCATTAGGGAGATAAAACATACGCCACATTTGTAGAACCACAATATAGTAGAAACATCTGTCTGGATTTTATGGGAATCTTCCGGGAACTTTTGATGCCATTGCAAAAACCGACAGTTGCTTTGGTGTGAACGTTTCAAGTTGTTTGTATGCGGAGAGCTTTTTTGATTACAAAAATTAGAAGATTTTGATTACTTATAAACATCTTATTATAGCTGCTTATTTTGCTTTTTTACAGTTGAAAGAGACCATATTCTAAAAAAATTTGACAAGAAGGTCACTTTTAGTCCTTGAATTCCAAAATGTACTTTTAGAAAAAGCTTTATACGTATGTTTGGTATCTATAAACTCCTATGACAATTAACATAGAAGTAGGTGCAGGTAAAGCTTTTGAAAGAGAGAATATTTTGTACAAAACCGAGTAAATAAAATCTTATGATTCCAATACAGCAGGCTTTCTCAAAATGTGTTTTCTTATACATTGCTTTCACAGAATAATATTTGATAAGTTAATAAAGCTTTCCTTAAACAGAAGAACACCATTACAATAATTATGTACAAATTCATTTTATAAGGTAGAATGTAAATCATTATTTGACCATGAGAAAATGAACTACAGTTAAAGCTTTATATATCCTGCAACTGCTCATGTGAAGTAAAAATAACTTTTTAGTTAAAAGGAAGAATGAAGTTTACACCCGTCTTAGTGGGGTGCATTAAAGCTTAAATGATCTGCAATGTAGGTTGTATGAATATAGTGGTATCCGTAAAATGTGGACACAGATTATGTTTCACTTTTTTCACCTAAGCAAGAAAACATTACAGTGCCTTTGTTCATTTTCTATTTGTCACTTCACTCAGCTCTCAATGTCACTTTACTAATTCGATTTTTCTTTTGTTTTCATAACGTAGATGCCTAATGAAGTGCGCACGACATACCTGTTCACCTATTCTGAAGTCGAACACAAGCTATCTAATCTTATTCATTAGTGGAACTGATGAAAAAACATTACAAAATCGCTGGAAAAGCAGCACATTTTGTCGCATCAAGAACGCCCTCACAAACTTCCTAATTTCCTTGTTCGCTGGCGGGAGCACTCGCATTATAACCACTGGAAATTTTCGCAGAATCTCCTAGCATATTCCGGAAGTGGGGAGAAGGCAAACTTACAGAGGACTCTGTTATCAATAGTGCCTTTAGAGTTTATGCTGGGCGAATGAGTTAGTGCGTCTACTTATCTCTGGCTAACTGCCCAGCAACTACCTTCCGATTAGCTTGAGCCCTAGCTAATGCGTCAGAATACTCTAATATGCTCATAAACTGTAATTCTATGACGATATTTTCTGATATTTTGTTAGCATTAGTCTGTATTTTGAGCAATCATATTGCTATCGTCGCAATGCAAGAAGTCCATTTCCTCGTAACATATAATATGTACTGTTCTTATTTATTATAAATATACTATCAGACTGTTACAGTTCTAACTACAAAAAGCGATTCAAGTAAATAACGTTTAAGGGCTTGCAACAAGCTATGCATTTCTTTATATTTTACAGTAGTTGCAAAGCGTTTAGTTGATTTATTCGAACTAATGATTCTTTCGTTTACAGTGTTTAATGTATGCTCTTGCTTCATATGGCTCCGCAAATGGTGATACGTGAAATAGAGTCAATTATAAAGGAAACGTTTGAGGTCTAAGTTCCGCGTATCTGTCAGATGACTGGAGAAAACGTGGAGCAAACCACAGTCAAACAGGAGTTCCGGTTGAGATTTGAGCTTCGAAGCTGCCGTTTATGGCTATACCAATGTCGCTCGATTTGGCAGTCATGACAATGTTATACTGAAGTGAAACCATTTTTGAAGTTCTCTTAGCAGATATTATGTTTTCCTTGTTTTCGATTGCGTTTTGTCAGTGATCCTTAAATATGCAGTAAGTTATTAATCTTATATATATTCTTTTGTAAGAAACGTCCTACAACGTTGTCATATCGGATGATGACATGGGTAAAATAATGCTCAAATGAGCCCAGGGTCCAAGGAGCTTAGTTACCCACCATTCGTCATTCAGGATAAGTGTAAACCCCGGGAAAAACCGTATTCAGGCAACTCAACGTGACCAAGATTTGAACTTGGGACCACCCGAGGTGGGTGGATAGCTAGCTATATGGTTACTGTTTAGGAATGTTAATGAAATATGCCCATTTGATCCATGTAGGGAAAGGACCTCCGATTGGTGTAAGCAGCACCAACTACAGCAGATTTAAGTTTAGAAATTTACTACGATCAAATTCATGTCTTCACTCAATAGCAGTATTATTTATCTTCTACGGCCAAATGTATTTACTGCCACTAGAAAGAAAGATGAACGGTAAACATTGCTTTACGGTAAATTTTTCTGGTATACTATACAAGATGTACGAATTCATATATTAAATTCCGTAATGCCTCTCAGAGGAAATATTAGAAAATAAAATATTAAAAATTATCTTTTAAGGATAATGATTCTCATTGGTGTTTTAAAGTACTGACCAATCAGAACGTACGGATACTACTGCACTAGCCAGGCAATTTACGGCTTAGTAGAACAGCGCCCATCTACAGTAGGTAGTTGAAAGCCTCTTGCTAAACTCGTCGAATGTACCGGCTTGACGAATGGTAGTGGGAAATAAAGAGTAGCAAATTGACTTGAACAAATTAGCGGAAACTGATTGCATTACCTGTGGCTGGCATAATAGTGTGATGGTAGTCAGATGCTCTGATCTGCTAAACTCTTACAGTTACAAAACGAAGTCTGTCACATTTCGAAGACAATTTAAGGACTTTATTTCTACTTTGTATTTTAAATGTTATACCAAATATGGCACATTCAGGACATGATGAATGTTCAACAAACATCATGGAATTTATGTTTAACTTGCTATAACTATCCACAACTGTTTAGTGCTTGAATTATAAATGTGTCAAATAATAACAGTATATCTCAAATATGTTTCAAAATAAAATGTCTCTGAATGTTATTTTTGTAGAAGTTAAATATCAAAATCCAAGTAATGTAAGACTTAAAAGTTTCACGGAGAGCGTTATTAATCCTAAGATCATGGCTAATTATCCGCTAATCTAAGTTTAAACACCAAATAAATCTCGCCTCGGTAGCGTGGTGGTAGCATGTCTGCCTCACGCTCAAGAGGGCCTGAGTTCGAATCTCGGTCAGGGTGAGTTACCTGGATAAGGTTTTTTCCGGGGTTTTCCCTTACCCTGAAAGACAAATGTGGGCTAACTCTAAGCTCCATGGACCCTGGGCCCATTTTAGCATCATTTCTTCCATTCCATTCATCGTCCGATATGACGTTAAAAAGTTAAAGGGCGTAAATTAAAAAAAAAAAAAAAACCACCAAATCGGGTAGTTTTTACTTTTACTTCCTTAAATCGTGGATTCCGTTATGATGATGATGATGATGATGATGATGATGATGATGATGCTTAGGAGGATGAGAAACATGAGAAGGATGAGGATATAAGGATGAGGATCATTATTGTTATTATTTTTATTTTGTTTGTTAATTTTATTATTAATTTATTTAATGTCGCTTTAACTTACTCATATCGCTGCATGTTGGTAATGGTATTTACGTAGCACAATTATAACTAGTTTAACATGTATTTATAAAAATTTATATTACTTTCCATTGCATAAATTAATTAATTTTGGAAATTTAAATAGTGCTGTACTGTGTGATGGATTACTTAGGGCTTCTTGTTTATCTAGAAGGTTACATTGTTCTCATGGTTGCTTGTATTGCAGACATTCTGAAATTATATGGCGTACAGAGATGGCTATATGCCAAATGCTGCATTCAGGTTGCGGTGCTTTGTTCATCAGATGACCATGTGGATTATTATTATTCACTTAATGTACAGCTTATTCTGTCCACCCATTAGAGGAACACTTTATACTTATATTGCAACACTTAAAAATAAATAATATTGATAATTTTGCAGGTGCTTCAGCATACTTTGATGTTATGTTGCACTACAGCGCTGTGATTATCTAGTTTCTTTATTTGATTGCACACAACAGATGGTCAATAGATTCCAGTTCTTTGACCTCATCAAATATCTTATGTTTCAGTACCACTTTCATCGCTGTCATTGCGTAGCTTTTGTATCTATTACAATAACAGTTTATTATCCTTTTGTACCCGGAGTACGTTGTAATTTTCATCCCTCAGGCACAGGAAAACATGTAATAGTAGTCACGCTGGCTGCCATCACAGCACTAGAGATTTAAATAAATGATACGGTGTTAGATATCCAATGGCATACTAGGGTGATTCAATAAGTACACGTGTTAGGAATGAAAATGAAATTTTTTCAGATGCAAATTATCGTCTCAGTAGTCCCATATATGCAGTTCCAACGTCCCTAGCAATTGTTTATTACCTTCAAAGGTAGGGAATGTCAAACTGCAATATACACCTCTGTCTTAACGATGACATCCTAATTAATATAAAGCATTTTCTTCTTCTATGGGAACAAGAACAGATCACAGGGGGCCAGGTCAGACGTATATGGGTGCAGCAAAATTCATAACATAGTTCAACAGATTGGCGGCGACAACACTGGATGAATATGCTGGTGCTTTGTCATGGAAACCTCATTTTATTCTTTTCCCGAGTGATATGTCACCTTGAATTTGTTATCGAGTCGAGTCAATAACTCACTTTAGTATTGTAACGTATTTTCCTTTTCTCAAGAAGTCAATGAGAATGACATCCTTCGCATCTCTAAAAAGTAGGCAATTAGATGGCCTTTGCCTTTCTTGGAGCAGATTCGCCAGAGACAATCCTTCACTGTTTTGATTATTTCTTGCCTTCCTTAGTATATGATAAATATAGATATTATTGATTGTAACAAATCGATGCAAAAAATTCTTCGCATTTTACTTCGAAGTTTTCTAATGTATAGAAAAGTGGCACCAATCAGCTCAACATCTTTCTCATCTGCAAATTATCATACAAGATATAAATTGAAATTCCTACTGATACATCTATGACTTGTACCACTTCACGAACTATGGATCAAAATCCAGTGAGCGTTTTGTCGTGGAGCTTCTCGATGATATTCAAATCTATCGAGCTTCCAGGGCATTTCTTATCAAAAACGAAAATTCGACTTTCACATCATCCATCCTCTTGATGGGTAGTAGCCATAATGGATCTATGTAAGAATGTGCAGGGTGTCCCATTAAATATATAACTCTAACCTAACAAAATCCATAATTATGAATTAAACACAAATATATTTTGCTTCCTGTTATGTTTATAGTTTTTTAAAATTTAGCAAAATGTTTTACATGTTGAATTTTGTTCAATCTGTGACTAAATCGTATTTCTTTATCCACTTCTTGTTAACTGAGATAAACATTTATTGCACGTTAACAAATTTCATTAGGTATAACACAAATACAACAGGATAAAGCGATAGTAATAAAATGTTGTAGTTATGTGTAGCTTTAACATTCCATGCTCTTTACAAGTCTACAAGAACAATCGAATAATGACTTATCACTTGAAAGATAAATTCAGATCAATTATAGACAGTATTTCAGATAGCTTAAGAATTCAAATTTTTATGTTATATGAATCAATGACTTACTGAATCTTGACTTAACGAGATATACCAATAGCTTTTAAGAAGCAAAGTTTTGGCATATTTTATTAATTATGAAAAAATATTAGAGAAAAAGACTTCATAGGCTATTCCCATGAAATTCAGGATATATTCTATATTTTATGTGACATGGGTTATATTTGTGATTATTTAAAGCAAATCTTTACAGCCCTTTCTTTATTTGCTGGCTTTAATATTTATTTATTAATAAAATAAAAGTATTGAGTATCATTTCATGTAAGTGATCCTTTATGGTGAAAATTTTTCTTAAACTTTTGTTGCATCTTTGAACTTGAAAACCTACTTAGGTATTGATCATTCTCTGTTAGAATTCTATCACACACCTAAGGATTTTGGTGGAATTTTTTTGGGTGGAAAATGCAATATTTTCTCTTACCCACTTGAGGTAGGTAATAACGAAGGTAAATTATAAGGTGTACATCAAAATTTCTTAATCTTACTTCAAAGGAAGCGGAAAATATTATAGAAGTAAAAAGAGAATCGTATCTGCTTCTGTAAATCGAATGTGTATTTTGATTCCACGTATTAGTTGATGTCCTCCTTGCACTGCACTCCTAAATGGTGCAAGTAGGTAAAGGTGGAATTGCTTTCGTAGCACCGTATACCTTCTGTTATTCAAGTACGACATCTATTCAGAATATACTGCTTGTACGTTTGTGTACAGCAATAAAATTCATGGCAGGAATCGATTCCGGATATGTATGCACGACATATGATATAAATTAATTTAGCTGTCACATCGACGCTAGTCATACATTGTGATGCACGTTGTGCTATAGACTTGATTACCTTCATTGAAGTGATATACTGCGAATGTCTGTGTAAACTAATGAGTATTAAATTTAAACATTACATCTTAAAAACGCTTTTCAACTAAGGAATGCTATATATACCTATTCAATAATTTTGGTTCTCTGTGGAGGTTCTACATACTGTACCCTTTACGGTAAATTCCTTATAAGTGTACAACTTGAGTTTTTTACGACAAAGCTTAACTATATGCATACAAATACCCCAAACTTAGCAAATGGTGATCTCCTTACTAAACTCAGTTCGAGCACTCCAGTATTATAAATAAAAATATTTTTCTCAAGAGGCGTATATTTGAAAATGATGTAGGTAATTGAAAAGTTTAGTCTGACAGCACCCTAGTCTACAAATCGAAACGTCGCAGGTTCGATCTGCTGTTTGAGATCACAATTTTTGTATCTAAAACTATTTTAAATTTTTCCTAGATGCTATAAATACGAGTGAAACAGGATTATTTTGCTACACATGCGATGTTTGAAGATGACGTTTTAGATGCCCCGCGTATGCTCATTTGGTGTTTCCAAATAATCTAGTACCTACTCCTTTGATCTTGCTTTTGATGTCAATTTAATGGCAATTCTCATGTACTCCAGTGTAGTGTTCTGGGACATATACTGAAGCAAAATATGCTGGCTCATTCTTTATATGAACACCTGAGCCATGAGCCACTTCTTCAATTTTCAGAAAATAAGGTTCCTGTTTTAACTTTTATTTTGGTCCGTTCGCCTCGACGTTACACAATCGAAAGACGCTTTCTTTCCTCGCTGTTTTACCAAAATAATTGATTTTTCTTCCTTTCGCTGCCCTCACTACCAATCAAACTTCATTTTTACTGATCCACGTCACACATTACATATTCTCATTTTTAAAACTACCAATCATAAAACATTCACATTCCTTCATTTACATGTTACGACATCTCATGACCTAGTGAATTTTAACAATTACCTTTCTTATTCATTTTAACATGTCATTTCGATTTTTAAAACACACATTTAAACATATCTATTTTTTTTTTTAAACTCTCGGGACCTAAACTAAAACAAGTGTTACACGAGAGGAAGAGAGAGGGAAAGTGTGTGTGTGTGTGTGTGTGTGTGTGCGTGTGCGCGCGTGCGCGTGTGCGTGCGGGTGCGCGCGTGCGTGCGTGTGTGTGTGTAGGAGACTCAAAGTAAAAGAAACCAATGCACTACGACAGTATCACAGGGAACGTCATGGGCAATAATGCAAATAAACCAATTCTTAAACAGCAGCACATAGTTTAGTGTTTAGAGCGGCATAAAAATGTATCTAGAAAGGTGAAGTTTTCAATGTTGTATTAATAACTGGAGAAAGGTTACAGATGGTGTAACTGGTACTAGTCTCTAAATTAAATTATTAAAAATAGTCGTAGGGTGACATATCACCATATCAACTTGCTTCTTCAAATGTAAATGTTATGATAAACTGTAAAACTAAGAAATGCTAAAAAGCATTAACTTCATTCGTTAATTATTTCTGTTAACATTTATTTTTGTAAAAAGGCTTAAAACCACTTTAAAATGAACAGTAAAGTCACGCAAATTTTACCTTTAATAACTACTGACTTCCAATTATATTTTCTTATCAACAACGGGACGAAACCAAGCTAACTGAAATTTGTACTTCTTGCATCATGAGTAAGCAAAACATTCGTACAAAATAAAGCCTACTTTTACACCAACGAATTCAATAGGGATGCTTATATTTCTTGAGGACCTACTTACTACTTACCGACAGATTACGCCCAGATAGAGCACATTTGCGAATGGTAACCAATTATACGCATTTTGTGAATGAATTTACGTCAAAAATGTGTTTAAGAATGTCTTTAGTGAATGTTTTATATCCCCAATTGGTTTCAAAAGAGATTCCAACAAGACCACACAACTAAATGAAAAGACAAGTATTTGCAAATCCCGGTAATTAGTTACAGCATTTCCATTAAACACACGCCATACACACGCGCATACGCGCATACACCACACACCCATATACTTAATTGTAATGTATATAATTTAAAGTGATAACAAAAGGATTCAATAAGTTCATTACTGGCCACTCTGTTCTCACACATTTTCAGTTTACCGTTAAGTTTCTTTTTTTTTTTTCCATTCTTTCAAATCAGTTCCATTCCCTCTTTTTGGGAACCACTTCTCTACAGAATTCTGTCGAAGTGCAACCCTTCTTCCGCTCTCTCTAATATGAAACATGCAATATATTACCCAGCAGCGGTCGATGAAATGGAAATCAGTCCGGCAAGAGAGGGCTACACTACCAGACTAAATTTGTAATCAGATGTCATCTTTTCACCATATCACTACTGCGGGAGCCAGACTGTTTCCAACCTGTATTTCACCCTTAGAATATATGGCTCGGAGTGTAAATCGAAATATTTTAAGTTCTTAATTCCTTAGATTGTCCTTAATGTAAAATAAGGATGACAAGAAATTTAATAATATTTATTGCATAGTTAATGCAAAAACACATTCCTCTCATGAGTTCTAAGTGTGTTCGTTTATTTTAACAGTCTCCTGTGAGACAAAATCCGGCACTCCAGAGGTGCTGATATGATGCTACCCATTTACAGCGTCGTAAATAAACCTATTATTATTATTATTATTATTATTATTATTATTATTATTATTATTATTATTATTATTATTATTATTATTATTATTATTATTATTATTATTATTATTATTATTATTATTATTATTATTATTATTATTATTATTATTATTATTATTATTATTATTATTATTATCATCATCATCATCATCATCATCATCATCATCATCATCATCATCATCATCATCATCATCATCATCATCATCATCATCATCATCATCATCAATCATCGGCCCGCCTCGGTAGCGTGGTGGTAGCATGTCTGCCTAACGTTCAAGAGGTCCCGAGTTCGAATCCCGGTCAGGGGTAGTTTCCTGGATAAGGTTTTCGCAGGGTTTTCCCTTATCCTTCAAGACGAATGTTGGGTAATTCTAAGCTCTATGGACCCTGAACTCATTTGAGCATCATTTCACTCAATTTATTCACCGTCCGATATGACTCAACGTTGGAGGACGTAAATTACACAAAAAAACTTCAATTATTATGATTATTATTATTATGTATATTATTATGATGATGATAATTATTATCATTATCACAATCATCATTATCACTATCATTATTATCATTATTATCGTTATAGTTATCGTTATTGTTATTACTTTCATGATCATCATTATTGTCGTTATTATAAAAAAGACAGAGAATAATCCTAATTCACGTTGTAACTGTGAATCAAACCTGAACCTTCTGGGTTTGTAAAAGACGTGTAGATCAGAATTGAAGTAATCTGATACCATTATGGAGTAAGATCAGATTGCAACCGCCAAACTGTGTAAGTGGTTTGTAATTTTGCTCTGTTTCACTTAGCGATTAACCTATTTGGTGACTTATTGCTATTTTTAATAAGATGTGAAATCCAAATATCAAACTAACTCAATTACCCTCAACAATATGAAAACAATATGAAGTACATGAGTTTATAAAGATGGTTCTTTTGAATGTTCATTCACAAACTTTTAACACCTGAATATAAGTGTCAGAGAGAAATGAAGGGAACAAGGCTGGGAAGCGCAAACTAAGCCGCAGGTATTGCTACTTGTTATCGATATTAATATTAGGGGAAAAGTAAAGCGAGCGGTAATCTTGGAAAACACTCAACCGTTTTTATAACTCCTGTACCACTAAAAAGGGCTTTTCCCTCTCGAGCAGAGATTTAAAATGAACTAGGCGGGGAGGGATTGCAAATTTAATATTCATGTCACAGAAGCTTCGTCCCGTTTCGTTAAATATAAATATCAGAGTATATTTTTATGCACTTTATTCCGTAATATACTGGCATATATGTACATTATTAAAGACTTCCATTCCGAAAGCGTACCCGGAAAGAGTAAGCTACATATATCACCAAATTGCTTTTTGATACGTTAAACTCCATCTTCAGCCCAAATGTTAAAACTCTGATACACAAATCATTACTCTTTGACCTACCTTAAATATTATAGTCTATATTAAAACATTCAAAACTACTACTCCTATACTTTCAACCTATATTTAGAAATCGGCACCTGTTAAATCATATGGTCAACCTGTTCTGCAATTACATAGAAAACTGATGTGTTTAATCAATTTGTGACGTAGAAGGAAACTTAAAGCGACGCACAAAAACTATGTTAGTTCAGTTTCAGAAATTTAACAGATCCGTCGAATTACGAATTCAGAATAATATAAATTATGTTGCCTGTATTAGTTAAAGAGACACATCTTAAGTGTATCTTCCTGAGCACCAGCAAACAGCTGTTAAGCTTTGCTACCCTAATGATAAAGGCCGGAGGGATATATGCTCGCATGCGATACAAGTTAACGGGATACAGAATAAGAATGACATCGGATGTACAGCACGGCCATCAAATGTGCAAACCTCGAAAGCAGCGTAGCGTAATACTCTGGGAACTGGTGAAGCATTGTCTTGCAGGCGTGTCCAGACGCAACGTCTAGGCGTAGTATAACACGACTGTTTTGTTTCCTCTCGCTGTGAGTCGGTTGTCATGACCGGGCTGTGCCAACCTGCAGTTGTTTACATGTTCAAGCAATAACAGTGCAGTCCATGTGCAGTATACCTATGGAAAAACGGACACGCTTCCGGTATTAACTCTTGAGCAAAGTAATTTTCCGCACAGCAGGAGGCCTTTGCTCTTCAGGGATGTATTGGTTATTTGTATTCCACAAGGTGTTCAATATCATAGATTCTACCTCTATTTGAGTCACACAGGTTTCGATATATTTAAGTGTTTTTCGTCATTTATTTTCATTGCCTTATAGACAAGCTTATACGGTCTAATAAATCAAGGTCCAAAACGGTGCACCTATATTACATGACCACATGATGTGGTCGTCAATTTTGGAGCGAATTGCTTGTGGTGCTCGCGCAGATTGGGGGTGTGGCTATGTAATAGTGTGGCATGTCGTGCATTATACTTTGGTTCCGGAGACCGTTTATCAAGGTTCATAACACAGTTTTGCAAAAGCTCATACTATATGCCGGTATCTACTATTATATATACTATGCCTCATGTATATACTATATACTACTGCCTGATACTAAAGTAATGCCACATAGAATTGCGGCACAAAATTTTAAATAATGATGATTATTAATAAGTCTCTTTTTAATGTTCCTTCTCTTTTTTCAAAACAATATTTTCACGAAAATTTTCTGAAGCAATATCAAAGAAGTCATTCAAAGAAAATATTTTATATTTTTCTTTACAAACAATTAATGGAATATTTTTTCTTAAATCATTAATGTAATCCTTGCCTCTAGTGCAGTGGTTTCGTTCGATACTCTCGTGCTAAGGGTCCGAGTTCGATTCCTGGCTCTGTTGGTGTCGATTTTAAGTTGGCAGGGTCCGCACATTCTCTCTAGCACATGTGAAGTGTCCCCAATGCCCCTCCGTCCCCTTCAGCTGCCGTGGTGTGAGCGCTGCGGACCCTTAGCACTCATGGTACCTCTGACGTTACTACAGGAACCTCGGGCCGAACATTCGAGCCCCTCCCTGAATGGGAGTTCGGATTGGGCTGGACTCGAGGGGCAGTGTGTTCCGGTTACCCGTGGCCGCCCGGAGGGGCAATGGGTTGCCTAAAATATCCCGGGTACTAGCCTGCAGAGCTAGTAGAAGGTGTGCTAGGTGGCCCCACCGAGGTTATTCGGTAGTCTTTCCTGCGGGGTTGACGCGCGTAAGTGGCGTATCCACTTCCATCCGTCTTGACACTGTCGATGGGGGGAGGGGCGTTTTAGACTCAAGGTTTTGCCCCAAGGAAAGAAACCCGGAGTTTTCCATCGCTTCCGGGCTGATAGAGGCCGGAGTCATAGGACTTTCGGCTAGACCTCGCTGCAACGTTGTCCCCTATGTCCAACGTGGTTCGGAGTCCACGGTAAAAACTGGAGGTCCTCTCGCCTCACTGTCATCTTCGCTGACACCTTGTCACTGGAGGTAATGGACACCGCCCTCTGGGTGCTTCCACCTAAGAAATTGTTCCGGTCTTCAAGTGGTGCGGCGAGGTTACCCCGAAGGTCGTAGTTGCCATAAGGGGAATGTTGGTATAGATATATACAACTAAATCTAATATTGCTTTGCCGTTTTTACAATGTTGTGTATGTTTATACATTTTAATCATTATTTCACGTTTCTTTATAGTCATATTTAATACGCATAATAAGTACTTAATAAGCACAGTTATGGTGTTTTTAATTGCTATTTAATAATAATTTTAAATGCTGTGGTTCTTAATAATTTAAGTGTTCTCCTAAAGTTTATTTCAACTGTATATAATAATCTTTAATGTTAATTACTAATAGGTATGAAAGTTTACCACAAGCAACTTCATGAAAGTTACTTAAATATCTGTTCTGTAGAAGTACACACACACACACACACACACACACACACACACACACACACACACACACACACACACACACACACACACACACACACACACACACACACACACACACACAAGATATACACGTATGCAGGTGGTTATAGGCATATGCATGAGTGTGCGTGTGTGTAATTAAGCTTAATGTAATGAGGATACACTACTGATTTCTACATGCACTTTAAAAACATAACTCGCCATAATTTCCATTACAAAGTTAAGGATAATTTACAGCTTCAAAAAAGTACCCTAGTTTATACATATGTTGAACTCTTTATGTACAGATTTGTATTATGTGACCAATATGAACAAACTTTTGGCTACTTAAGCTTTAACTCTCCGTAGGGAAGGGGATCCGTCCCCTTCAGCTGCCATGGTGCGGGCGCTGCGGACCCCTAGCACTCATGGTACCTCTGACGTTAGTGGAGGAACCTCGGACCGAACATTCGGGCCCCTCCCGACAGGGCGTTGTTCGGATTGGGTTGGACTCGGTGCGGTGGTTCCCGATACCAGTGGGAGATCGGGTACGTCTCCGGACGGGGTTGAGGGAAGCCATTAATATTCCTTCGTACTAGCTAGCATAGCTAATAGAAGGTGTGCTAGATCACCAGGCGGCCCCAACGAGGTCATATTGGTAGCCTGCCCATTTTGGAGTTGGCGCGCGTAAGTGGCATATCCACTTCCATCTCGTCTTAAGTTCACAGGACCAGATGTGGGGGGGGGGGGGCTTTTTAGTCTCTAGGTCTTGCCTATGGAAAGCCCCAAGAAGACACCGGGCACACTTTTGGGACAGCTCGGTAATTCCCTGGTCTAAGAAGACCCAGGTCATTGGTCCTACGGGTCCAGGACTAATGGAAGTAGAACCTCTGGCATTAACTTAACTTAAGCTTTAACTAGATGACAAGGACCTGAGGGGCAATTAGAACCTCCATTTGTAGACGATGTTTCCCACTCATGTTCCTGGTGGGGCGCCTTCGGAGGGAGGAATATGATAGGATTCTAAGGAAGTCTGAGGAGAGAGTTCAGTAGAGGGCATCTCTTTGTCAGCATCAGCGAGCATTTTCCACTGCTTTTTGCGTTTAATTCAATTCCAAAGCCACAAAATGTGTTCGACGAGCGCTCGATAAGGACCTGAAAAAGACAAAGCTAAACTCCCGTTTTGTAGAGCTCACAAATTCTCAATTGAATAACATAAAAGATGTTGCAAAAACATTTAATTTTGCCTGTAATGTTCTTACTTCAGAACGCCAAACTTATTGGCCAACTCATTATTACACTTTAACGATGATCAAAAACATTAATTATCGTTAGACAATAATTTAAGTCGGTTAAATCACAGAGTAATGCAGTCACTTCTTGTGCTAGTTGAACTCATAAAAAGGTGTTGAGGATAACTGTTTTTGTCCGGAGTAGGGACGCAATACAATCAAAAGATGTTCATTCACCGAGTCGAGACGACCCATACAATTGGTTGGTTGTGTGTACAACAACGTGTGTTGTTTGTCGGCCGCGTGCAGAATATCGATGAGTTTTGGTTGGGTACACCACTGCATTGCGGGCAGCAGGCACCTGACTGGCAGGTCCATCGCGTGATCCACTTCCAGAGTATCGATCCCTTGTAATCTCGCCGCCACCTTCTTCTTTTTAGGGGAAACACACTTTGCCACTAAAACAAATATGATGTTCTTCCGATGTAGCACTAAGGGATATCTGTTTTCTTGAAGGAAAATAAATATTTGCTCTTCTACCCGGAAATTCGGTTTGGATATGTGAAACGTTAGAACGTGGATTCATATGGCACCACCACAAGGCATTAAAACTCGCTTTTCTACTGGCTTCAAAAATATGTTTTCTTACCGTATATTGTCCTTCTCCCCTCTGCTGGGTAGAAGTCTGTTTTATACGACTTTCCTTACATGTCTCCAATTTTGTCAAATGCACATGTGAAAATTCTAAAAATTATACTAAATGGTATCAAAATTTTTATGGATTCTCTAAATGTAAAACTTGTGTTGAATCCTTCCGTTAGGTTTTATAACCCTGTATTTAGTAATTTTCAAAATGTAATTAATTTTGTATTTAATTCCTAATTTCTATCCTTTCATGAATTTTTTGTTGATTAAAAAATTTATCATCGTTTTAACTAAGGCTCGTTTAGAAGGATTTATTTACCCACATATAACATCCTATTTTATTTAAAGCACCACTTTGACTATATTACCATATTTTCAACTGTGGTTAACTCGAAAATTGTTTACGCAAATGAACAACGTTCATAGCTTTTTCATTTTGTTTTCCTCAGTAATATGGAAATTTACCTAAATTATGTACATTTCTACATAGAATAATTTTATGCAGAGGAGTGTAGAAAAAATGCAGGATATTTTATTTAACCATCCTTGATGAATATAACACATTTGTTCTGACGCATAAAATCTGTTCAATAAAGAATGATCATAACTTTTGACGGTCATAATTTTTCGCACTAAAATTCAATGTTCTTATATTCTGTTAGCTTAATGTAAAACAAACATGGCGTAGCAGTTTCATTGTTGGCATTCCTGGTTCCCATCTGTGAGAACCAGGCCAGTTCAGACATGTTCAGTATCGCCTACTGCTGCAGTGAAGGTAGCATGCAGTTAAAGTTGATGTTTGAGGAATATCCGGTGTTTCTTTCAAGCGTAATCACTGCTGATGAAACTTGGCTACATCATTTGATCCTGAGAGCAAACAGCAAAACTTAGTGTGGAAGTCCACTTCATCACCATCCCCCCAAAAGCGACAGTGGTTGCTTCTGCTGGAAAAGTTACGGTCATCTCATTCTTTGATATTCATGGAATGGTTTATCAGTATGTTGTACCTGCACACACATCTGTAACTGGACAATACTACAGGGATGTTCTGAAAACATTTCAAGTCCATATCAGACGCAAAAGACCACAGTTCCATGAAGCAGGCTGGATGCTGCACCACGATAATGCGCGGCTGGATATTGCCAAAGTTGTTGCTGAATATCTTGCAAAAATCAACGTGAAGTGCATCCTTCACTCTCCCTATAGTCCGGATTTAGCCCTATGTGACGTTTTTCTATCCCCTAACTTGAAGAAACGTCTTCGTGGCAGGCATTATACATCAGCAGAAGCAATGGTGAAAACTGCGGAGGAGATTTTGAGATCTCTCTCAAAAATAGTTTCCAGCATGTCTTTGAAGACTGGCAGAAACGCTGGGGCAAGTGCATCGCTTTCAGGGGAGACTATTTTGAGAATAACCATTAAAATTATGAGGATGAGTGATGGTATGTTGCCAAAAAAGTTTTTTCATGATTCTTTATTGAACAGCGCTCGTAGATAACTTTTAAACGGAAATTTATAAGTTCATTTTTAATTGATATACAAAGTTATAATAAAAGAAATACAAATATTTGAACTTTTTCACGTTTTTTCTTTTCCATTTTTACCCCGCCTTTAACTGCAGTGGTCTTATCGGCGGACGTTCTACATTGCAACATATCAATGGTGTTAACTCATAATCGTTGGGTTGTATCATTAGATCGCGCACACATTCACACTCTCGATCATACTTCCAGACTCTGGAGAAAATGGGTAATCATCGTGGTTGGAGAAAAACCACCACCGTCAGCCAGGAATCGAATCCGGGACCTCTACCACGGCAGGTACTCTACCGACTGAGCTACGGGGCCCAGGCTTTTCAAGTTTTTGTGTGAACTTCGGTTGTAAACTTCCATAGCTTTTTTTCAGTTTTCTCACATGACATCATTTTTTGGGATATTGAATTCATGAATACTTAATTTAAAACTGAGCCTAATTTAAACATAGTATTTTCTTTCTCTATTCTTTCAAATTATTAGTATATCCTCATTTTCATGACTAATTTTTAAAATTTAGTTTCTAGTGCTTAAAGTAACATACTTTTTAACTTGTTTTATTACTTTATTGTTAAAACACCTACTTTAGCATAAAATTTTTCCCTTAGAAAGCGTCTCTTTGTGTATAATTCTGTAGTTGACTGGTCTAATTTTAAAACTCTCCTTCATTCCTTCCCAGTTCACGACACTTTACTGAATTCTTAAATATGTCCTATAGTTATTTGGTACAGATAAGTCACAGAAGCCTCTTAAAGATGCATTCAATATTAGATATAGCTCCAGCGAATTTTCTTTGGTGTAATTAAAGAAATTGGAGGTATTAAAACTTCTAAATTTAATTTTAATTTTCAAACTGGATTATAGATACGATATTTTCATTCCAAAAGATTTACTGTAGGGGAAACAGATGTTTCATGAAAATGCATTGACTAATGTTAAATATAATATATCTTCTAAATTTTCCTACTAATCATGAGTAATTTCAGAAAATTTGTATTGTTATTACTATAGAAATATTGCTAGTTTATTACGCTGGACATAAATTAAATAAGAAATTACCTGTTCATCTACTGAATACAGGTTTGTTTATTCCTGTTCTTTCTTGTTTATACATTAAACTTTACTCCCAGAAGCATTTGTTAGAATTTTTCCCAAATATATGTTTCTCATACAGGAGCTAATTACATTCTGTAAAAATTTCCGTTTCACTGATAGCAGTCGTTAACGCCATCTATAAAAGCTTTAGTAGGCTAGCTTTATAAAAGGCAATGTCACGCTTGCTTCCGATATGACATATTTCATACACTAATTGTTTATGAAAATAGAATGAACGTAGACAGAAAGGATGAGAGAGAATTCTTCCTTAACAGTCTACACGCAAACTACCAGGTTGTACAAAAAAGTAGAGGTTGTATATAAATGAATATCGGGGTTTCAACTCTTTATAATTCAACTTACAGTTATAAATGATATGTCAAATGTAAAAGCAACTCCAACAGTTTTACCAAGAGCCTTAGAAATGTTAAATGTGACTACACTTTGTCACAGGCACACATCAAGCCTATAGCCGAGTTCTTCCCAAACGTTGATAAGTGTGTATTCAGTAATTGTAGCAACAATTGCTGCAGTCCGGTTTCATAATTCATGGAGGTCAGCTGGTAGCGGAGACACGTACACACGATCCTTGATGGAGCCCCAAAGGTAAAACTCGCATGGCGTTAGCTCAGGATAACGTGGTGGCCATGCATAGCAAGTCCTGTCATTGGGGCCCTTGCGGCCTATCCAGCGCTCGGGTACAGAGGCATTCAACCAATCGCGTACTTCGTTATGCCAGTGAGGTGGCGCAGCATCTTGCTGGAAAACGAAGTTCTCTAGCTCATTTTCTTTCAACAGAGGGAAGAGCCATTGCTCTAGTATATCAAGGTAAGAAGCGCCAGCTACAGTAGGTTCACCAAAAAGGAAAGGTCCATAAACTTTTCACCGGGATACGGCACATAAAACATCCACTTTACGGGAATCTCGTTACATTTGTACCATCTCGTGAGGATTTTCTAAGCACCAGATGCGCACATTGTGAGTGTTAACATGTCCGCTAAGGTAAAAGGTCGATTCATCACTGAAGACAACGATCCAGAAAATCGTCATCGTCATGAAACATGTCGTTTGCGAAGTTGGCACGTAAACCGTCATCTGTCAGTTTTAGAGCCTGTAATAACTGCAAATGGTAAGGACGTAGCCGTAAGCGTTTTCTTACAACTTTCCAAACAGTCGACACAGGAACTTGTAATTCACGACTAGCCTTCCGGACTGATTTCTTGGGGCTACAGTGAACGTCTCTCTCACTCGCTCAACAGTCTCTTCACTTACTCTTGGCTGTCCTGTGCTCTTCCCTTTACAAAGGCAGCCGGTATCTTCAAACTGATAATACCATCTCCGAATGTTATCACTAGGAAGATCACAACCGAACTTAATGTGGAACGCACGTTGCACAGTAACTACAGATTCTGTCTTTGCAAACTGCAAAACACAAAACGCTTTCTGTTTACTAGTCGCCATCTTTGCTACTACCGCTGTCTAGCAGATTACGGCAGAAACATTGCATGCACATGCGCACTGGTGCCAACAAACAAAACTGAGTTTTTTTTCCATTTGACATATCAATTATAACTGTAAGTTTAATGTAATAAATATTATAAAAAGTTAATACCCCGATATTCATTTAAACACACCTGTTTATCTATTGTGCCAAAACAAGTGAGGAATGCACTCGCAACTATAGTACTCAGAGAACAATATCAGCTGGTCTCTGGCGTAGAGCAGAATTGTGTTTCATTTTGCTCATTACCTCATGCGAAAAATGAAAGACTAGTTCTCCCTCTAAACTCTCCATTTCTCCATTTCTTCTCTCTCTCTCTCTCTCTCTCTCTCTCTCTCTCTCTCTCTCTCCCTCTCATTCAAGTATACACACTAAATTCGCTGGTACAGATCCTCTTAGTGAGTTTTGGAATTAATGGATTTGTGATTTAGGGTATTACGCTGAAAAGTTGGTTTGCAAATGAAGGGTTCTAGTTCATTTTGTTAAAACATGGGAAGATTCGACATTGCCAATCTTCTTATAGAGTATCAAGGGCATCTGGAGTACATTGAGGAGGAAATCAGTAGAAGATGGATATCAGCCCGTAACATATATACTTTTGAACTGGCAAACATGTTTAAACAAATTCTGGATTTGAAAACACGTTTCTTATTAGCGTATGAAGTTTAGACCAGGTCAAATAATTACACTACATTGGTATATGTCGGAGCTGCAACTAAATCTAAGCTACAAAAAGTTTTAACAAAAACGAAGTAAATGATATCGTGCGGTAAAGTATTGACGTTATAGAAAAACTGAAATAACTATGACAGTGCAATATAAATAAATCTGAAATAGCCATACTGCTGTGACAGCATTCTGTGATATATGTTGGAGGCTGTTCTATAAGACAGCTGGCACCGGCACTCTTCTTACAATGTCACTTCAGCGTATCAATGGCACGGGTGCTTTGTCAATTGCAAGCATAAAAGATTACAACAGATATCAACCAAGGTTATAATAAATTTCTCACTATTATGCGTTTCAAATGAGAAGGTGTTTGTCCTTCAGCGCTACTGGACGAGCAACCAATCGGAGTCCCGCGGTGTTGTCGTAGTGCATTCCTGCTAAGTGGTGTGAGAAGAGCGTCAACCTAACCAATCTCTGTGAAATACTATCCGCACTTAGACAAAAGTTCAGATTTTGACAAAACTGATCCATGTGGAAGGTAGAGAGTAATGTATCTAACATAACCATGAAAACCCCATATTATTAGCTAGAATAGTTGTTCTAACACAAATAAATAAACCACTATTACCTATATTATAACAACAAATCGCGACGTAAGCACTGTATGAATATCATTATTGGTTGGCATGTATGCGTGTACGAATATTTGTAACTACTCAGAATTGAAACGTAAATGTTTGACACGACGTGATAAAAGAATTACTTTGAATAAGCCAATTCGAGCGAGAGGAAACAATACATTTCCTGCTGCCCTGGCAGAACGTGTCTGGTCACATTATATCTTTGATTATGAATCGTTCGTAAACTCTATTTACCTTAGAGGGTTCAAAGTGGTTGGTGTGTATGTATGTACATATACTTTTAATTACTCAGAACTGAAATTTAAACTACTGACATGATGTGATAGAACAATTAATGTGAATAAGTTAAGGTGTTAAATTTGAGAAAGAGAAAACGCTTCATTTCCTGTTAGCCTGTGGAATGCTGTATGCTTATGTTCATCAATGAATGCTGGATAAGAAGTGTTTATTTACTCTGAAAAGTTCAGATCAATATTATTCAGTTGTTGTTTACACAGAAGAGTAAGAGTTAAATAGTAAAATGGCTTCTTGCAGTGAAATTAGTGGTGAGTCAAAAAGGCGGGTATTGCGAAGTGAGGCTCGAAGTATTATTTTTAAGGTGTACACGTTCTTCAAAAGAATTTCGGAAACAGAAACTAAAAATGAGTTTTTGCAAAGAGTTTAAAACAAGAAAAAGTGCATCAGCTGGATCAACTTGTAATTTAAATGGGATACGAGGTAATACGCCTCCTACCTTACCACTGCCAATATAATCCAATTGAGTTGGTGTGGGCTCAAATAAAAAGAGGGGTTGCAAACAGAAATAATACTTTTAAACTGGCGGTCGTTGAACTACTTCTTCACGAAGAAATTGACAAGGTAACAACAACTGAGTAAGGCATCCATAAAACCTTCATGAAGACGATTTTAAGAAAGAAATAGCAAGAGACGAGATTTTGGAACCTATAATCATAAATTTGCAAGACTCAGATGGTAAAGACGGTGATAATGACGAATTGTCTTTTAACGGAAATGACATTGACAGCGATATGGATGAGCCTCTGGCAGTTCCATTGAAATAGAAAAACAGGTAATTCATAAACTATTGATTTAGTTATATATTTAAAAATATACATAATTTGCCAAAATGCTTTTTCCAATTTTGATTTTGGCAACTGCATCATTGTAAAAGTTCGTAAAATATAATGTTCTTACCCTTACGTCTCCACCAAGCAGACCTGCAAGTTGTATGAGTGTGCGAGAGAGAGGGAGAAATATAAAAGGAGTGGGGTAACAAGCTGGCAACGCTGAGTGTGATACGGCACCTGATTAGCTGGACTCCAGAACTCTTCCCATTTGAAACACATAATAGGGCCATTCACTGGAAAATGACATGTGTAGTGTTTAACGCCCGCTTTTACTACATAGGGCACCGCAGGCGATGACACTGATGATACATGAGATGAAGATGGAGCACCGGTGGAATGAGATGGCGGGGGAAACCGGAGGTCCCGGAGGAAACCCGCCCCAGCGCCGTGTTGTCCACCACAAATCTCACTTTGCGGTCGTCTGGGATCGAACCCGGGCCGCCTTGGTGAGAGCCAAGCGGTCTAACCACTGAGCCACGGTGCGGCCGCCATTCACTGGGCATTCTAAAACTGACCCCTAGCAAACAGTAGCATTGTTTGCTATTAGTACCTCAAAATGATAGTATTCTTAGAACAGCTTCTGTGTATTGTCGCATTAATGATGCAGTGGACAAATAGTGGGATTCTGGTTTCTGATTAAGGAGATTTTTTTCCACGGTAGCGGATTTAACAGCTTCAGGTTTATGGAAACATTAATGCCTGCTATCGCTTGGACCTTGATCTTCCATAAGTTCATCAGTTCCATCAGCAGATATACCAGTAGCAAAATGGTACTGGAGAAAATTTTATTCCGTATTATCGCTTTAAAAAGACATGTTATTGTTTAGTGTTTACTTTTGAATTTTTTTTACTTATCCAGATTTATGAACCCTATTTTACACAGTGATATATTAGGGTTAGAGTTGATACATAAAAATACACAACTTTAACGAAAATATTTTAAATACTAGAAGGAAGAAAATATGTTATAATCTGATGCATATTAATTTAAACTATTTCAGACGTTTAAACACTGAGTTTATAAACATCATGAAAGTGGTATATTAGGGTTAGAGTTGATACATAAAAATACACAATTTTAACAAAAATATTTTAAATACTAGAAGGAAGAAAATATGTTATAATCTGATGCATATTAATTTAAACTATTTCAGACGTTTAAACACTGAGTTTATAAACATCATGAAAGTGGTATATTAGGGTTAGAGTTGATACATAAAAATACACAATTTTAACAAAAATATTTTAAATACTAGAAGGAAGAAAATATGTTATAATCTGATGCATATTAATTTAAACTATTTCAGACGTTTAATCACTGAGTTTATAAACATCATGAAGTACTTATACTGTTGTGGCTTCATTAGCAAAGATATGAGCGGAGCAGAAAATTCAGTTCCTAGAGAGTCTAGCTTGAATATTAATTCTTGTCTTTCTCTCCAGAAAATGGGACAACAGAAAAGGAGATGAACCACAGTTTGAAATTCTTCACCACACATGCACTCGGGGTCGGATGTTAAGTGAAAGCGTGATAAGTATTCACCAAATTTACCATGTCCACTTAAAAATTGTGTCAAAACAAAATTTGGTACAAGAGTTTCACATTTTTCTCTGTCATATACACTAGAGAAAAATAATGTTTTTGTTAAACTTCCATTTGAAGTTGTTAGCCATTGTTGGTTCCATTCTTCAAGAATATGTTGATGTATTATTCTCCTTACAGTAGAAATAGGACATAAAGAGTTTGTCACAGGAAGATTGGATTCTGCAGCCTTCTTAGCCAAGCAATCAGCTCTCTCGTTACCTAAAATTCCACTGTGTCCTTTAACCCATCTCATGCAAATATGTCCTGGATGAATTGAATTGAATTGAATAAAGTTATTTTTAAACAGTGTATTCGGTATTAATTAAACCACGTTAACTGAAATTGCCAATTGGTTGAAAATCAGTAAAGTTGTTTGCTTTACACGTTTGTCCGTCCAATTCTATTTGTGAGGAATAGGCCAGCTTTTGTTCAGATTTAATCCTTCAGCCCTTTCTGGCATTTTCACGGTGTAGAGCAGAGACCCTCACATGTTTCCTATTATCAGTTCCGCTACACGAGGCCTTTAATTCCGTAATCTGAGGCGATAATCCTATTATATGAATTGCTTCGTGTACACTACTCTTTGTACGTTGCGCAATAATCTTTGGGAGTGCTCTTTTGGACAAAACAAGACTTTAGTTCGGCTAAAATCAATTTTACTTGGATAACGTTCTTTAAATGTTTGTATATCAGCTGTCAAGAGGATAAGCTTATGGTCAAAGGGGTATTAAACCGGATGTTTACTTACGACTATAGAGTAGAATACATAGTAAACAATTTGCAATTTTGAGATTTGCAATTTGAGATTGTACATTTAAGAGACTTTGAGCAATAAAATTCTATAATTAAATTAATATATAAATTTATACTTAATTTATAGGTTAAAACATATATCTTCAATCAGAATTTTAATTATAAAACCTACAATTGAAATCCTGTTTTAATCCCATTCTGCTTACATATGTTCCCAATTTAGTTAGTTTAGGGCAGTTTTAGTTTTGAAAAATGATAACAATTACGATAAAAGCTCTGCTTCCATTTTCCTTCTCTTACTTCTTAGTTTTGGAATTGCCTCTCTCAAATGCAGCAGATGCGGTACATCTGGGATAGTGGCAGCAGACGGATGATGTTCGGTATTGCTGTTGGCACTTGTCTTGCCCTTTTATGTCTGCCCAGGTTCTCCCTGAAACGTAGTCTCTTTCCCTCTCTTTCTCTTGATATTTTTATGTGGATGTCCTTAAAACCTTTCTCCAGTACTAATTTGAGAAAGTGGAGCGCTGTCAGAGTGTTATACTATTTAAGCAGCATGGCAAGCAAGACAATGTCGTGGGTCAACGGTTCGTATTCCTTGGGCATACTAATTTATTTTACAGTATTTTCTGAGGTTCATTTTTCTCTAAATGTTTAATGTTTATCTAATGGGTTATTCTCTACAAGTTATGGTTTAATAACAAATCCATGTTTTTGTCACGATTTGTTAGTTTGGTTGCATTCTTCTTATATTTAAATAATCAAGTTTCAGAACTTTAAAGCCTAAAAACTATTATGAACCTGTTACAATCTGTGAAACAGACTCATCAAATTAAGCAGTGCACGTTATTGAAAGACAATATTGTCCTTTAAAGGAATGTAGTATTTTTGAGGTTCGCACCATGTTACAGCGCATTCCACTGGCAGAAGCTAGTGGTAAAGGATACTATTTTCGCGAAATTGAAGATCAAATAGTATTGGTGAAATGAATTTTTAATAATCACACACGTGTGGAAGGTGAAGTGGGCAAACTTCTGTTTGCTCGGTCAGGGTGAGTTACCTGGATAAGGTTTTTTCCAGGATTTTCCCTTATCCTTACAGACGAATGCCGGGTAGCTCTAAGCTCCATGGACCTTAGACACGTTTAAGCATAATTTCACCCATTTCATTCATCGTCCGATAGGACTTAACGTTGGAGGACGTACAATTAAAAAAAAAATGTTGAACAATAAGTATACTAGATATATTTTGTCAGGTAATGAGTAACTTAAACATATTGTATTTTAAACAAAATCATCTCAGCCATGTAGTAGGAATAACATTTTAAAAATGTTTCATGCAAAGGGTAATCTGTGGTGAGAGAATTATTTTGAAAACTTTCATGGAGCACCCTTGAAAGCTACTGAACAGAAATACCAAGCTCGATATATAACCGACTTTTCGCCTTTGAGTTACACTGTTGTTACACACATCACATACACACATACAGATATACATACGTTAACGCCAGAGGTTCTACTTCCATTAGTTCTGGACCCTTAGGACCAAGGACCCGGGCCTCCTTCAACCAGGGAGTTACCGAGCTGCCCCTCTGTGGGGCTTTCCATAGAGCAAGACCTAGAGACTAACAGCCGATCTTGGTTAAACACTACAAATTTCATTTCATTCCCTCTCACTGTAAGTAGGTTTAGGATAATCTCAGAAAGAAATCACTACTGAAAACCTCAAATTTATTTTCTTACTTGGTGCTATAGAATACCCTCTAATTAAATTTCATGAATTACTAAGAGATCAAAACGATTTACAATGCCTTTTTACTTTAACATAAATATAATAGCGTAATAAAAGAACAAGTTTGCGGAGAAACTGACCATTAGTTAGTAATCAAATGAATTGCATATAACTTTATAAAATATGCATTTCAAATTAAAAAAAAAAATTGCGCTAATATTTCATTCCAAGAAGTGGTCACTATTTGACAATTATGATGCAGCAAAACAAGAGAGAATCTAATGTGTTTAGAAGCTTCGCGTATTATATCCTTCATAGATATGGTGCAACGAACATCGTTATTAGGGCATGCTAAACATTCCATAAAGAGAAAACTACTAAAATTAAAAATCAATGCACCAATATTTTGTTGAATATTTAAAATTGAGGGGTACGTTTTTCTTGATGATCGCAGACAATATATTTTTCAGAGAGGTATTTGTTGGCGTGTGAGTGTACTGTCTACCAACTTAGAAATGTTGCCTCTGTATCTTCATAGTTATATATGAGTTTCTGCATTACGTAGAAGTTAAGTAACCTTTACGTTATTAAATAACTGCCGAACCAAAGAGAAGGTACAAAATTCACCTGCTGTCATAACCCGTGGCGCGACAGCTCTTAGAGGGCCAAGGCCTACCAACCCGACTGCCGGCCTCACGCCCACTTACACACGGCAGAGGTGGACGATCATCCAACCAATATGGGGAGGAGATGTGGTCAGCATGTCGGCATCCCCCAGCCGGAATGTTGGTTACCTAGCGTAAGCTCCTCACTTTCCTCACGATGCTGAGTGGGCACCGGTCTTATACCCGGGACCTAAAATCCCCACTACATGGCTGGAATCGAACTCGGGCCGCTCTCCGTGGCCAGGGACCAAGGCATGTTGCCTTAGCCCGTTACGCCATGGCGCACGCCTACTGTCATAGTACAATAATATTTGATAAACAACTGGGAGTTAAATGAAAATGATTAACTTTAATGGTTAAAAAGTATCCAAGCTCTTAAAGTATTAATTTGTGGATGAGAGATAAGACCGCACTGTAAGTCAGTAGAAGTTGAAAATAAAAGGTATATGCATCTTATTTATTGAAAACTTGAGATAATTAGGGTCCCCTTAACATCTTTATATAACAATATTTTATTATTCAACACAAGCCAACTCTAACTTTCTAATAAAGCTTATATTCTTCAGAGTTCTTTTCATAATCCAGGATGGTGTACCTTTGTATTTCATGTTTGGGTATCAAAAACTAATATGGTTCAATTTCGAATGCTTCTGATGACATTGAAAGGAAGATAATGGTGCTTTACCTTTCGTGGAATAGTTTCAAAATATCTTATGAGTCTAAAAGAGGTTTTACCTACCTTCTGAGGACAATATCTGTATGTGAACAGATCATCTATTAAGGGGATGCAGCACTGAAAACCCCAAATCCAGCAATTTTCAACCATTCTTGCTGTAATTTACAACACTTACTTCTGATGTATAGTAGATACAGAATTCAAAATTTGGTTTTCATATCTTTAATAGTTTTTGAGTAATTATTTGTGAAGTTCAAAATTTTGGCCAAACTCAAACGGCTCCATGTGATGAAAATTTTCAAAATTTTAATTTTTCTATTTCTTAAAATAGTCAAATGGTTATGAAGAAACGATCTATCATATGAATTTATTATATTGCCTTTAGCTCCAGAAGGGAAAAAATTAGGTATAAGTAAACAAAAAAGCCAAAAAATGATTAAACCTTTGACTTTATATATCAATAACTTTAAAAATATAACGAATATCAACAATTCATATGATGAAAACAGTTTGCTTTCTAAGAACATGTGTTGAAAATTTTAGAGGGACTGAAGCAAAACTACATCTTGTGGAACATTTTGAATGACAAAAAATTTTGAAAAAGCTATAACTGAGTAAATCAAATTTTAAAATCCAAAACATTTTCCTTCTCAGCTACAAGCCTTGAAGCAGACTGAAACCTTCCATATATCTAAGTTAGACCATCCTGCCTCTTCCTTGCCTCTTCTGCAGCAGTTTTTTCAATGTTAGTTTCCTTCTCGATGTTCTAGAAGTTACCTTCGCAGAAATTGCTGAATGAAGTAAGCGTAATTGGCCATTCCCTTGGATAAATTTTAGAGATGCTGGTGAAATCACAGTATTCATTATGCCTGACTGTGTGTTGAGTGACGAAGAGAAACCAAAATTGAATTCACTGGTGGTTGATGTCACAGCAACTTGAATTCTCTTCTTTGACACAAATATTTCTTTTGGGCATTTACGCCATATCATGCTATATAAACTTTCATTTGCATTTTTTGTCTTACCCAATGTACATCTCCTTAGAATTTCATTTGATGCCAGCCTTTGGTACACAGGCATTAGTTTTCTTACCACATCAGGCCTCAAGTAAGTCCCATTGTTGTGTTATGTTTAGGTGTTTCTTTCCATGTACTTTTTAGCCTATTCACAATCCTAACTATACACACAATCAACAAAAGGTCAGTTGTTTCAAAGAATGGTTTACCTATATAACAGTTTTATTCACGTTTAGATGTATAAAATACCTTTATAAATGTTAAATGGCACACTAAAACCCATTAATTATGTACAAACAGTATGCAGTTTAATTAATGGAAATTAATTATTCTTTCACACTGGCCGTGTGTTGGCTAAATTGTGGAAACGTTGAGTCAGACTGAAAAATTCAATGCCATAGCCGGGATTTGAACCACGGATCTTCTGGTTTCCGTCCAGCCGCACTACCATTGTGCTACTATGGCCAACGTGCCGATATGACATTAAATTCTCCAACTGACTCGTATTTTCCCGGGCCTTAAAGTACTTACATGTAGTAAGTCGCCATTAAGGTAGTTGTCTCATAAGTTTATGAGAACTCCTAAGTGGTTTACCGGGAAAATACGAGTCAGTTGGAGAATTTAATGTCATATCGGCACGTTGGCCATAGTAGCACAATGGTAGTGCGGCTGGACGGAAACCAGAAGATCCGTGGTTCAAATCCCGGCTATGGCATTGAATTTTTCAGTCTGACTCAACGTTTCCACAGTATGCAGTTTATCGAGAAACACAAGAAAATCACGACCAAGTTAGAAACTCACACAAAAGCAAAATATAAACATTACTATTTGCTTTCAATGAGTGTAGCCAGTGTTTTGTTTCCATGGTTCCACATATTGTGAGAAATAACCACCATACCAACACACAAAATTCCACCAGAAACTTTGCCCGCTAATTTCAAATGTATTAATTTAGTACATTCATTCGCACTCAAATGACAGAATTCTGTGAATCCAAGGGCCAGCATGCACGTGCGCACTGGCATTTAAATTGTAATGTGAGGGTATTTAAATGCCTGAAACTGATAAATTTAGTTGGGTTATGATTATATAAGGTTAAAAGTATTTTATTATCTCAAAACCAAAAAAGGAAAAAAATATTTTATCCCATATTTTAAGCCAACTTCGGTGCTGCATTCCCTTAAAAGAAAATTTTGTCACTAAACAACAAACCTTATTTCATGATTTTTTGGCTTCCTAGAACAGAAAGCTGTATGCGAGTATGTGTATCATATGTGTATTCTTAGTGAGCATACTGCATCCAAAATGCAGATTAAATCAGTAGGTAAGCTAGGAGTATTTCACGACGGAGAACGTCTATGAAGTCAAATCGTCATGATGGGCTTTGTCTAAGATCTTCTGCTTTAAGCATTATGTAATATATAAATCTATAGTCTCCATTGCGGTACAATATGAATATTATAGCCTTACCACAAGCCTTAAACAAGTATCTGATGAATTTATTCCGACTTTCATGGGGTTAAAAACATAGAAATGAGATGTCTAACACTCCAATCCTGTAGCTTCCTCAATATCGGATATTATGATTTTGGAATAGAGTTCTCTAATGATATGGCCGCGCCGTGTCTCAGTGGTTAGACCACTTGGCTCTCACCAAGGCGGCCCGGGTTCGATCCCAGGCGACCGCAAAGTGAGATTTGTGATGGAAAACACGGCGCTGGGACGGGTTTTCTCCGGGACCTCCGGTTTCCCCCGCCATCTCATTCCACCGGTGCTCCATCTTCATCTCATGTATCATCAGTGCCATCGCCTGCGCTGCCATATGTAGTAAAAGCGGGTGTTAAACACTACACATTTCTCTAATGATATGGTCTTACAAAATTTAAAGAATTCATCAAAAATAGAACTCCTAACCTCATCCATCGTCTAGCGCGTTTCCTTAATTAAAATGTACTATTTATTTCACCTATCATAATTTCATCCATTTCTTGCAATCTTCTTTTCTTCCTCAATACTTTATACACTATTTCTAAAACTGTTCCCCTTTAAGTTTTAAGAGCGAAGTTCAAAATACTCATTTCCGGTGACAAATAATGCATTTGAACTAATTTAATTAATCTGGAGAAGTCAACATTTTGAAGTACGTCTCCTTCGCAGAGGAATTAAGGTCGTTGAGAAAAAGTTCATACATTTTCTGAGAGGAAAGATGCGTGATATATAGATATACAAGTATAAATATGTTTCCCTAGCCGGGGGAGGCTACTTGGAATATAATTAACTTAATTATGTTTATACACTTTCGCCTCACATCTGTAATTTTACTTGAAATATTGCACAAATAAAGTTTCTATTATGTTTATTTCTTTATGTTTCATCTATTATGTGTGAGCATTATGAATAACTGGTTACAGTGTTCTGCTACTGGATATTACATAGATGCAAGTGCCCCCAACGCTAAATACTGTCGTTAAAGAATATATATATATATATAATAGCAACAACATTTTTTACCGCAAAGCGGGAGTTGTGGTGGACAACATGGCGCTGGGGTGAGTTTCCTCACGGTCCTCCTGTTTCCCCCACTACCAATTACTCCATCATTCATTCATCCCAGGCATTGGGCTGATCCCCCAAACCCTTATCTCGTCTATCAGGTCAATATGCTTCAGTTCCCTCACTCTTGGGTTCCCCAAGCGACTCCCAACAACAGCATTGGTGAGGAAGGGAGACCTAAAAAAAAGGGCAAGAAGAGTTGTTAGAATTTATATTTTGAGTTACAGATGCTTTTACGCACTCAACACACCTTACTGCAAGGCCTTGACAGGGTGTATAAATATAATGTGTGGAAAACATATAGAAGGCATGTGCTGGAATAGTAGCAAGTCTATATTTTGCTGTGAAAATTTGGAATTTGTGGTGTGACGGTGAAGGTCTAGAATACTCATAAGACTATCAATTTATATATTATGTGATATAGAGTCAACATGAAAAATTCAATGCCATGGCAGGGATTTGAACCACGGATCTCCTGGTTTCCGTCCAGTCGCTCTAACCCATTGAGTTAGCATGGTCAACTTGCCGTCATGACATTAAATTCTCCATTTGACTTGTATATTTCACCGGTGAACCACTGGAGGCTCTCGCATTCGAGATACACTGTTTGAGGCGACTTACTATCGTAAGTACTTGAGTTCCAGGCTTCATCATTTAACTCTTATTATTTAATTGATGGAAATTAATCTTTTCTTCAAACTAGTTTATATAGGCTAAGGTATTTGATAGAGCTTCTTGAAAGGTAAAAATTCTTCCATTAGCACTCACTCATTCACTCACTCACTCATTTGTTGATCGTTGGAACTTTAAAATACTAATGTTTAATAAGTCACTATTTGCATTTTATTGTTGTAATGCAAGAAAAGTGAAATTTTAGGGACATCTCCTAATGAATCCTTTATTAAAACTCTTAGCCGTTTAAAACCCTACTCTATCCATCTTATACTTAAAACTAATGAGTAAATGTGAATTTAAGTCGTGTATTGTTAAGGAAATGTAAACAGAAGGATAGAGCTTTATAAAAATAGTTTGTAAAAGAATGTACAGGGGAATTCTTGTGAATGAAGTACAAGGGCTGTTCAATAAAGAATGATATTATTTTTTACAGACATTATTTTTCGCACTAAAAGTCAGTCTTGTATTCTGTCAGCTTAGTGTGAAACAAACAGGCCATAGTAGTTTCATTGTTACTACTCCTGGTTCCCGCCTGTGAGAACCAGCAAGTTCAGACATATTCAGTATCGCCTACCACTGCAATGGAGGTAACATGCAGTTAAAGTTGATGTTAGAGGAAGATTCGGAGTTTCTTTCAAACTGCTGATGAAAATTGGCTACATTAGTTTGATCCAGAGAGCAAACAGCAAAGCTCAGTGAGGAAATCTCCTTCATCACCAACCCCCAAAAAAGCAATAGTGGTTGCTTCTGCTGGGAAAGTTATGTTCATCTCATTCTTTGATATCCATGGAATGGTTTATCAGGGTGCTGTACCTGAACACACATCAGTAACTGGACAATACCACAGGGATGTCCTGAAAACATTAAAAATGGAATGGTTTATCAGGGTGTTGTACCTCCATACACATCAGTAACTGGACAATACTACAGGATGTCCAGAAAACATTGCAAGTCAATATCAGGCGCAAAAGACCACATTTCTGTGGAGCAGGCTGGATGCTGCTCCACGATAATGCGTGGCCACATATGGCCAATGTTGTTGCTGAATATCTTGCAAAAACCGATGTGAAGTGCATCCCTCACTATCCCTATAGTCCGGATTTAGCCCAATGTGATTTTGCTATTCCCTAACTTTAAGAAACGCCTTCGTGGGAGGCATTATCCATCATCAAAAGCAGTGATGAAGGCTGCGCAACGATTTCGAAGAATCTCTCAAATAATGGTTTCCAGCATATCTTTGAAGACCGATAGAAGTGCTGGGACAAGTGCATCGCATTCATGGGAGACTATTTTGAGAAGGACCATCATAATTATGAGGATGAGTAAAGGTACGATGTCAAAAAAATGTGATCATTCTTTATTGAACAGCCGTCGTACAGTGACAAAACCGTTTCTTGTGTTTGCAACAATTCCTATCTCTCACTGACAAAATACTAAGTTAAGGCCTCCATATTAAATCAGTATTACAACAGTTCACAGAATTACTTAGCCTACAACCAGTTGAAATTGGAAAAGCTTATTCTCTGCTGTCGATTTCCGGTACTTCTCCCAAAAATTTGTTTTGTAGACTCTCTTTTAATTATATTCTTTTGTTATTTTTTAATAAAATATCTTGGGTAGGTTGCATTACTGATATTTTAATAAGCATTTAAATGTTGTAATTCTAGTAGGCTGACAATAATATAAATAAGGTACCTTGAATTTTGTTATATCAGTTGTATATTTAAAATTTGAAGTGTATACACTACCACATACCGCTCTTTCAGTATAAGAGGACAAAGAGGTATCCTTCCTTTTTTCCTCCAATCTCTCCTGGCGCCTTGTCAGTCTGACTCTGCGGTGCAGTTTTAATTAAATATTTAAAAACTTTTGTGCATATTATTAAACTTTCCTCTCATCCTACAACTTTTAGTAGCAGATAAGTTACGTACTTCATCTCCATATATTACAAGCATGGGCGTATTTTAAAATTCTGTCTAGCTACAGAAACTTATATGCTCTTTAATGAACGTAGCTCTTTTAATTTTAAAGAGTGTTAATTTATTTTCTAATTTCAACTTTTTATTTTCAATATTTTTCAGTGTTTGTGACAATGCTGTATTTCTTTGTAACAGTAGGGTTATGCATAATAATTCAGTTGTCCTCTTTGAAACTTTTTGATTAAATTTAACAGCTTCCTTTCGAATAATTTATATATATATATAATTTCCAGGTGGCCCACACTAGCCGTCCTTTGTTGAATTTAGTTACTCCCGTATAACGCGGACGCCGAAAGTGTTGCCTAAGTATGTCAGTAAAAGCGCCTCAATAATAAATAAATAAATAAATAAATAAATAAATAAATAAATAAATAAATAAATAAAATCTGAATATTCTACCCCGGCACCTAGACAACTATACCGGGGCATATATCCAAATTTTCTCTTTATTTCTCCATAAAATCCTTACAAATGTTATAATTATACAAATCTCTCAGAAAGCTACTCTACAAAAATAAAATGAAATAAAATAACAGAAATAAACACAAAAAAAAAAAGCAAAAAACAAAAGAAAACAACTATAAAAATTACAAAATCCTTATTTCCTAAATCTATATCTAAATCTACTAATTCTGTAGTCCACCATGGCCTCTGCCATCACTCTCTCCCTCCGCCGCCCATGCAGTCAACTCCATTGTTAGATTATTCAATAATTCTTCCCGTCTTATCCTATTTTGTATTCTAGAACTCCTTCTTGGATCTTGTACTATTCTTCGCCCATTATCAACTCTTTCTCCTTTTAATATTTTTACCTCCCATGCTTTCTTACTTACAAAGTTAGTCAAAACTTGTAATTTATTTACCAATTGTTGATCTCGAATTATGTCATATACGATATATCCTGCTAGCGCATGCCTCTCTTCTTGTTGGTGAATTGCATATCTTCCACATTCAAATACTACCTGTTCAGGATTATCTTGTTTGTTACATAGTTCACATATATCATTTTCAGTTTTATTGATTTTCTTCCAATAGGTCTTATAAGGTCCGTGTCCTGTTATATAATGTATAAATCCCTTTGTTGGTTGAATAAAATTCAATTTTAGTCTCTCTTTGACGTTCTGAAAAATTTCGAACACTCTTCTACCTTCTAGACTTTCTGTCCATTCTTTTTGCCATTTATCTTTTAAACTATTTTTAATCACCCAAGATTTGTTTGTTCTGACTCCAGTTATATTATAAACTTTTTCTAAGTTTCCTTTTTTCGCCCAAAATTTTGCGCCCTTCAATATTATTAATAAATCAATCGGCCAAATGGCCGTTGTTACTAGCAATGCCATAGTTGGTGTTGTTTTTACAGCTCCTGTCAGACGTAATAATACTTTTCTTTGCGTTCTTCTCAACAATCTTCTTATTTGCACATCATCCATCCTTTCTGCCCAAACTGCTGCCGCATACGTCATAATTGAAGCAAAAATGGTGTTATGATATATCTGTATGTTACGCAATGGAAGTACAAAATTTAAATTGGTTATTCTTGCTAGCTTTAGCATTATTTTCTCTGTTTTCTGCCTAATATACTCCGTGTGTTTTCTGAAATGAAATTTTTCATCTATCATGATACCCAAATATCTCATCTCCTTTTCCCGTTTAATGTTCTGATTATTTATCTTCACTGTAGGATCCCGCTTTAAATTTCCCTTAAAAAGCACATGCAATACCAGCAAGGAAGATACCTTGCTCAACGTATGACTAGAGCTGGAAAACGAACCCCTAAGTAATGTAAATGGTTCCATAGCTCGTCGCTAGAGAATTTTCTCACCGTGGTCAGATACCGGGTTTGATCCCTGGGCTCGGGAAAGGTCTCTGTGTAGGAGAATGATTCTCTCTCACCAAAAGAATACGCACAAGGCCCAAAGAATATTAATTATCTGCTTTAATGTATAACAATTCAAAGTTAATTTGTAATCAACACATAATGCAACAATTTTTGGTTCAAAATTAGCAATATTAAAAAAAATACTGTACGGTATGCTGTACCTGGAAAGATCTCTCGGTACTTAAACGCATCTCTGTACATCTAAAACATCTACAGAAGGTAGATGTCTCCTTGGAAAACGTTGTAAATACAGCCTTCGGGCCTCAGATATATTGGGATGGTCTCTCCATAGAAATTATTTATATCTGCTTGAGCATCTACATTGCACTTGCTATCTGAAAGGCCTGACTCGAACTAAAAACAGATGCCGGCCCTCGTAGTCGTGATCATTAGCATCAGCATTTACCGCATACATAAATCCGGGTTCGAGTTCTGCCTTGGGCATGACTGTTTATTTGTATAGTGTATATGTATAAAAACACGGAAAACAGTAGTAAACACTAAACAAATGGAAACAATAAAAAACTGTAAAATAAGGAAAAGATATACATCTATACATATCGTATATAAGTACACATAGATATAAATTAGATTAGATAGATTTGCGTTCAGTAGGTTCACTTATAGCCAGAAAAGGCTGTGAACATTGAACATGTCCAGAGGTATAAAGTTTAATAGCATATATATGTACAAAAGTTAACATAAGACACATATTATAGTATACAGGCAATATGAACAACATTATGGAAAACAAAGCAGGGATAATTATATATGATTCAAAATCAAACACTTTTTAATTCAGCTTTCACTTGGCTTATGCCAGTACAATTCAACCTTTTTGCAATGGATACCATTCTTGTTATTTCTTAAATACATATACATTAAAAATAAACTTTCAACGTGCATCAAATATTTATTAGTAATGATTTGTCATTGAAACAGTTAGATACTACTTATAGAGCTACAGAAGCATTATCAGGATAATTTGTCATTCAGATAATCTTGTACAGAATAAAAAGATTTTGAGCAAAGGTACTCTCTAACATCATTTTTAAAAGCACCGAAACTATCAGTTTTTTGTTTAAGAACCTTAGGAAGTGCGCCAAATATTTTGATACTTTCATAATACACACCTTTCTGGAAGCAAGAAGGTTTAGCACTGGGATAATGGATATTATACTTTTTTCTAGTGTTTATTTTGTGAATTACATTATTTGTTGCAAATAAGGCACGATTGCACACAAAGATTTTTACTATCGAGAATGTATACATGCAAGGAAGCGTTAATATCTTCCATCTTCCAAAAAAATCTTTACAGGAGCATCTGTTGTGGGTGTTAGTAATCATTCTTATGACCTTCTTTTGCATAAGAAATATTTCTTTTACTTTCTACTGAGTTGCCCCAAAATAATATTCCGTATTCCAAAATAGAGCTAAAGTATGCATAATATACTAATTTAAGTGTGTCAATAGAACTCACATTAACCAGCTCTCGGATAGCATAACAGACAGAGCTGAGTTTAGGTAAGATATAATTTATGTGAGCTTTCCAATCTAAACATCTGTCCACTTGAAGGTCCAGAAATTTTATGCTTTCAATTTCTTCTAATAACATATCATTAATCCCGATTTCTATTTGAGTATGTGACGTACGACAGGTTATAAATTTGACCACTTTTGTTTTGTCTAGATTCACATATAATTTCTTCGCTTTAAACCAGCATTACATAGGTTAAAAACATAATTCATTTTAATTATACAATAATATTAAAATAATTACACAATTATACAATAATTATATATTAAGAGTATAAAATAAAACAATCAGACCGCCACGCCACCTTATCAGAACGAAACCAGGAGGGAAAGTACGCAGATGGCAGCTCCGCTCAATGAAGCTTTGCTCGTATGTGCACTTCCCCTTTGAACAGAAGCGACGAGGCAATCTTTCTTGCACTAACAAATTAAGGAAACATGCTTGCGCTGGCCATATATAATACGAGGGCTATCCAGAAAGTAGATTACGTTTTCGTCTGTTTCTGCTAGGGGCGGGGCTAGCGCGGCCATCTTGGGGTCAGAGCGTTGGGCAGCTCAGTCGGCATCTAGCCGTGCTAGTGAGAGGTTCGTGCTGTGCTCCGTTCAGATACTGTGACGGTTTGAAATGTCTGCGTTAATTGAAAATCCCGCGAGCTGCGAGGTGCGTGCAGTAATCAGGTTTCTGACTGCAAAAAACTGTAAACCGATAGAAATCTATCGGCAGCTTTGTGAAGTGTATGGGGACAACATTATCACTGAAGGTGGAGTGCGTCAGTGGGTCATCAGATTTAAAAATGGCCGAACCAATGTTCACGACGAAGATCGAAGTGGGAGACCCAGCATAGTGACTGCCGAACTTGTCGAAAAAGTCGATGCTAAAGTCCGTGAAAATCGAAGGTTCACAATAACGGAACTTTCTTTGAGTTTTCCACAAATTTCGCGAAGTTTGTTGCACGAAATCATCAGCGAAAAGCTTGGTTACCACAAGTTTTGTGCAAGATGGATTCCAAAAATCTTGACAGAGGACCACAAAAATCAGCGAATGGCTGCAGCGTTGAACTTTTTGGACGTTTACCATAAGCATGGTGACTCTTTACTCGATCGCATCGTTACTGGTGACGAAACATGGGTGAAACACGTGAACTGTGAAACGAAATTGCAATCAATGCAGTGGGGGCACACAAGTTCTCCCCAAAAACCCAAGAAATGCATGCAAACAATGTCGGCAAGGAAGATGATGGCAACTGTTTTTTTGGGACAGAAAAGGTGTGATTTTGGTGGACTTCCTGGAAAGAGGCACTACAATAAACTCTCAAAGGTATTGCCAAACTCTCCAAAAACTCAGAAGAGCCATTCAAAACAAGCGCAGAGGAATGTTGAGCTCTGAGATCTTGTTGATTCACGACAACGCCCGGCCCCACACGGCAAATGTCACTCGTGAAGTTCTTGAATCTTTTAAGTAGGAGTTGTTTCCTCATCCGCCGTACAGTCCCGAGCTGGCACCGAGCGACTTCCACCTATTCCCAGCAATGAAGAAGTGGCTGGCTATGCAGCGTTTTGATGACGACGCACAGCTGCAAGAAGAGGTAACGAAGTGGTTGAAGGCGCAGGCGGCCGAATTTTTCAACGAAGGAATTTCCAAGCTTGTACATCGCTACGATAAATGCCTTAATTTGAAT
The DNA here is from genome assembly GCA_030765055.1 of Mantis religiosa. NCBI lineage: Eukaryota > Metazoa > Arthropoda > Insecta > Mantodea > Mantidae > Mantis > Mantis religiosa. Next base: position 80,825,628 of record CM060953.1, read on the forward strand.
GGTGACTATGTCGAAAAGTAGTATTTGAGTGTGGCTTTCATCTGTATATAATAAAATTTGTTTCCTATACTTTGTTTACTTTTTATCCCAAAACGTAATCTACTTTCTGGATAGCCCTCGTATTAGTGTGAAATTGGCAACTCCAAAGCAAATTAAGGAAACATGCTTGCGCTGGCCATATATAATATTAGTGTGAAATTGGCAACTCCAAAACAAAAATCTACTCACTTTTCATCGTTTACTTTTGTATGTCCATTGGTGAAAACCTATCGTAACAGCTTTATGAACAATAACCGAAATTATTTTACAGGGTGATGTATAGTATAGTAGTAGGTGCTTGATACGTAAATTTGTATGACTTATTTTCAAAAAAATGAGGGATTCGATCTACAATTTTGTTTCATAGCTTTTGCCAACTCTCAGCTCTTTCACTTACATTATACGGCTAATAACTAGGTACATCTTAATCTATCTAAGCTAAAAGGGATATATGAGCGTAGAAATCATTTCAACTTAATCATTTAGTGGATTAAATTCATGATATCAAATACTCTCACGGGTTTATTATATTTAGTAATAAACTCATGCGATGATGTTATTATAGATATGTTATTATAAGATTTATTTTGAAAAGTCATGCGTTAAAGTGAACTTCAACTTAGGACAAATTAAACATAAACCGAATGCTGGGGCTCATTTCAAAGTCTTTTATGACGGTTATATTATGTCACTTGTCTAGCCGCTGAGTCCAGAATTCAGTTCTCAATGTTCATGAGTCGGGGAAGTAGCCTAACAAATAAGGCGTTCGACTTCGAAGGTCCTTTAAACCTGTAAGCGGGATACTTATTATCGCTAGCGTAAGGCAACATAAATCTGACAACGGAAAACATCGCGGCCTTCTTCTGCGAAAGTAAATAGAAAGAATATGTACAAGAAATATGAACATTTTTTATATTTTGCACCGCGGGACACTGCATTTTGTCATGTTCAGTAGTAGTTGTACAAAGATTTGCTCCGCCACACGTATACTACGTCACGTCCTCCCGTTTGAACTAACACTCGCTTCAAGGATTTAACACACACAGCAGTGTTTCGTAACACTCTTGGAAGTGAAGATACAGAAATGAAGATTTAGTTCCACTAGAAAATTGGTATCCTTAAACAAATATAACGAGATTATGTCTATATCGTATGTTCTTATGATTATATAATTTTATGAACTGGAACAAAAATGGCTTTTTCTAAATTATGGGATCTTTTCATTTCTTCCCATATTTCAGAACCGTTTAATCAAGATTCTCTGAGTCATTTGTGTCTTCTAATGGAGGCTTTAGTTGAGAAATATTTTAAAGTTCCTCCTTTTATCTTTTAATGACATCAATTTAAAGAAGTTTCTTTTCCGTCATATACCGGATGGCCAGATTGCCAAAGCACGGAGTTACAAAGGAGCCTTTTGCGGTTCAGCGCCCGCCGAAAGCTTCTCCTCCCCGTCCTGACGTATGCGATGAAGTAACTTAGACCTGGGACCTTCCTTTCCAAAAGTTCCTATCCTAATTATGACTAAATTTCAAGCCTATGTGTGCATAGTAAACAGGAGTTTCATTATTAGTTCTTAATTTTGTATTTACGTTTTTCCTTTTGAGATCTGTTGGCTGACAAACACGTATAACATATATTAAATGGACTTTTTTCTAAAACATTTAATTAATACAGTCACCACTGTCTCTGGGCATTATAAATCGAATTTATAACCATCTAATATCTATTTTCAGTAATTTTATTATGTAAGTGCTCCCTGTCTCCTTGTTATATTAAAATAAGTATTTGTCTAAATAAGTACCTAAACAAAGAAAGTTTTATCTTACTTAAAATACAACTGATAGGAACAACACGCAGTTTTTAAATGGTATGTCCCTTCTTTAATAAACCCATGCGAAGAAAAAAAAAATATATCAAATTTTCAGACATGTTGCAACATACTGAAATGCTAAAATGGAAATATATAATTATGACTGTTTGGGAAGCTGCTAATTGCCCGCCTCGGTAGCGTGGTGGTAACGTGTCAGCCTCACAAGAGGTCCCAAGTTCGAATATAAGTCAGCGTAAATTACCTGGATAAGGTTTTTCCAGGGTTTTCCCTTATCCTAAAAGACGAATGTCGGGTAACTCTAAGCTCTATGGACCCTGGCATCATTTGAGCACCATTTCACCCATTCCACTAATCGTCCGATGTGACTTGACGTTGGAGGATGTAAATTACGCAAAAAAAACCTTCTAATTCCACCAGAAAGTTCATTAATAAAATTGTGATTTACCTTTGCCATAAATAAATCAAATTTGCATGTGTTATCCTTTAAAATGTTGCTTTAGAATCTTATTTCCTTTATTTCATTGTATAATAATTTTGTCGCAAAGCCATTATCTGCGATAGCGCGGCTAGTGTACACAAAGGACCGACAAATAAAGATAGCTGCGATAAAAGGCTTGCCGGCATAGATTAAGCTACGCTTCTGGAAGGTGATAGAATTTTCGGTTTCATTATTGTTCCGGAAATATATAGAATTCATGAATGACATATATAAGAGATTGTGGCACGCCAGCGGGAGTTGTAAAACGAGAGTGAAGCAGACGTAAGCAGAGAACAGCTGAGAGTTTTGTAACGAGAGCTGATGTAAACTGAACGCTGTTTCTTATTGTCATCGACCTTGGAAGATTGTGTTGTATATGTGATATAATGTTGTTACGTGAGAACTGAACAGTGTATTTCTACGAAATTAAAGAACATGTAGAATTTCGGCAAATTGGATTTTTAATTCTACGAGGGGAAAAAAAACCCACAAAGTCACATTATTAGGCTATCTGAAACAAGTGCTGTTGTAAAATTATTCAGCATCAACTTGTCAGAGGAATGCAACACCTGTCATATGCGAATTCATATTCAAATATCCTATTTCACCCGGTATGTTATATCCAGCAAGGTGAATGCAGGAATACCAGGTAGCATCAATATTTGTGGGGACGCAAACAATGTACTGGTAATTCAATTGTAGACATCGTATATTTGACCGAAAACAAAGCACGTTGCGGTTTACCACATCTCTCTTGCTCAACTCCTCCATCTATCCAATTAAATGACATGCAGCATAGCTCTGTGTAATGAATATTTACAGCACAATCAGCCAACAATTTCAAACTCTGCCAGGGATGTTAGTTATTAGGTAATTCTCTTCCATCCAATAGCATGCAGCAGTGAAGAATGACAAATCAGGATATGTAACAGTATAAACCATATTATAAATGTACACGATTTAGATGTATTCACAATAACTTGTGCTTTAAATTCGGTTATTTAGTAGACATTTTAGGAAACAATTGTAAAACTTACAAGTCTCTATGACACATTTCATATAAACTGCTCTTGGGTTTGTATTAATTTCAAATCCATGTTAGATATAATGATATTATTTCCAATTTTTTGGCATAAAACCTCAGCAGTAAACGTATCCAAATATTGTATTCTTGGAATTTCGAAATTTAACTGTCCTTTTGCCGTTTCACCATTTAACAAACTTTGCAAAATTTTAAAGAACGTCTATCTCGTTTGATAAGAGGTGCAGAAAGAATAAAATGTTGTAAGAATAGTTTGTAGAAAAGGACCAGACAAAAATATAAGTATGAAATTGATGGTATTAAAAGATCTTGATTTCATTGATACGTCGTTCCACTAATTGGGGGAAATTTGATATCCTATTCAAATATTCGCCATATGGATTTCAACGAAAATGCAAGTATTGAACCATTTGAAACAAAAAATGGAAAAAAAGGGAAAAAAGTAAAACTAATAACGTTCTGGAAAAATTCCACATGTGTGTGGAGAGAGAGACAGTGAGAGAGAGAGAGAGAGAGAGAGAGAGAGAGAGAGAGAGAGAGAGAGAGAGAGAGAGAGAGAGAGAGAGAGAGAGAGAGAGAGAGAGAGATGGGGGTCTGTCATAACTCAAAAACGAAAGCTTTGGTATTTAAGCTTCAGCTTTAACGTCCAGGGTTATTCCGATTGAACGTAGTTTCCGAACTTGCAGACCGTGACAGTCGATGAATTATCGTTTGACGTTTTGCCTGTAACTCCGTTGGGCATCTCCGGAATAGTCTCCTGGCTAGAGTGGTGCTTGGTGATGCACGCGAATTAAATAAGTGACAAGGACAGTTTGCCGTTTGCTATTCGTCGCTCCTAGACCAATCACTGTGTGGCTCAGGAATCAGCCGCATTACTTGTCAGGTTGCTTCCTTGAGGTTTTGTTTTGCATTATCTGGTAACGACACCAAGGTTTTATGTAAAGTTTTACTTCTCCTTTTCTATTAATATTTTTTTTATTGTATTCGTAAATTTCAGGCTTCTCGTACAGCTGTGTTGTCAGTAGGGTGTGCTGTTTAAGATTTCAGGCTACTCAGTCTTTCTGGGTTGTGGTAGTTAAAGTACATCTTTATAATACCGAGTGTATATACATGAATATCGGGATTTTAAGTCTTTATAATATTTATTACATTCAACTTAGTTATAAATGATATGTCAAATGAAAAAGCAACTCAAACAGTTTTACCAAGAACCTTATAAATGTTGAATGTGGCTACCCTTTGTCACACGACACACATCAAGTCCATAGCCGAGTTCTTCCCAAACGTTCATAGGTGTGTATTCAGTAATTCTAGCAACAGCTGCTTCAGTCTGGTTTCTTAATTCATGGAGGTCAGCTGGAGCGGAGGCACGTACACACGATCCTTGATGAAGGCCCCCCCCCCAAATTGCAATGCGTCAGAAGAACGTGGAGGCCATGCATACCAAGCCCTGTCATTGGGACCCTTGCAGCCTATCCAGCACTCGGGTACAGTGACGTTCAACCAATCGCGTACTTCGTTATGCCAGTGAGGTGGCGCACCATCTTGCTGGAAAATGAAGTTCTCTGACTCATTTTCTTCCAACTGAGGGAAGAGCCACTGCTCTAGTGTATCAAGGTAAGAAGTGCCAGTTACAGTAGGTTATCTAAAAAAGAAGGACCCATCAACTTTCTGCCGGGATACGGCACAAAAAATATTCACTTTAGGGGAATCTCGTTGCATTCATACCATCTCGTGAGGATTTTCTAGGCCCCAGATGTGCACATTATGAGTGTTAACATGTCCACTAGGTTGAAGGTCGATTCATCACTGAAGACAACACGATCCATAAAGTCGTCATTGTCATGAAACAACATGTCGTATGCGAAGTTGGCACGTAACCCGTGATCTGTCGGCTTTAGAGCGTGTAATAACTGCAAACGGTAAGGACGCAACCGTACGCGTTTTCTTACAACTTTCCAAAATGTCGACACAGAAACTTGTAATTCACGACTAGCCTTCCGGGCTGATTTCTTTGGGCTACGAGTGAGCGACTCTCTCACTCGTTCTTCACTTGCTCTTGGTCGTCCCGTGCTCTTCCCTTTACAAAGGCAGCCGGTATCTTCAAACTGATGCTACCATCTACAAATTTTATCACTAGGAGGATCACTACCGAACTTAATGCGGAACGCACGCTGCACAGTAACTACAGATTCGGTCTTTGCAAACTGCAAAAACACAAAACGCTTTCTGTTTACTAGTCGACATCTTTGCTATTACCGCTGTCTAGCGGATTACGGCAGAAACAATACACGCACATGCGCACTGTTGAGAACTACTGTGCGGCCGCTGTATCTCCGGTACTGACATTTAGTGGCTGCAGGAGGTGGAGGGGGAAGGTTACTAGTACCAACATATAATAATGAGTAATTGAAAACATATCGTCAGAATTATCTTTATAATCAGAGTATAGGAATCTATTAGCTTCAAAACATTGAAATACAACTTGTAATTTCATTATCATGCAAGATATTCTTCACAACATCACTCTATTCAAATATTTCGTTCACACCTTTCACGCACACCAACTGCTTCTGTTGGTGATACTGGGAGTCTGTACATCCGGTGTCGTGGTCAGGAAGCTAAAACTGTCTGCTAGTGCCAATCAGGGTTGTCGCTGCTGGGAGTGGCTTGCAAATCCAGCACCGTGTTGCCGCTGCAATTTTGTGTGGAAAACGTATCTTTTAGTTGCTTTTGGAATCCGCGCTGGTGGTTTGTTTAAGTTTTTGTGTGTGCGTGAATTCCGATTTCTAGCGTCTGTAAGTCTTATTATTATTGCTATTATAGTAATATGGCTACTGGTTCGTCAGAATTCAAGAAAAGAATCGGCTCTTATAAGAGCCAAAGCCGTGAATTTATATTCAGGCTACGTGAGTACTTCGAGAAGGGGCGGGACAATGGTGGACCTCTACTACCTGTTACCAAGGTGCTGGACAGAGTTTGTGATGCCTTGAAGGTGGGAAAAACCATCGAACTGATTTAGACACAAGTGAAAGGTTATTTTGCAGAACATAACACAACATTCCGCATTTCTGATGTTCAGCTATTAGTGCAAAATGGTGTTAAACAAGTGACCCAGGATAACTGGAAAAGTGCCGTGGATCATACTTGGAAACTTTTAAGACAAGCCATGGAAGACGACGGCATAGTGGAAACACGTGTGGAGGAGCTGATAATTTCATTCAGTGAAGATGACGTCAGCAGCGACTCCAGTGATGAAGCCGCGATGAGTGAAGATGATGAAGATATGGATATTTACGAGGATTGCGGCGTCTTCCCACTGGACTGAATGTAAGTTGTTTAATAGCCAATTTCAGTAAACGTAGCTTTTTGTTATTTCTTTTCCAGTAAATGGTATGGTACATTGTCTCCATATGCAACTATTCTGGGATCATGTATATACACATTATCCACGTTCATTTACCAAGTTACGATCTGCAAATGCGTGAAATATTTAAAATACACATGTTCCTCTGCTTGAAATTCCCGCTAAAGAACTGGCAACAGCGCACTTCCCACCCTCGAGAACTGTCAGAGCCGGAGATAGAACGGCCCGACTGTAACAAAACTCTTTGACTTGCTTTAACATTTGACATATCATTTATAACTATAAGTTTAATGTAATAAATATTATAGAGTTAAAACCACGATATTCATTTATATACATCCTGTATAAATTTTTATTTAGTGATTCATTAATATCTTCAATAGATGTTTAATTACTTTATTTTCTTAATTATTATCTCTACCATTTTAGATATTTTTGGAAATAAAAACGAATACTTAGCTAATACAAAGGAATATTTGAAATTAGCATCCATCACTTTCTTCTCGGACAGCCAGCCAGGTGAAAAAATGATTAGATATGAACGTTTCGGGAGTGTGCATCTCCCCCATCATCAGGATATCCTGCACGCGTTGATATCCAAAACGTTGATATCTAAACATCTTTTCACCCGGCTGGCTGCCCGAGAAGGAAGTGAGCGTATTCATCGGCAGGAAAGCTTCAGGTGTTATTTTATAATTAGCATCCGTATTTAGGTGTAAAGGACACAATATCTTATACAGATATATGAAAGGTATTAAATAAAGAAGCAGCGTTAAATGTTAAAATACACGTTTTTATCACTCGGCAACTGCCCACTGAACTGACTTCATAGTGCGCGAGGCTAGTATGAGGCTAAGATATCATATTTGGATACACAACTCCATCCCTCAAATAATACCCTTATACCATTCTTTTTATCTTATTCTCATCTACATTGTCTATAGAAGGCGCATATGAGGTAGATTCAAACATGCAAAGCACCTTAACTTTATTTTTCCTACGTGTTGACAGTTCCATGCACAGCTATAATGGATTCAAACCTCCTCTCCGGTAGAGCATTACGAAGGCTGAATTATTTACACTACAGATCTCAAAATAACCGACCTCTTTGCGGCTCTTTAATTTTCCCTCTGTTTGCTAGTAATTTAACATAGTGATGATTAATAATGTATCGCTGACTATGTCACACAAAATTCTGCCTCCACCTGTTACAATAGAACTGTCATACGGTACAACTTCAATCTATATTAACGATATCTCTGCTAGCCGTAAGAGCACATATTTTTATATTTATACAGAGGTGTGGACATTATTAGATGAAAGTAAATATTTATGATAAAATGATTGCTAGTTCTTGTTTTATAAATAGCTTGCAAGTATCTAGCATTAGACCAATTTATGCGAAAGCTATCCGCTATTTGCTATTTTAAATAGTAATATTTCTTGGCAATCCTCCAGTTTTCCATCCTTTCAGTCTTAAAAAGTTATACAGGACAAAATGTACACATCATAAAACCACCTCCTGTGTAATTTAAAATTATATTTTTAAATTGTCCCGTATAAATCTGAAGTGAATAATTAATAATCAATTAGATAAACCTTTTCCGGATGGGCCAAATAAAATGGCAAACGTAGTTCATGAAAATATAAATAAACATTATTCCTTACGTGCTCTAGAAAAAGTGCTAAAAGTCGAAATGAAAGTAAGAATTGCGGCAGTACTTTCTCTCGCCTCACGGCTGCACGTATCTGGATTCGACGTCAGGACTTCTTCCTCGGTCTCCACGTCGTCGTCTTCTGCATGCTTTACCCTTGGCTCTAGCTGCTGTCTACTGCATGAACTCTTTTTGGGTTCTCAGGGTGTCAAGGTTTAGACAACACAAACCAACGATAATCTCTGAACTGCTTTAATTTGTCCTTACACTTGTGGAACCCGGGCACCCTTAAATAACTGCATTTCGGCGGACATTTTATAATACATTTTACTGGACGCGACACGTCGTCGGACACGCCAGACGTATGTATACAATACACTTGACTGCAATGAGCAAAAAATGGGGACTGAATGGGGGTTGCTACCCTCTTATATACACAGCATGGAGTCACAAGGAAAAACTAAGAGGATATTGATCTGTGTAATGGTACTGTAAAATAGCTAGCATTCCATTCTATTGTCTGACATCCGCCCTTTATAGACTGTCGCCTGGGAGTGCAGTGTTTCTCACGTATATCTGCCCAGGTTCGTTACAATATTTTACATCAAAGTCTAAAATTTTACTTTCACTATCATAGTTGTTACGGTTCCAAATTTTTATAATTATTAAATATATTACCTAATTAAATGAATAATTAATCCAAGGACTCAAGTTTCTGTTTCGGAATATATACATAAAAAGGGGTTTCAGCTGTTAGACACTCTATAAACATTCCGCCCTCCTTTTAAGGGCTCTTTTTGCAGCATATCCCCGAATATCAAGAAAGCATAAATCTTATTACTACTCTGCATGAACAAAAGAATCTGTCAACCCAATTGTGTAGTGTAATTCGCAAAATTATTGTTATTTTTATTTCTGCAAGATTTATGATTCGCTTTCGGCTTCTTTACTGTACATACACGGCGCAAAATTTGACGCCATCAAGGACATCACTGGCGGAGCGAGTTTATATACGAGTCCCCTGAGAATTGTATTTGATGTGCTGAGCAGCTTTGAGGCCTTCCTCTACAGGCAGGTAAATATACTATTTGAAAGGTGAGCCATGCTCGCGAAATATAAAGCTGTATATATTTCGCCTGGTGCGTAGATACGATAACTGTTGTAGTTCGTTTTAATGAATGTGAACGTTACACATGACGGATAAATACAAACAATATTTTGCAATTTGATGTTTCTCTGTAAAGACATATAACTTAATATAATTTCATAGGGGAATGTCAAATTAATAACAGTATTAGTTTCGAAACATTTTAGTAAAGAAACAGTATGTTTTAGTACTATAACACTAGAAGGACCGGCGAGTATGGTCTAGCGAGAAGGACCAAGCCATCATTTTGACGGGTGCAGCTTTATTTACCCTTTTTTAAAATAGCAAACAAATTTGACTGCATACCATTTTATTTAATATTATCTATACAGTTTACCAGTATATGATTTTACTTTTCTCTGAAGGCTAAACATGGCCCACAAACACACGTGCTGCACATGATACTTTGAATTTACATAAACTATAAAGGCAAAACTTTATTCCAAAACTTTATTACTCATATATTGAATGAAAGAGCATCTAGTCTTGTAAGGAAACAGTTGCTTAGACACAGTGATATTGTCACATGGAATATAACACACAAATAATTGACAATAAAAGGATTCCAGACAGGAGTAGTGATCTATCTATACTCAGTCTTTGAGAACGCGTGTCCTTGTCATCAAATCGCATAAACTACAAAATTTCAGCGAATTTGTTTCTGCTCATTGTTCCTGAAAAATAGTGGTCCCTCGGTATTTGACCATAACAACATGACCTGAAAGTTTTTTGCACCAGCACCTCGAATACATAAGTGGTAGCACAAATTGCGCCACTTGGGCAATAAAGCTTTCTTACTTGTCGACAAAGGGCCTGCAGAACGCCATAAACCAAGCAGGAAGGAAAACAGCAAGACATGTGGACAGGTACGAAGGATATTGTTCACATTTCCGTACCCGTCAAAATGACGGATGGCGGTCTTCCTAGTGGGAGTTGCTTATACCAGTTTGTAGAAAGATCCAAAATGCTTAATTCTTTGTGGACGTGTTTGTCATAAGTATTTATTAAAAGTCGTAGAACACGAGAAGTGTAGAAAAAAACATAAGCAAGAAATAATTCTTCTAAAGCTGCACATCCCTCAAAATGATGGGTGCGGTCCTTCTAATGTTAAGTGTACGTCATATCAAAAGATTAATAAATAAATGAATAAATGAGTGAATGAATGAAACGGGCAATAAGATACTCGCATGAGTCCAGGGCCTCTAGAGCTCAGAGTTACCCGACATTCGTCTTCGTAGAACAAGGGAAAACCCTGGAAGAAACCTTATTCAGGTAACTCATCCTTGTAGCACTATGGCCCTGGAGTTCACTCAGCCTCTAACAGAAATGAGTACCAGGGTAATTCATGGGGGTGAAGGTGGCTGCTTCGTGGGTTTGACAACCTCACAGGTCCTGTATGCTGATGTCTATATAGATGGGTGCCGTAACCACCCGTCGAAAATACTCCCATAAGCCTGTAAGCTGACAAACTGACTTTGCCGTTTTTGGAGTTGGTTCACTTGGCCTAATCCACAGTTTTGACTGTGGTTTGCTTTCTGGAGTGTAGTGATGTATCCAGGTCTCATTCATGGTAAAAAGCCGTCTCAAATCACTGGTATTTTTCGTAGAGCTCCAAATTCTTAACAGAAACAGTTTTTCTTTGCAACTTTTGATCAGGTGTCAACAGACGCGGCACCAATCTTGCGCAGGCCTTGTGAGAGCCCAAGCATTACTTAAAATATCACCTGCACGTTATTTTGATATGCCTACAGCCTCTGCTATCTCAGAAAACTTTAATCTGCGGCCTTTCAGTACTAAACGAAGATCTCTGGAGCTGTGACTTCCACGAGCGTCAAGAGAGAGGCTCATCGTCCCATTTTAAACTCTGCAACCGACCTTTTAACCGTTCTGTATAAAAGGACAGAGTCTTTCAATGAACTGTTCATCCCCTCCTCGATTTTTTTAGGCGTTAAGACTTTCAAGTGGAAGTATTTAACCACTAGATGCTCCATTTTCGTGAAACCTATACACTTGACTTATTTAAAATGTTGTCATTCTAAATCTAAACAAGCTATTTACCTGTGGTCGTGAATACAAGCTAGTTATAGAGTTAATTTATATGATTCTATCCGTCAAACTGGCCCAGTGGTGACATCTCTATGTGAGGCCCGAAACTTATCAAGCACCCTCGTATATACTTTTATGGTATAACATTTTCTGTCCAGTTAATGGTACTTTTGTTTCTGTTACTCCATCCTTTGTTTTTACTTATGTGTTGGAATCCAAATTTCTGAATTTACAATGTTGATAGTATGACAGTTTTATATATGTGTCTCTTGCAACAGACGATCACCGAATTTGCCTAATAGATGATGGAATTTGGTTGACTTAATATCTATGTTATCTCTATGCCCAGAAGCTATTTCTCACTATACAGCATAATTATTAAAATGCATTTACTTGTTCCATTATCAATAACGTTCGAGTAGAACTTGCTCCTGAGATATTATTTGCCTTTATTCTTTTGCTATTTTTAGAACCTGTTGTTCATCTAGAGAAACCACTTATAAAACGTACTATCGGGTCTTTCGGAAACGAAGTACCAACTCACGTAGCTAATACGAACTGACCTGGGAGAGCAATTTCTGTAATTTTTAATTATCTTCTGTAATTTTTTAAATATCCCATTTAATTTTTTGACTAGATGCATGCATTAATAGTTATAGTCGGTAGCTGTTTCTGCTATAAGTTGGAATTGTTTCAAAATTTTCACTCCTGGTCTTTTTATGAAATATGGTGATGCGATCATAAAGTATTATCTGGAGGTAGCTCACTGATGCATACATGTCTAAAATTCCAAAATTTGGTATGACTTTGACTTTTAATACAATGGTTTTATATCTCTAATTCCGTTTGTTCTAACAATGGAGTTCATCAATTGGTTTCGCGTCATTGGTCAATTTTTATCATTATTCAGTAATCATTCTGTCTGTTGCACAGTCGCTTTAATTTACATAGGAGATTCATATATTTTATTTCAAAATGTTTCGACGTCATTTGACTTACAAAGATATTATGGATACATGATAAAGCACCATTCCTGATTTTGAATTAATGGTATTGATGAGGCAGTGAATGAAACGAAACATAAAAATATTGTGCGTGAGCAAATTGCTGAAGAAATGTTATAGCTTTTGGTGATGATTATGAGGAGAAGTAGGAGGAGGAGGAGGAGGAGGAGGAGGAGAAGGAGGAGGAGGAGGAGATTGGACAGTGTGATCTAAACAATAGTTTAATTGAATATGACAGTGTCAGTTATACTACAAAGCAGAAAGTTTAATTTTAGAACAAATATGATTCAATGATTGCTCGGACAGTTTATTTCTCGTCGTGGTTATAAATTACCATCCCTTTGGTGCTATATTTTCTGTAACAAATTTTATAAGGCAAAGTGAAATAAATGAACATTTCTTTGTTGTTGCAGTGACAACTCCGGCCCTGGTAGGAATATGTCTGGGAGCGACATTATTTTTGGTGACGGTTGCCGCCGTCACCTGTTTCTGCTACCGACGCTCCAGATTGGGGCTGGGAGGCAAGAAAGGCGGACCAGACAAACCTCTCGCTTTTCACCAACATCGACGTCCTACAGCGGTCAAAAGCCCTGCTGGGTCCACTGGAACTCATTACCTAAAGAAGAGTCCAAGTCCTACAGGAGGTACACGCAGTCCTCCGGGGGTAAGTCATAACACTATTGCAACTGCATTATATTTACTTTTCCTAAGTCCAATTTGCAAATCTCTCTATTTCCAGTTAAATTTTCAACGGAAAATGCTGTTTTAGAATGAGTATGTAATCATGTACTCTATATTTCACTACCCAAGTCGGCCACATAAAGATATCCAGCTAACGAAGTACATGGAATATCGGGACAACGTATTGTTTTGTATGTTCTGATTCACAGCCCACAATGTTACGTCACCCGCTTTAGTGATGTGATAGCGTGTGTCTCACATTCAAGAGGTTTCGAGTATGAATTCCGGTTAAGGTATGTTGCCTGCATAATACGTATTGATTTCTGTGCAGATGGCTGTGGGTAACTTTAACCTCAACGAACCTCTAGCTCATTTGATTATAATTTAATTCTTCCTATTTATTGTTCGCCAATTTAATCTCCAGATGTTAAACTATAAATTTCAGAAAACGGTTATACCAAACTTTGACTCACTTTTCCATTATGGTAAAACTGTGACTTGAGGAAAGGCAATGTTATACCTTATGGTACCTGTACATCTAAAATTTATAATGCATATTAAATGAGCACCGCCCTTTGCGAAAACACCAGCTGCTACTTTGAATAAAGTAAAACCTACTGGATTAAGACACTACTTCACATAGAAAGAAAGGGCACCAAAGAACTGTGAACGGGAAAGTCCCACATTTGTTGCTTATCTCAAAGCAAAGAAGGCGCTTCCTTCACACTTTAATAAGCGAACGAGTCTCATGTCACAATGTGGATAGCAGTTTACCTATTGACGCTCCAAGCAGCTCAAACCTTGACTTTATTTCAGCACGCTTTTTTTATTTACATGTTCAACATAGCGCCAGCTATGTGAATCGCATACAAGGAGAAAAACTGTTGCAACATATTTGACAATAATAAAATAAATGCAGAATAACTAGCTTGCACATACTGGAATGGGATTCTGCTTCATACAATGCTAATGCCATTAAAAGCCATATGTTAACAAATAAATAGTGTTTTTCACGTCCAAATGGATGATAGCCTGTGTATGATATTGGCGTTATCTATCATAGCAGTACTTCCGTCTACACTGCCGAGCTCCATTCAAATATACCGAGCCATTTTACATGTTCGGCGAAGAAGGTTGGGTGACTGTCTTGTCCTTAGTGATTCGCTGAGCGCCCTTCACAGCCTTCGTGAGCTGTACAACCGCCATCCCCTCTTACAGCGTATCCAGGACGCCCTCCACGTTCTGCACGCCTCTGGCGCTAGCGTGGTGTGTGCATGAGTTCCTGGTCGCGTGGGCTTGCGCCGAAATGACCTAAGGAGGCAACGATGAAGCCCAGTTGTATCAGCGGAAGACTTTGGGCTTGTTGTCCGTAGGGCGGCGCTCATGTGTTGGCGCGATGAGTGATCTGCTCTGCGTGGCAACAGGCTTCGCACGGTGAAGGAGCTTCCGATCAACTGGGCGACCTCCTGTCAGCTTTCGCGGCGGGAGGAAATCTCCTTGGCTCGGTTGCCTATTCGACATTGTTATTTTAGCCATAGCTTTTTATTAAACAGGGCCCCGGCTCCCGTTTTCTCGTTGTGCGGTGCTGACCTGACGGTCCGTCACTTGCTTTTAGATTGTTTTAGCTTGGCACGTCTCCGCAGGTCTCTCCAGCTGCCGGCCAGCTTGGCGGAGATCCTCGCGGATGACGAGACTGCGGTGGGCAAAGTTTTAGAGTTTGTTTTAGCTGTAGGTTTTAAAATTTACCCCCAAACACTTTAGGCATTTTAGCCATTTTAACTTTTTGTTGGTTTTATGGTTTTAAGTTCTGTTTTAGTCTTTGCCTCACCGTAATGCTGGTGCTTTTATCTTGGCATGTAGTATTTTAGTGTTTGAAACTTTTATGTAGTTTTTATAACACACTTGTCTTTTTAAGGGCGCTGATGATCCAGTAGTTGAGCGCCCTTAAACCATAATCATCATCATCATCATCATCATCATCATCATCATCTATCATAACGGATCTTATGTGGGATACAACACAGAATTTTGGGATTCCAGGTTGCGAACCGGTGATAATTGCAACAACAAAAACAGTACACGAATTAGAAATTTTGTATCGGTATTGCCTTTTCGTGCGAACAACGTGGAATTTATCACCTTGTAGGTGCAAGTCCTTCAGTCGTTGATACCTGGCATATCGTGAAGCTGTCCAGACTTTTCAGATTTCAGAAAGTTTCGAATACCTCTCAGAGTAAAGAAAATGCCGATAGGTGGTCGATCGCAATGGGAAGTGAATCTCTTGAGAAAAACTCTGAGGTAAAGGGGCAATATATTTCACCTAGCGGCGAAAAATGGCTTGGCGAATAAATGCTTCATTACTGAACTGAAGTTGTTTATTATGAAACAGGTGTCTGTGATCAAGCGAGGTTCTATTGTACAATGTAAAGCACTTTTCAGAAACCGTAATCACGCCACTCGTAATGGGACGCCAGAGTTGAGTTTTGCTTCCTCAAAGTAGACATTCTACAGTGATGAAACTGCTGACTTAATGCCTGACAGAAGTATGCACCAGAACTTAAATTGACAACTTCCCTATACAAATCCATTTCAGGCTATTCGATTTCACAATTGTCACAACATCGAACATTTGGCATTAGAGAAAATGAAACAATTGCCTTCCTATTTATACACTGAACAGTTTTTAAAAATGTTCTCCAGACTTCACAGCGCTTGCTAAGAAAAGACCTAGACCCCACTGACTTATTCTGGGAAGGGTACTCAGCCAAGACCTCCTTATAGAGACGGTGGAGCAACCAAACACTAAACAAAAGACAAGTAAGTTGCTACCACCGCCCCTATAGGGAAGTCAGACAATTTCATGAAACACAAGCCTCTGTGCCAATCGGCATAAGTAAGAATGTATTGAATACCACTGTCAACTATCATTGGATAGTACAAAACGGTTGAATAAACACGAACGACTTCTGCTAATTAATCTTCGTGGAAGACCTTGCTCATCAAACTGCAATATGCGAAGGAGGAAAAGTAATTGGGGGCAAAAACGTGGCGGCAAGATAATATCTTCGGCAAAGTGAGGAACTTAAATGTTTGTCTCCAAGAAATTCGGTGCAAGCAGTAAACCACTATGTGGACAAATAAATAAATAAATAGATAAATAAATAAATAAATAAATAAATAAATAAATAAATAAATAAATAAATAAATAAATAAATAAATAAATAAATAAATAAATAAATAAATAAATAAATAAATAAATAAATAAATAAATAAATAAATAAATAAATAAATAAATAAATAAATAAATAAATAAATAAATAAATAAATAAATAAATAAATAAATAAATAATAAATAAATAAAATCTGAATATTCTACCCCGGCACCTAGACAACTATACCGGGGCATATATCCAAATTTTCTCTTTATTTTTCCATAAAATCCTTACAAATGTTATAATTATACAAATCTCTCAGAAAACTACTCTACAAAAATAAAATGAAATAAAATAACAGAAATAAACACAAAAAAAGCAAAAAACAGAAGAAAACAACTATAAAAATTACAAAATCCTTATTTCCTAAATCTGTATCTAAATCTACTAATTCTGTAGTCCACCATGGCCTCTGCCATCACTCTCTCCCTCCGCCGCCCATGCAGTCAACTCCATTGTTAGATTATTCGATAATTCTTCCCGTCTTATCCTATTTTGTATTCTAGAACTCCTTCTTGGATCTTGTACTATTCTTCGCCTATTATCAACTCTTTCTCCTTTGAATATTTTTACCTCCCATGCTTTCTTACTTACAAAGTTAGTCAAAACTTGTAATTTATTTACCAATTGTTGATCTCGAATTATGTCATATACGATATATCCTGCTAGCGCATGCCTCTCTTCTTGTTGGTGAATTGCATATCTTCCACATTCAAATACTACATGTTCAGGATTATCTTGTTTGTTACATAATTCACATATATCATTTTCAGTTTTATTGATTTTCTTCCAATAGGTCTTATAAGGTCCGTGTCCTGTTATATAATGTATAAATCCCTTTGTTGGTTGAATAAAATTCAATTTTAGTCTCTCTTTGACGTTCTGAAAAATTTCAAACACTCTTCTACCTTCTAGACTTTCTGTCCATTCTTTTTGCCATTTATCTTTTAAATTATTTTTAATCACCCAAGATTTGTTTGTTCTGACTCCAGTTATATTATAAACTTTTTCTAAGTTTCCTTTTTTCGCCCAAAATTTTGCGCCCTTCAATCTTATTAATAAATCAATCGGCCAAATGGCCGTTGTTACTAGCAATGCCATAGTTGGTGTTGATTTTACAGCTCCTGTCAGACGTAATAATACTTTTCTTTGCGTTCTTCTCAACAATCTTCTTATTTGCACATCATCCATCCTTTCTGCCCAAACTGCTGCCGCATACGTCATAATTGAAGCAAAAATGGTGTTATGATATATCTGTATGTTACGCAATGGAAGTACAAAATTTAAATTGGTTATTCTTGCTAGCTTTAGCATTATTTTCTCTGTTTTCTGCCTGATATACTCCGTGTGTTTTCTGAAATGAAATTTTTCATCTATCATGATACCCAAATATCTCATCTCTTTTTCCCGTTTAATGTTCTGATTATTTATCTTCACTGTAGGATCCCGCTTTAAATTTCTCTTAAAAAGCACATAATTTGACTTGTTTGGTGCAATTTTTAGTTTTGTTCTGAAACACCAATTTGATAATGTATTTGTAACTTCTCTTGCTTTATTTTCTAGCTCTAGTCTGCTCTGTCCATCCATCATTATGACTATGTCATCAGCATACGCTATTACATCCAAAACCTTATGAACTCTTTCCAGTAGTTCTAATAAATCTTCTGATAAAATATCCCAAAAAAGGGGCCCCAAGATAGAACCCTGAGGGCAACCCTTGGTTATCTTCTTCCTAGTTTCAAAATTTGATCCACCAATGAATACTTCTCTATTTGAACAATAATCCTTTAATAAATTATAAATAGTACTTGAATATTTTTTGTCTTTTAAAATGCCGAAAAAATACGGCCACCATAAATTATCAAAAGCGCCCGATATGTCCACAAATAATCCAATTACAAAATTCTTTTGGCTGTTTGACACTGTTTCTTGAATTTTTAATATTGCATCCTCAGTTGAATATCCCTTTCTGAAACCAAATTGTTTATTATTCATACCCAGCATCAACCTATTTTCCATTATTCTTTTATATATTAACTGTTCAAAGATCTTGCCAATAGCATTTAATAAACATACTGGTCTGAAAGGTTTTGGTTGCGTTCTGTCCTTATCTGCTCCTTTGCACAAAATTACAACCTTTGCCTCCTTCCACAAGTTTGGAAATCTCCCTCTTGCCAAACAATCATTAAACAAGAAACACAAAAACAAGACAATTTCTTCTCGTAGATTATACAAGACTTCATTTATAATACCATCTGGACCAGGTGCCTTCTTCTTTTTTAACTTCTGCAGAATTAATTTTATTTCTGTAATATCAAAGGGATAAACAGGATTTCCTGTATACTGCAACATCATCTGGTTTCTTTTTTCAACATGAATATCATCATCTTCTTCCTCTTTATCGTCTGGCAATAACGTATGTAATAACAATTCCACCGATTCTTTCCCACTTTCTGTCATCTCTCCATTACCCTTATCTAATGTGGTTAAGATTTCTGGCTTCTTAATTTTATCCATAATAATTTTATACGGTTGTCCCCAGACATCTTGTTTTAAATTATTTTCAACGAACTGTTCCCAATGTTGTTTTCTGGTGTCTTCTAATAATTGTTTATACTTTTGTTTGGCCTCCCTATGTGGACAAGGAGCAACTTTAATGTATACCAGAGCTCTTTGCTAATTTGATAGCTATGAAGATGTGATCGGGAATATTCATTTGTTTAATGGAGCCAACAAAATAAATATTATAACATTATGAAATACTCCCTCTAGAAATCCAGTGACATCAGAGCAACCTCTGCATCAGAAAGCTACTCATGTAATTAATGAAAGTCATAAGTTAATTTCCTGTCTAAAATTGCACAAGTTTATTAAGCACCAATCAAAGCTTCCAAAAACGTGTAACCTGATGGCTAAACTTTTCGTAGAAGTCTTGAAATCAGTATTCAGCAGCACTAAAGGCTTATAGCTAATAAAGTTCCGGGAACTAAAGATTTTGAACTTAAGATCAAAATATCATCATTGGCAAGGTTTCTCTTGTTCCAAAACTTGCATTCATAGTTGTAAAATTTCTAACGGTCCAAAATACCTTATAGAAGATGAAGTTAGTTTCATTAAGTTCTGGTTCACAACACTCAGTAGTCACTCGCCTTAAAAATCAGCTCCCGAAGTTTATTTCTTCCGGGTCATCCTCATCCACATTTTTATCATTATGTTATGAAAGAATCCTTTAGAGGAATGAATATTAATCGTTCGCTGAAGTATCTTTGAAACTGCTACTCGGCCACTCTGATAATCTCTGGCATGTGTGTAATGGGTAGGGAGCGGATTTATAGGCACTAAAATGTGTGAAATAGGCAGGCAAAAAGGCACTAAAATGGGCAAAATAAGCACTTAAACAGGCAGCACTAAAAACTTGCTAAGTAAACACTCAGAGATGCACAATTTTGGTAAAATGGCTCATAAAGTCCACTATAAATGCAATATAACAAAATGACAATCATTGCAACATTTACTGCCATAATTCGCTAAACACATACTATTTTGTGGTACTATTTTGCTCGTTTTACTTAATTTTATAAGTTGTTTTAGAATTTAAAGATTAATTTTGATCTGGTCCAAATTTTGAATCTTTTCGATTCAATAATAAGAATTTTATCTTTAGGATTTGCTGATTTAGCTTTTTTCATTTATTAACTCATGCTTTATTTAAGGCTTTATTATTTATATGTGCAGGTTAGACAAAATAGTTCTACATTCATTTCAGATTTCTTAATTGGCTCCAGAGCAAGTTAAAAGAAGAGATATTGTCGTATAATTAAAATACATATAAATCCATTTCATTAAGTAAGAACCATAATGTGCAGAAACGTGTGAAGTAATTAACTATGTCAAAAAACAAAAACGTGGGTTGTTTTGGCGGAGGGGGGGCTATGGGATGAAAATTGAAATATTTGAAGCTTTTGTTAGATTTTCTTCAAATTTATACCATTTTTTTATTTTCTTTTAACGATCAAGAATGAAATAATACCAAGTTTCAGCTTTCTAGTTAGAATAGCTTCTGAGGAATTAACAGTTTATGTCTGAATTACAGGCGATTTTCCAAATGTCCCACATATTTTAATTTTAAAAATTGATGCTTAGGGTATAAGTTTCTGCACCCACCTTAACCTATTAATGACCTGTACCTATGTGAAATATTTGTCTTCGGCATATCAACAAAGGGAAAAAATAATCATACCTAGTTAATAATTTTTATTTTCCTAAGCTTTTTCAGTAAAAAGTAAGCGTTATAATCCTTTTGAATATATATAACAAAAACACAAAAAAGTTAAATGGGTACACTTAATATGCAGTTGCTCTTACAGAGATGTTTAGAATTTCATACAGATTAATAGAAAATTGCATCCTGTGGAACATTTTGAAGTTATTAAAATGTAGAGAATATGAAATTTGAGATATCTGAGGTTAAAATTACGTAATAGCAGCTACGATACAGATGTAGGGTTAATTAAGTAGTCATGTGAAGTTTTCTGTAGTGTCGCTAGAAAAAGAAAAAACTTTATGTTATTGAAGTATGTCTATATTAATTTTATGACAAAAAAGCTAAATTTGGGATTGTTATAAGTTTTGGGCCAATTTGCACATATGTCTGCTTAATAGAAACCACTGTTGGAAATATAAATTCAAAAGTTCATCACAGCAATCTTAATATCATTTGAAATGATGTCACGATGAGTCAGAAAGATACTAAGCACAGAACAAAATTTAATTAAAACCTACAGCTACAGAATCCTAGTTTTTGTAATAAAAGCCCTAAATGACCCATTGTCGACTAAGAACAAATAATAAAGCACACCTTTTTAGTAAGCGTTTTCCTTTCATTCAAACAGAATTACATTAATTACGGCATCGTGAAAAGATGGTACCTACTTTTCTAAAGGAATTTCTGTAAACTTTTACACAAACCATTAAGGTTTATTGGTCTGAAGTTTCATTTGCAATGTTGGAAACAACCCCGGTACGCCCACCTCGGTAGCGTGGTGGTAGCATGTCAGCCTCACGTTCAAGAGGTCCCGAGTTCGAATCTCGGCCAGGGTGAGTTACCTGCATAAGGTTTTTTCCTGGGTTTCCCCTTATCCTGAAAGATGAATATCGGGTAGTTCAATGGACCCCGGGCTCATTTGAGCATCATTTCACCCATTTCATTCATCGTCCGATATGACTCAACGTTGGAGGACGTAAATTACAAAAGAAAAAAAAAAAACACCGGAAGTCTCCAAGCAATCGACTTCATGATTTCTTGAGATACATGTAGAAAAACGTAAGCATGAGGAAATAACAATTTTTCTTACATATATAATCCTACTCTGTGTAGCCTAGCTAATTAAACACTGGCCTTAAGATTTAAGTTATAACCTGAACAAAGTTCCAGAGTGGTGATTTTAAGATTGGGTAAAATAACAGCTTCGAGTCAGTAGATTTACACAGATGTAAACTTCTGCTTACCAGCGGTCCTGATTGTGATCTGATTGTTAACAATTGACACCATCAATAATTTAAATAATAATCCCTCCCACAACTATTACTATTAGCCCAAAAAATAAGCCTTTAATCCAGCACAAAAATATCATGCTATTGCATTGAAACAAATGTAAGAGTTGTTGTCACAAATTATAAGTGGAATAAATTTGCTAAAAAGGCAGTTTTAGGCACTAATTAGCAGAATAGGCAGAAATGTATGAAATAGGCATTTATACGCACTATAAAACTAAGAAATTAGGCTAATAATTGTAGGAAAGGTGCTTATATCTTAGCCTACGTTTCTAAACAAAGGAATAAAATAGGCAAATAGGGCAAAATCTGCCCCCTAGTGGTGGGATATCATCTTTATTACGTTTTTCAAATGGGAAGCGGTCTCGTCCGCTGCGAATGAGACGCATCTGCGTGCTCAGCGTTGCCAGCTCGTTATCCCCATCCCTTTAATATTTATAGAAGCATTTTCTGCGAGGAGTAACCATAGCGCGTATTTGTTCTAGACGTTCTCGGGCTTCGAGCCAGGTAAGCAGATGTTGAGACATCGACGTTTCGGGAGCATACAACATCAACAACCTGAAGATGGGAGAGATGTACGCTCCCGAAACGTCGATGTCTCAACATCTGCTTACCTGGCTCGAAGCCCGAGAACGTCTAGAACATATACGCCGCCAGGAAAGATCAGCTCATATTTAATAACGCGTATTTTCCGCGTGTATAGATTTAGTAGTCATTTCAGCTTAATATATTTTACTATTTACAGCAGCTCAAACTTCGTATTATTTTACCATGGAAGCTGTTATTGTAAAACCTTACTCTTCATTCTATCTAAGTAGGCAGATATAATTCGATACGAGCTCTATTGAGAAATACAATTTGAAAACAGTTTAATTCTTCACAGCAATTCGGCAGCATATTTCAAATAGATCAGTATTAGTCTCCTTTAAGTTCATCATCAACGTAACTTAATTCAGTATTAAAATTTGTTTTTCTCTTGTGTAATATATATTATGATATTTTGTAACCTATAACTTTTAATGTGTAATTCTATTACCATAGAACAAATTCAGACTGACATCTAATTTTACTGAAGTACCGTAACAGCTTAACATATTTATTCAAAATTATTTTTGATTATTAATGAAAATAGTGCAATGACAAAATAAAACTAGTACAGTACTGTAATCATATTTGAACCAACGTGTTTGCAGCCTGGTGGATCAGCTACACCTAGCCCCACCACAGCCAGTGGACACCTAACTCCTCCTGGGCAGCAACCTGCACAAGCTACCACCACCCAGAGCCCCACAGCGGACAAGGAGACGACCTCTTTCCACACAGAGAATGAGCTGCGAGATAAACCCACCACGCCGTCGAAAGAGGAGTTGGAAACCAATGAGAAAAACCTGGCCAATAGCAGCGCTGGTCCAGGAACAGGCAAGCTAGGGCAACTCGTCTTCAAACTAAGGTACTGCCAACTTCCATTTTAAACAAACAATAACTTCCATAATGGGCTTTTTCTTCATTGTTAAAACTTTCAAAATCACCTCTTACCACGCACAGCACTATAGACGGTAGGACTAAGATGACATGAAATGAATTTATGTAAAGAAATTTCAGGAAAGAAAACCCCGGCCTAAAATTGTTAAATTTAGTATCTAAAAGACAGAATTCCTGATATGATGGAATACCTGATGATTCTGGTGCTAAATTGCACTCAGGAATCTTATCTATGACAATTAATGATGTATTATGTCAATAAGACAAAGTTTCTTAATATTTCGGCAATTTTTGGAAACGCTGTTATAAAAAAGTTAGAAAAAAGTATAATAAACTAACTGAAACTTTGGGCGTATAAAGGAAAAAATGATGCAATACAATTTCGCTCGTTTAGGAATAGAACATCCCAATTGGTAATTAAAAGCGCATCTCCACCCTTTCCAGACTTTATCCTTCTATTTTCCCTTCTGTCAAGTTGCTTAAGATGTCCAACTTCCTAAAGGATGCGTAGAGGGTTATGCTATCACTAACTTATTTGTAGTTAATTTTAGATGAGTTAATCATACTCATATTGCTAAATATAAATACTTCATATGTATGTATGTATCTATGTATGTATGTATTCACTGCAATTGGGTATTACCCGGTGGCGGAGTTAAGAATACAGATCAAATTACAAATACTAGATTTACAACAATAAACAATACAAACATGATATTATTTTACATTAGTCAATTAAAACATATCTAATTACTTCTCTATTCACAAATTATATACCATTATAATTCAAAAGTTAAACTATAAACCATCTAGATTTTTTCTAAATTTCTTCAGCGACAGGGGACAGCCCTGAAAGACTGCTACAGGCAATTCATTCCATTCTTCAATGGTTCTATTAACAAAAGAGAATTTTCCTACGTCGGGTCTGTATCTTCTACCCTTAATTTTATACATATGATCGTTTCGTCCATAATAATCCGGATTATCTAACCTTACACTAACGTCCACCCATGCCTTTACACCAGCATTAGCTTTGAATAATGCTACCAACCTATGTTTTTTACGCCTAATTCTTAATTCCTCCCATTTAGTCTCATCTCCTTTTATAGGCCCAAAATACTTGCCTCTTTTTATGAATTTTATTGCCCTCTTCTGTATTTTTTCTAATGGATCGATTTGGTTAGCTCTATACGGGTTCCAGCATGCTACTCCATATTCCATAACCGGCCGCACTAAGGCCTTGTAGGCAATTTCCCTGGACCTAGCGCTCCCCTTTCTCAATATTCTCATTACGAAATGTAATGCCTTCCACGCATTCCTAGATGTGGAATTTACTTGTTCATCCCATCCAGCATTACTTGCCAGGTACACTCCCAAGTATTTGCAGCTGTCCACCTGTGGAATTTGCACCCCTCCCATGTGATAGTTAACAATAATTTTGCCCTTAGTTCTACTAAAAACAATGGACTTACTTTTTCTTGGCATTAATTGACATTTTGTTAGCCGCAGCCCAATTACATATTTCATTTAAATCATCCTGAAGAGTGGTTTCATGCACTGTATTCCGAGTGCAATAACGCTTTTATAATGCTAACGAAAAAACAATAACGGGAATAATAGTTACACTATCTAAATCATAACGGTGCATGTGCTTGTAGAATATGACAAACGCAGCAAATTAATAACCCCTTTGTGAATGACTTTTCAACTAAACGGATTCAGTTTTTACGACGTGACAGCCTTTGTACTGCTAAAACCACATATTAGACGCCGGCAATAATTTTTTACTTTCTTTGCATATCTACTTCATACGAAACATTAGACAAAAGCTTTTAGCTTTTTGGAGCACTGTAGCGAAAGTCATTTGCTACCCAAACTTCCTCTACAATGTGAACTCATTAATCATACTGTAACGGGGAGCGCTGAAACACCCTGTGAGCAGCTGGCAACGGAAGACAGGGGAGGCTCGGTTAGCCACGCCTTTCCCTCGTTTGTCTTATAGTGGTGACAGCCAGCGGTCGGAAAGAAACATAACTGTGCGTCTGTTTTCCTTCCACCTGGTTCTCGATCTTTCTGTTCCAGAACAATCGTGTAAACACCAGAAACCGGCGATATTCCTATAAAGAGGGTTACAGACAGACAGTGTGAGTCAGTTGTTGAGTTGGTTTTGGTGTAGTCAGTCAGTTGTTGGTTTGAATGAGGACAGTTCTTGGTGTAAGAAGAGTTAGTCAGTGACGTGTTAATGAACGAAAGGATTGTGAATGAGAAGACTGTGCGTGCATCGGAGTTTATGTAATCGCGAGTACAAGTGAAGTTGTAACGGACGAACTGGTAAATTGTAACTGTGTGCAGCAAGTAATTTTGTGTAATTGGCAAGTGTTAAACTGTAAGTCGGTAGAAATAAAGAACATTGTTGAGTGGTGTAATTGGACTTTTTATTCCACGAACCCACAAAGTCACACTGGCGTCAGAAGTGGGATAAACACAACAAAAGTCACACTGGCGTCAGAAGTGGGATAAACACAAAAAAGTCACACTGGTGTCAGGAAGCGGGAAAACAACATCACCGAACATTACAACAATGGAGGCAGCATTAGAAAAGATTTTAGCGGAACTGAGAGAAATAAAGACGGCAACTGAAAACCTCGCTGCAAAAACAGAAGCGGCAAAGAACAGCCTAACAGAGAAGCTGGAGACTAGAAATAACCTGGCCGCGGAGTTGAAACTAATCAGGACGGCTAGGGAGAACATCGCCGAGAAGATGGAACAAATGAAGGCCGAGTTAACCACGGAAATGAGAGCAGCGAATGACGGTCTGGCTACCGAAATGAAGGTGGCGAACGAGGCTCTCGCCGCAAAGTTTGAGGAACGTTTGGCCGGCGTGAGGGATGACGTCGCGAACCTGGGCAAACGGAAGGGTCAAGTAGACGACCGCCTTAACGATTTAGAGGAAAAGGCCGAAAACATCGCAAAACCCCTCACCCGCCTGACGGAGGAAAACCGGCCTTATGTGTGGACGGAGGACGCCGAAGACGCTTTCCAGCACCCGAAGGGGACACTGTGCAGTGCTTCAATTTTGGGTTTCCCACAACCGGGTGGCGCCTTCATTGTGGACACCGACGCTAGCGACCATTGCATTGGAGGTGTCCTATCGCAGATCCAGGACGGCCATGAGCGCACAAGAGTGGAAGAGAAGGAGCGTGCCGCAGCAGTCCGAGTAGTTGTGGCAGTGCCTGCTGAAGGCTGGGATAGCGCAGGCCTGAGGAGGGAGCAGCTGGCGGGCGCAGACTTGGGGCCACTCTTGAGGGAAGTGGACGCAGGGACGAGGCTAACCTGGGAGGACATCGCACCGAGGAGCGCCACCTACAAGTCGCACTGGGCCCAATGGGACTCGTTGAAGACCAGAGTGGGCGTGCTGTTCCGGGTATGGGAGTCACCCGATGGGAAGGCGCAGAGAGGACAGTTGGTACTTCCCCGGAGTAAGGTCCCGGAAATCTTGGAGGAAGTGCACGCCGGTACTTCAGGAGGACACCTGGGAGCGAACCGAATGATTCACAAACTACGGCAGCGCTACTTCTGGCTGAGACTCCGAGCAGATGCTGGTGGTACACCTGGACCGCCTCGCACGCTACGATGGGGCTGTTCGAGGGCGAACAGCTTTGAGAAGGGAGCAGTGTAACGGGGAGCGCTGAAACACCCTGTGAGCAGCTGGCAACGGAAGACAGGGGAGGCTCGGTTAGCCACGCCTTTCCCTCGTTTGTCTTATAGTGGTGACAGCCAGCGGTCGGAAAGAAACATAACTGTGCGTCTGTTTTCCTTCCACCTGGTTCTCGATCTTTCTGCTCCAGAACAATCGTGTAAACACCAGAAACCGGCGATATTCCTATAAAGAGGGTTACAGACAGACAGTGTGAGTCAGTTGTTGAGTTGGTTTTGGTGTAGTCAGTCAGTTGTTGGTTTGAATGAGGACAGTTCTTGGTGTAAGAAGAGTTAGTCAGTGACGTGTTAATGAACGAAAGGATTGTGAATGACAAGACTGTGCGTGCATCGGAGTTTATGTAATCGCGAGTACAAGTGAAGTTGTAACGGACGAACTGGTAAATTGTAACTGTGTGCAGCAAGTAATTTTGTGTAATTGGCAAGTGTTAAACTGTAAGTCGGTAGAAATAAAGAACATTGTTGAGTGGTGTAATTGGACTTTTTATTCCACGAACCCACAAAGTCACAATACTATACTGAGAGAGCTCCACGCATCAGAGAAAACAAATGCATTCAGAGTAGCTATTTGTGGCTCCCCGCCTTCCGTTTCACATAGAATAATTGTATATCGTTCATGTCTAAGTTCGGTTTCTTGAAATTCGGTCTAAGCTAGGCTAGATATGAAGAAAAATATTGTAATATTACGTTTTGTTCCTGGCTGCGGCGTTCTTTGAAGTAAGATTCTTGTGATGTGATATGTTTTACCGATCGCCAAGTTGAAGCGATACGTGAACAAGTTTTTATAAATTATGAAGAGTCGAAAGTTGTTAAGAAGTTGATTTCGTAATCTTTCACTCTGGGTTCGTTAATTATGTTTTAATTTGATTTGGACGGTGATTTCCCAGCATGAATATGAAGATTCTTATCTCAAGACGTCATCTCGGACAGATGTCTATCCCTTCCTCAAGAAATGTTTAACCAAAAATGTTTTTAAAATACATTAATTTTAATTCTTGATCAAGATGATATAACACAAATGATTTTAAAATTTCTCTAGTGTAATTACTCTCTCAAAAGTACTAGTATCAATCTATTGGCCTTCTTTTCCAGCGAACATCACACCAAAACTTTTATGTCCATCCTCTACGATGGTCAAACTTATTCTCATGGCGTCCTTATAGAATGATTATTGACTTTCCTCCCCATAGCAACCATGAATTTCTTTGTAACTACGTCATTCGTAGCAACATGTACACACGTCTTATTTATTTTCACAATTTCACTTCCTAAACTTAATTTAAAACGTTATAACACGTTCAAACATTTTAAAATAATTTTAAATAACATCATAAGGCAAATAACACTTATTCTCTTTCAATGCTAAATTCGAAATAACCGTTACAGAGATAAGCTATAAGTTTTGAGAGATAAACGTTTAAATGTTATGGAAGAAAAGCCTTTTGTTTATATCTAGTGGAACTATCATTTTTTGACAAGTATTTAAAAGGGAAAAAAGTTTGTTTCTCATACCAAGTACTTTCTAATTGTGAAGAAAACAGTCTTTAAAAAAGATAGTCATGAAAAGTGAGCATCAAAGCTGGAAATGCATGTTACATTTACAGGAATAAATATACTGACATACATACCACTGACATTATATGTACATTATGTGTGTGTTCGTTTTTGTGTGTGCGTATGTGCAAGTTTAGAAAATAAGATTTCCTTCATGGGCAAAAGAGTAAACTCTGTTGTGTGAAGAAACAAGAAATGAGCTGAAAAATGCCATTTCATCCCTGAGGATTACCGCTCTTTACCAAAACATACTATACTCTTTGGGCCAATGATCCATGATTCCTTTCAGTTTTCATATACGAGGGCTGTTCAATAAAGAATGATCACATTTTTTTTTTTTTTTTTTTTTGACAACGTACCTTTACTCAAACTCACAATTTTGGTGGTCCTTCTCAACATAGTCTCCCCTGAATGCGATGCACTTGTCCCAGCGTTTCTGCCAGTCTTCAAAGATATGCCGGAAACCATTTTTGAGAGATCCTTCAAAATCACCTCCGCAACCTTCACCACTGCTTCTGATGATGGATAATGCCTCCCACGAAGGCGCTTCTTCAAGTTAGGGAATAGAAAACAGTCACGTGTGGCTAAATCCGGACTATACGGACAGTGAGGGTTGGACTTCACGTTGAGTTTTGCAAGATATTCAGCAACAACATTGGCAGTATGCAGCCGCGCATTATCGTGGTGCAGCGTCAAGCATGCTTCACGGAAATGTGGGCTTTTGCGCCTGATACAGATTTGCAATGTTTTCAGGACATCCCTGTAGTATTGTCTAGTTACTGGTGTGTGTGTGTGTGTGTGTGTGTGTGTGTGTGTGTGTGTGTGTGTGTGTGTGTGTGTGTGTGTGTGTGTGTGTGTGTGTGTGTGTGCAGGTACAAAATGCTGATAAACCATTCCATGAATATAAAAGAATGAGATGACCATAACTTTCCCAGCAGAAGCAACAGATGTTACTATTTGGGGGGCTGGTGATGAAGGAGATTTCCTCACCGAGCTTTGCTGTTTGCTCTCAGGATCAAAATAATGTAGCCAAGTTTCATCAGCAGTGATTACGTTTGATAGAGACACGGGATCTTCCTCAACATCAACTTTAACTGCATGTTACCTCCATTGCAGCGATAGGCGATACTGAACATGTCTGAACTTGTCTGGTTCTCACAGGCGGGAACCAGGAGTACCAACAATGAAACTACTACGGCTTGTTTGTTTTATATTAAGCTAACAGAATATAATAAGTTTGAATTTTAGTGCGAAAAATTATGACCGTAAAAAAATTATGATCATTCTTTATTGAACAGCCCTAGTAGCTGCTTGAACACCTTTGAATAACTATGTAGTTGGTTTGGTTGAAAAGAGAGCTTTCAAATTGATGTCAACAGTTGGAGGATCACATTTGCGAACGGCTACTATTTGCATTGTGTTTAACAGTATTCACATCAATATTTATATCTCTGGAATAAATGGTTACATAATAAAACCGAGCACTTCCTCGTCACGGTGACCTAGCAAATTTATTCCATTGATCCATACTATAATGGTCAAGTTCGGCTGAAATGCCCACATCCCGTCAAATGTTTCTCGGTAGATGCTGGTTAAGCCGTCTCCTGTGCAGGTACATGTTTGACATACCTCGGGACATGCCCAAGTCTGCCAACATTGAAATTTCTTGGTAGTGATTATTTAGACATTAACTTAGTTTATATCTACTGCGGCTGAATTGTCTCTGAAATAACAAACGAATATGTATGTTATCGCAAACAATCAAGTATAATTCTCACACTAGACAAAAGTCTACAATAATTTCTGTGTTATACAGAACTATTTTCTCGAGATCTCGCCGGAAATATAGGTTCTAAGGGTCCCTGAACCACCCAAAAACAGTTATCTTTTGTACAATGCAGTTACAAAAAGTAGACAGAACTAATTTAATTTTCCAAACATTCCTTTCACTCCAAATATTTCAGTAGAAATATTCGTAGATTTTGAGCTACACTGACTCACAAAAAGAAAATTTTGACAAAATATCCCTGTGTATGCTGTGTGTGAGTGAGCGCGCGCACGCGCTATCTAAAAGTAAAAATCAACCAAATACCAAAGTTGATATTCAAGTTCAGCATCTTTCAAAGATGCAACAGACTTTTCTTTCTCAAAAATCTTCATGTGGAACGTAGTTATAATGATTTTGACTAAAGTACCAGATATTTTCATAAAAATGGATTGAACTTGCTGAATTTTCTTGGATTGTCCGCAGAAGATCTCTTCATTCTGAGTACAAAGAAATAAACCGTAAAGAGATCGAATATTACGGTTCCATGAAAAATAAATTCCTTTGATATAAGCATTTCAGAAATATTGCTTGTAATTTGCTTGAATTTTACATATTCATACGTTCCTCAAGTGGAAAGTGATTCTCTCTTTCTATTTCCTGGTCATACAAACGAAATGGAATTTCAAAGGCATCGAACAGCGACCAGCTTCAATGACTATCGCTTAAAACCTACTGTATTCATATACTGCTCATGCAATTAAAATAAAATTAAAAATAAGATAATTGTTTCTCGGATTAGGGAGATAAAGGAATAAGCGTTTGGAAGAATAGTTAGTACAAACGTGAATGTATACCAACACTCCCCATGTGGCAACTGCGACCTTCGGGGTAACCTCGCCTCACCACGTGAAGACCGGGCCCATTTATTAGGTGGAGGCACCCAGAGGGTGGTGTCCACTACTCCCAATGATAGGGCGATAGCGAAGATGACGGTGAGGTGAGTGGACTTACAGCTTATACCGTGGACCCTGAACCATGTTGGGCATAGCGTACGCTTCGCATGAACTAGACAGAGGTGAAGGCGTGGATAGAGCCGACTTAAAATCGACACCCCAAGCCGAGAATCGAACTTGGACCCTCAGCACTAGAGCAGCGAACGAAACCACTGCGCGGCCCCGGCGCCGCTATTAGTGCATATGTGGAGAAAGTCATATGAGTTCAGCACATCAGAGTTTTAGAGAAATGTCTGTCTGCGAAAGTTTAAAAAAATATATAAAATACTTTGGCTCTAGTAAGCCTACAATGGTTCCGGTATTAGTAAAGCGCTACGTATATCATTTAGTTTACCTGGATGAAAATATGTAACTTGAAATTTCTGTAAAAAGCCTCTGAAGTCTTCTTTATTGTGAACTACTTTTACATCTACCTAGATGGTAAATCGCAGGAAACAAGCAAAATATTTTCCCCCAAAAACGAATATCTTGTTATTGTGTAAAATTTATGTGAAATAAAATATTTGTTGTATGAATCATTTCCGAGATATTCTTTCTTATGTGTTCAATTTTAAAATCCGTAAACGTTTCCTGATCTGGTGTTATGCTCTCATGGCATGAAATTATAAGGCCAGCACATAGAGAGGCAGTTTCCAAAGTTTTGACTATCACTTTTATCTACAGAAATTGTACAGTAACAGTTAAACTAAATATGATATGACATGATGTGATATTTATTTATTTGTACAGTATCCATTACAAATTCAGTACAGTAAAATTCAACATAGAACATGCTGTATTATACCTCCTGTACAAATACATGAAATTGCTGACGTAAGATTTACTTGCTGACTCAGGTCCCCTGGCTATAAGCCTTTGATGTTCCTGAGCAGCTTGGTGTCATTTTTTCTTGACCTTTTCTTCTTTTATCCTAATCCAGTTTTCTCTTATCATATATAAGAAATCTCCTATACATCTATTTTTCTTTTCTTCCATCCCCCTTAGCATGCGTACCGCCAATATCTCTTTGCTCACACTGTCCCATTTCTTATCCCATATTTTTCTCCTGTCAGTTGTTAGCTCTTTACATTCTATTAGGTAATGAACAGTGCTTTCTTCATCTCCACAAAATTCACATATTCCTACCTCATTACTTCTCAACCCCTTTAAGTATAATATTCCTACCCTCATCCATGCTATACCTTCTATTCCAGTTTTGCCACATTGATCTATACATTTTCCCTACTCCATTCTGTCTTTAATTGCTTATAAAATTTCAAAGATTTCTTTTCTTCTATACTTTCCTATATCTCTTGCCTATCTATGTCTTGTAGTCTAGTTCTCACTTCCTTCCAAAAAGCGCTATAATTTGTCTCCTCTGCTCTCCATGCCTATGTTTAATATCATTCTTTCCCAATTCGATCACCAACTATTTGTATTTTTAATTCTTTTCTGTTTCTTCATGCACAGATTCAATAATTTCCATTTCTGCCATTTAATACTCTTATACCAGAATTTCAATATTCTCTCTATTATTATTCCCCTCCTTTTTGTGTTACCTAGCTCTAGTAATGCCACCTCTCTTGTTGCCGATTTTGGCAGCCCTAGTAGCTCTTTGCAAAACAATCCATACATCTGGTCTAATTGTGTTCCTATCTCTGATGTGCCCCATACCTCCACTGCATACATTGTTCTGGCTTCAACAACCCCTTCATACATTCTTTCTAACCATCTAACTGACATCTCCAGTTTATGTTTACATATTCTTACCCCTGACATTGCCGCCCTGCCATTAGCTATCACTTTTCTGGCTTGTGCAGTCCATCCTCCACTGCTACACATCCTTACACCTAGTCCTACTCGTTTACCACTTATACCTTTTGATCTCCTATGAACCATTCCTCTCCTTTCCTAAGTATCGATCCTCTTTTAAATACCATTATTTTTTATGTTTTGCTGTTTATTCTTAGTCCGCAGTCATCGCAAAACCAATGGATTACCTCAATTGATTTTTGTAAGCCTATTACGGAAATTGCTCCTACCGTTAAATCATCCGCGTACAATAAACCAGGGATCTCTTTGTTCATTATTATTGGGCAATGGGCATTGCTTTCCTTAACCCCCTTTATTATGTCATCTACAAATAAATTGAATAGTACAGGACTCAATTTGCACCCCTGTCTTAACTTCTGTTCGGTAAACTCAATAAATAGATCCAAAAATGATGGATTTTGCAAAGAAAAAGTGTATCTTGTTCACCAATGATTCCAAAAAAACTTCAAGTGAAAAAAACATCTGGAGATGAATGTTTCAACGTCTCTCTTATTTTAGAGGCAGTGGGTACTGTTATTATAAACTCGATATTCTTTTTATCTGTTTCCAGGGTTTGCCTTTGTGACCAATGTCACCAGCTAATACATGATTTCATGCAGTTATACCACCCTATTATTTTAGGTATAAGAGTGAAAAGAACGCCTTAGTTGTGAGCGTGATGAAGTGCAAGGATCTACCAGCCAAGGATCCCAATCTTGGCAGCAGCGATCCATACGTGAAATTGCAGCTGTTGCCTGACAAACAACACAAAGTAAAGACACGTGTGTTACGCAAGACGCGTAATCCTGTTTACGATGAGGACTTCACGTTCTATGGCATCAACTTCAACCAATTACCGGTAAGTGTAATATATAAATTTCTAATTAATATTCCTTTTAAAACAACTGTGCATTTACTTTCCGAATAAGTTGCATACATATTTTTGACTTAAGTACCTTAAATGAATATCCCCAGGTAACGTCTATAACTTTTATAGATTTGAACAATTAACATTTTCCCCGCACGTCTAAGCTGACTCATTACAATTGTGACTAATTTATAATATCTGCTTATTTTCTTGTATGTCTCTACCTGCACCATACCTTCCATTACTCACTTTAATTGCAGCAAACTAAAATTTTTTGCATGATTACCATTAGACATTGAAAAAACTGTGAAAAAGGGAATAGTTCGAAACTGGAACCACGTGGCCTTGGATCACAAACTTCTACGTATTTTCATTTTCCTTGTCACCACGTGTTGGAATCGTTGCACCCAGGAAAAATTTATTAGTTCCTCGCTTGAACGCTCTGATGCTGCTGCTTCGTTGGAGTCGGAACTCCAAACAATCAGAAGCATTCCGTCTTGTACACAAAGGCTGGAGACGATATATGCAGTGTCATGTAATCTTGTTCTCATGCATGAATAAGTCTCAGAAAGTAAGATAAAGTAATTTAGAGTACACTTTTGTTAAGGAGTTTCTATCAGCAATATCCATAAGGAGAATTATATAATATATAAAAAATAAATGCACTTTTCCTTTTCGGCACTTCCGTTCCTCGTTTACTTTTGAAATTTAATGAACGATAACCATATTTCTGAACATTGTCCTGAAGAACCTAAAAATTAAAAATCTCCCACATATGCTGTATACCTTGGTACAACTTATATGCGCTTAATTAAACGGAGAAAAATTGACCAAAGCAACATTATTAATTGCAAATAAAGATTTATTACTCCCATATTTATTTGTTTTATACTTTTGTATAGAAAATTATTTTTTTTCAGTGTGCACCCTAGCCAATAGCGGAATTACCTTTCATTAGAAGTGTATAAAATATAAGGTATCCCCTGGATTGGTAAAGGGTAAAAAGGTCCTATAACTCTAAATCACAATTTCCTCCTAAAAATTATCATATACTCCACCTTCTTATTTGATTTGTATAGATGTGGAATTTTAGTTATTTATTTTTAAAAAAGTAGAGACTTACGCTAGCATTATCACTCGTGTCATTTCTAAGGGGAAAGTTGTTGCTATTACATACCTTATATTTAGGGGTAGTTATAATTAACATTTTGAAATCAGAAATTTAGCAATTTGATTTTTACATTTAGCATTTTGTAGCATTTATACATTTCCAATTTAGCATTTTATAGCATTTTGAAGAAAAAACTTTAATTTGAGTTAATTGTTTTTAAATGCTGAATATTAATATTGCTTATAAGAGATATAAAACTCATTTATGGAGAGTTATTAATGAGAGTGCGTTAAAAGTGCATAAAGTGTCAATTTATTTTACATTAATATAGGTTAAAGCAATACACAGAAATATAGAACGAGCTGATACAGGCTAAAGCATAATACATGACACAAAAAAGATAAATCTATACTGATGTAAACTAGCACAATAAAAAATGTATAAAATTGGCCTATGCAATAACTCATAAATTTATGATTCAATAACGCTGTCGAATGAAAGTAGTGAACATATATTAAGATTCTGTTCTGTCATTTGAGTCCTCCTGTCACTCACAATCAAATTATAATTACTAAAATATCTTTCAGCATCTACGCTGTTGGTAGGACCCCAAATGCATTGCAGAGCAATGGTGGAACAATAAGCTAATTTAGAGGCAAGAGTTGTTTTCCACATTCCAGAAGAGTGGTCACTTAGTTTATAACTTTCTAAACATACAAAGGTTCCACAGACTCTTCACTTAAAGTTTCAAGAATAAAAAGCATTGGAAAAAAATAATTACTTGGAAAATCGATTTCGCATTTATATCGCATTTTGATTCAATTTCGCAATTTACCGCACTATATCGCGTTTGCAGAAATTCACCGCCCCTACTCATATTCCTTAACCACAATAGATACATACATACATATTTGGTAATACATATGAAATATTGATGTGTAGTGATGTGCAGAGTTTAACGCCCGCTTTAACCACATACGGCACCGCAGGCGGTGACACTGATGACACATGAGATGAAGATGGAACACCGGTGGTATGAGATGGCGGGGGAAAACGGAGATACCGGGGAAAACCCACCCAACCCACCCCAGCGCATTGTTGTCCACCACAAATCTCACCTGGGATCGAACCCGGCCCGCTTTGGTGAGAGCCAAGCAGTCTAACCACTGAGCCATGGTGCGGCCAAACATTGATGTGAAGTACTCTACACATGGGTATATTTTATTTAAAGAAATAGCGTCAACAGGATATCTTCATGTGTGCCTGATATTTCATGTCATCTACTGTCATGCAATGAAATTTCTTCCAAATAGCAGTTCAAAGCTAGAACCCTTACCATCTGTTAGTCACTCCGGAATTTATAAGTCTGTGCTGACTGCTTTCTTTTACTATTAAAATAGCCTATATATTTTTAAACCTACAATGGTAGTCATAGATGTGCTAACTGAAGATAACACCAACGAAAGATACATCTACATGCATGTACTACGATAAATATGCAAGACAAATGGTTTTGTGATGCGTTAACGTAAATTAGTCTTCAGTAATTGTGGACATCATAAATGATAGAAAACTTCTGCACAGCACTTTTGCTACGGCTTTTAATAAAGGAAACACCTCTAAAAAGTGACCCAGGGTAGAGAAACTTTACAAACCCATGATGGAAATTTTGGAAAATGTACGTTTTTAAAGGACGTGATCTCTTAAAAAAGGTACTAGCAGATATTTTGAATACCGCAACCAAGTTATTCATTTAAATATGAAAATTGATAACTTCATGAATTTTAATTTTTTTCTGCACATGCACAAAGTTCTCCGGAATCGTTTTTCTGGCATTCAAGTGAACCCAAAATGCCTTTTCTTTCGCTGAAATCTGGATGTCGAGTTAGTTGGATACAATATATATATACTCTGCCATAAGTAAACGAAAGAGTAGTTTAAAATAAAGTACAAATAAAGAAATAATGCTTTCTGAACAAAGTAAATATGATATAATATATTCCTATAACTTTCTTTACACCTTACTTTTTCTTGTTGTATTTTTTTTTTTTTTTTTTTTTTTTTTTTTAATTTTACGTCCTCCAACGTTAAGTCATATTTGACGATGAATGGAATGGGCGAAATGATGCTCAAATGAGCCCAAGTTCCATAGAGCTTAGAGTTACCCAAAATTTGTCTTTTAGGATAGGGGAAACCGCGGGAAAAAACCTTATCCAGGTAACTCACCCTGACCGAGATTCGAACTCGGGACCTCTTGAACGTGAAATGTGTAGTGTTTAACGCCCGCTTTTACTACATACGGCACCGCAGGCGATGGCACTGATGATACATGAGATGAAGATGGAGCACCGGCGGAAAGAGATGGCGGGGGAAACAGGAGATCCCGGAGAAAACCCACCCCAGCGCCGTGTTGTCCACCACAAATCTCACTTTGCGGTCGCCTGGGATCGAACCCGGGCCGCCTTGGTGAGAGCCAAGCGGTCTAACCACTAGGCCACGGCGCAGCCTCTTTAACGTGAGGCAGACACTCTACCACCATACTACGGAGGCGGGCTTTCTTCTTGTTCTTCTTCACTTCAGGGATTAGGCATTTCGTCTTCACATTCCAACACTTCCTCCCATCTGCTTCTAACGCATCTTACATATCTTCTTCCGTGAGGATTGTATCTTATTTTTAAAACTGGTATTATTTATTCACTTATTCTATTCATACTGTCGCAACCCTGGGGAGGAATGACGACTGGGGAAACGTAGCTGGATATCAAATAGTAGGCAGGGATGGTGTGGGGGTTAGAGAAATAATATTTAAGTTCATTCTGACTATAATTTGGTAAACCTTCATTCCCAATCCAGTGTTCAGGTACAAGTGGTGCATTACGTTAGCATTAGTGCCTCTATACTTGAAAGTACATAATCTAAAATACATTTTGTCTTACCTTAGGATACATCGGCACGTGGTGAGATGTTAGAGACGTTCGATGTAGCTTCGTCCAGCAGGGGTTCAAATCATACTTACCAACGCGCCCGCCAAAAACCACGACTATTTGTACTAAAAGATAACCTCGAAAGAGAGAGGCGCCAATTCACTAAACCTTGGGGCTTTCCACATTAGATCGGCAGAAAAGCTTCTAGAACATTCCAACCGCCATATTGGTTTAATCTGACCTGCCGATTGACAATACCTTACTACCGGGTTCAACGTCTAGGGTTGCTGCGTTTTGCATTCTTGCGTGGTTAACCTCCAGAAATTAGCAAGCTACGGGCTTTTCGTCCATTGTCTGGCTATGGGGTTCAACACCTTTACTCCCAGAAATGATATTTCAGTTTTATAAAGAAATCTCATGCTACTAATATTTCAAATATAACCTTAAAGTAAATGAAGTTCCTTCATCTCACCAAAGCGTACGCGGCAATGTTCTTTCCAATTATGTTTGTTCTCATCTGTTTTATCCTGCAGTTTGTATATGCCTAATTCCTCTCGATTTTTTTTCATTTCTTATTAAGTCTCGTCTAGTACATTCTTTAACTCTTCTTAGAAATGTCATTTCTGTTGCCTCTATTTTACTTTTGTCCCTTTCATTTAATATCCAGGACTTGCTTCCGTATATGAGCACCGGGACTGCCATGATTTTAAAGAACACACTGGCTACAATTTTAAATTACTCTTCCCTTCCAACTATACTTGCAGTCTTTTTGTACCTTCAAGTTAATTGTGATAAATAATGACATAAATTACAAATGTTGCAGTAACTACCTATAAGGTGGCTTTAAAATACATACTCTCGTAACATCGCAAGAAGCAGTACTTTTGTAGGGCACTGAAAAAATTCAAAAGACTCATAAGTATATCAATGAAGTGCCTAATGCAACAAAAGGTTAGTTGAAATACTGGTGTTTGACCGAGATCTAGATTTTTCAAACAGTACTTGTTACACCATGTTATAAAAATGCCTTCCGAATTAAGGATATTTCACAGCTGTTTCCAAGAAATTTAAGATATACGATTTTTCGTGTAAGTACGCTGAATACATGGTATTTTAATCAAACACCTAAGAGCCATTTTTGGAAATCAATAATTTGGAAACGTTTACCTGAGAAGTATAACTTGACAAGGGAAATGTTCTTGAAAATCTTCATGTCGCATCTTTATAACATAATAAACTTAAATAAAACATTTGCTACTTATTCCGCATATGTTTGCAAAAGACACGGGAACTGTCTGAAACTTTTCTTGTTTAAAAGACTTTAAAACATGTGTTTCCAGTGAAATCATGACAAGGGCCCGGAAATATAGCCCTAAATTTGTGAAGTTAGTTGTGCCCGAGGTATAGATCGTCAACTGAGTTAATCAACCCATGCTGTCTGTAAACAGATGAAGAGAGGAAAATGTGCCTTTGGCGTCTAATATTAATATAGACAGACCCAGTAGTTTTTGTCATGATCTGTACAACATGATGGTGGGAGCACACATTCCCTTCAGAAAGTATAAAATAGTTATTCCAAGCAGATTTTAAAAAAATATACCGGAAAAATATTGCCATCCAAGTCCACAATACGCAAGGAATACCTAAAGGTGTACAACGAAGACGTAGTTCATACTCAGTGTCCGATAATATAATATGGGTTTCCATAGACGAAACGGACCGTAGCACATGTAATTGTTAGTACACTGAGTACACCGAAGCATATGCACAGATACAATGTAAAGTGCATATTGTAAATACTAATTATTCTTTTGTTTATATTCATATATCTAGAAAAGATAAGTTAGTTTGTATATGAATAAATGTGCAATCTATTCTATGACGTTGTGTCCATCGTGTGACTACGTTTGATACATTACCGTTGCCTGTGACCTTGGTTGTATGAGTACGTGCGTGACTGCATGGCACACAACCCCCTGGACTATGTTTGCGAGACTTAGGTAGCGTATAACAGTCACTCCTAATATATTGTAATTTTTTGCTAAGCTTCCCGGCCCTAAATATGACATCGAAATATTGGATGGAATACTTATTCCTCTTAGCTATAAGAGTAGGTGGCAGGAAAAGTAATAACGAATTCAAGTGCGAGAAAGTAATAAACGGAAACAAACACTGCATTTCCCAACCACTCAAGCATGAATCCAATTACTGAGGAAAACATGTAGCTGCTACAAGTTAAT
Source organism: Mantis religiosa (assembly GCA_030765055.1). Classification (NCBI taxonomy): domain Eukaryota; kingdom Metazoa; phylum Arthropoda; class Insecta; order Mantodea; family Mantidae; genus Mantis; species Mantis religiosa. Next base: position 80,866,151 of record CM060953.1, read on the forward strand.
GAATTATTTCCACACAATGCGTGTTGTGACGAGATGGTATGTTATTTGCTCAGCACTTTATCTGGGAAGGTGCAGTTCTCTGGGTAAACATTAGCGCTACATCCTCGTCTAATGTAAATGAATCAAAACAGTTAGAATGGGCCGAAATGCCTGTTTACTCAAAAAGCCCAACCAGACAGCTCCTGGTATACCCGCTCTCTGTGGACAGTCCCTTCGAAACCTTGTAACCTGTGTATATTTGAGCTCTTAGCGTTTCGCAGTATGTACACTTGCTTCCATTTATGCTGTCATCGTAGCCTTGGGAAGCATTCTACTGGTTCTCTCAGGTGAAGTATGTACACCAAGGAGGAGGATGTGAACATATTTACCTTTTGGCGCAATCAGTGGCGTCGTCTTTTACGTGCACATTTCCCAATTCAAATAAATAATTAGCTTCATTAACACAATTCTTCGCCTATGCAGTTCCGCAATACGTGCATCTATACATCTGCAGTTAAAGGACGCTGGGACTTAATTTCCAACTCTTTTAATTTATATTTACTTGAAAATTGGCACATTTAGTACGAGTAAATAAAGAAATTACTGTGCAATGGACCATATCTATAGCTGAAATTGTTTCTCAGATAATAAATATTGATTGTTAGGGGAATAAATACAGATGTTTTGACAAATTATATCTTAATATGTATCAAGTTTGATGCTTTAGTTGTTCTTGTCTAAACGTTTTTCCACAAAGCTACTACACACCTTAGATCCTGATTTTTTTTCATGGCTAAAACTGCGCCGTGAAATGAAGAACGTCTTTTATTGTAATCCGTTTTAGTCCACTTCTTCACACCTCCTGCGGGCCTAGCTTGGTGCGGTCATTGGGCTTGCAGAATGCATTCCAACTCATTTTAACTGTTATCGCGAGGCCGGCGGACTCTGCTTTGTCTCCCGAACTACCCATTCTGACACCGAGCGGGATGGCTCAGGCGGTTTCGTCGGTGGCCCGCATTCGGAAGGCCCGGGTTCGATTCCCTTGACCGACCTACCTGACCCAGGGTTTTTTCTGAGGTTTACCCGGGTCGCTAGGCGAATGCTGGGTAGGTTAATTGCATCCTCCGAATTTCATCTCCATTATTATTTCACATCATCTCTCACCTGGTGGTTTCTTTCAGGGTAGAAGTGTCGGCGGGTGTCTCGGCGTTGCATGGCAGAATGATGTGTTCTAAGCGAACTATTTCTTCCTCCGGTAGGTCGGTTGCCAATCTCCGCTCCTCTGCTGGGACCATTTCAGGATCACCAGCCCAAAACTTTCGGGTTCGGTACGCCTTCCTTGGTAGCATTAGGGCTCGGCAGCTTTGCTCGTTGCCGTCCCGCAGTAGCGTGCTCGTTGTACTGGACTGTCGGTGGAGTTCTCTATCCAAGTAAACTGTAGGGAGCCTGCCCTCTATACTGTCGCGGATTCTTGGATCAGCCACCCTCTTGTCTCCTTCGCCTCATCCTCCCTCCCGGGAGTGCCCCACTTGGGGGCATAGCAACAATGGACCCAGCATGGTGGCCTACGTGCCGAATCCCCTCCGTCATGAAATCCTAATCCTAATCCACCCATTCTGACAAAATAAACACATAAATGTAGCTGTGTGGGCTACGCCTCTTGAAGGTATTAAATAACCTGAAAATATACTGCTCTTATTAAGTATAACTGTAGGTTCGTAAATGAAGCAAATATTGTAAATATTGTTCATTAGATTGACTTCAATTACGAATACAAATATATAAGCCTAGCAGCCATATTTTTAATTAGCGAAAAGCATGCGTCATTTTAAAACTGCTTTCGGCACTCAGATTTTTAGGTATGTATGACAGTGGCATAATTGATGCTTTAGTAAACTGAAAATAAGTGGTAGTATGATTTTATATAAAGAGAAATATATAAATTTCCTTTTGGTGTTAAATTTCCTTTTTAGTAGAAACTAATTTTTTGTGAGCTAATGGTTAAAAGTAGCGCGTGTAAGATAATGTATGAAAAGGCAGAGTCAGACTGAAATAAATTCACTGTCATAGCTGGGATTTGAAACTTGGATCTTCCGGTCTGCTTCCAGCTATTCTTAGTCATTGAGATATCATGGCCAACGTGCCCGCATGACATTAAATTCTCCAAGTAACTCGTTTTTTCCCCCTGCTGATCACCAAGAGTGCTCATAAACACATAATTACCAAAAGCGACTTACTATGATGTAAGTACTTAATGCCCGGGCTACTGCTAGGTCAATTAGTGGTAATTAATTGTCCTTTTACACTAACCGTGTGTAGGAGGAAGTAGAAAAAGGTAGAGTCAGATTGAAAAGAGTAGAGTCTTGTTGGAACGTTGGCCCTTGGTTAAGAGCATCCGGAAGGAGACCGGAAGATTCGTGGTTCAAATCCATACAATGGAATTGAATCTTTCAGTTTGACTCATGTTCAAAAATGCAGAACTAAGAATAAAATACATAAAATGGAAATGGACGAGGTCTGTATGGTTAAAATGGAGTACACGGGTGACATAAACATGTGTTTTTAAAAATAGCAGATTAGAAAAAATAGTTGACCAAAATAACTGACAGATATGCACGAATAATTGTGTAATATAATTGAAAAACCTAACAGTTTTCACTGTCTCCTAAAAGCCTCATTCCCAGGGCACACGCCACTGCATAATCGAACAAAAAAGCAGCATGTTTCAGATACACTCTTCCCTTATATATATTGTTCATTTCAAAATTAGACTGACTTCAAACTAAGGTGTTCACAGCAGTAAAGTTAAATCAGATTCTATCACGTGATTTACTCTATATGGGGAAGATATTCTGATGTCTTTGATTGGCTAAATTTAGACGTGAATGGATCCCTATCGGATGGAAGCGGGTTAGAAAGTTCTCTTCCTCAGCTAATAAAGAATGAGGTTGCTGAACAAGCGTGCTGAGAACGTTGCTAAAATACTATTTAAAGCTGGAGGGCCGTCATATATGGAACTAAGGGTCTAGAGGAGGCAAGGGTTCTGTGGAACAAGTAACAGGAGAAGAGGGGAAACTGCATGACCTTTTGTGTACTGTTCTGGCATGTCAGCTTTCATCCGGTATCGGATTAAGGAACTTAGGGAACAAAGGCCTCTCTATATCCAATCTCCTAACAGTTAATTGCTAAGGGAAGTAAGTGTAGCTAGTCATGAAAAGACACGTTGAGCTCCCCGGAACTAAGAATCGAGGTATAAGGCTAAATCACAACCCCTCCTTACTATTATTTTTCTTTCGACCATTTAGATAACTAAGATACACTGTATTGCGAGCCATACAAAGAAAAATGATGCTGAATTCTCGTCAAATATACGAATCTAAGACTATGAATGTAACAAAGCTGTGTTTTGGAAGTCATTCAAGTGCATTCTCCTTGTCTGTCCGTCTGTGTCTGCGTGTGTTGAAGCAGCCCCTGTCACCTAAGAACACTGACACGACATATAACCTGAGACCAGAAATACATTGACACAAATGAATAAATATAAATAAATGATACATTTATAAATATAAATAAATGACGTATAATAGAACAGACACTTGCCATAATGCTGGCATATACCCCGGAGACCGGCGCAGTGATAGGGCCACTCTACGAAGGTCAGTAAACTCCCTTTGTAACCCCTGTAAACAAACATCCCTACTCTATTGTTCGTTTTGCCCTCAAGGAAAATTTGGCGCCTCTCAGTCGGAAACCTACCCATTGTCAAAATCCCATGCGTGCCTGACCACAGGCTATAAGATTACGAACGATTCGCGAACGCATGTCTTAGAATAAATTTTTGCACGCGGACCGTTAGAGAACGCGTCTCTGATGCCAGGTCCGAAACTGGAAATTCTCTACACTGATATCAAGTAGGGGATACTTAAAAGCCAATAGAAAATTGATATTTGGTCATGTGATTTTGCAAACTCCGAGAAATATCTAGAGTGGGGGTAATTTAAGAGGGTGGCGGAAACTAGGTTTTGCTAGAAAGAGCACTTCGGTCCTGAGTGCTGCGTAAGACGGACGCGTATTTGGCACCGCCTAAGAACTATACTCCCGCGCTATGCACAGAGACCAAGCGCAATGTTTAACAATCTCTACAGTGAGTTAGCCCAACGAGTAATGTATTGCGAGGACGATAAGTATACCCAATCCGACTACGCAGTGCTACTACCTCCGTGCTTCGCATCGATATATAGACAGTGACGCTTGACTCTGTAACCATACCGACGACGACATCATGGTGGCGAGCGTAGGAATCGAAGGACTACAATAAACTTCTATCAACCAGATTCGAGGTGTCATCATTAACCTACAACCTGTCAGGACGCACCCACTCCTGAAGTCCAGATGAGAGTCCTCATGCGGGAGCTACATGTCACCTCGAACGGACTACAATCTCCCTTTCGTTAACCTCCTCACGCCACCGATCCTTAATTGTGAGGCGTCGAGCACAAGGGAGAGCTGGACATGGTCCACAGCGGGCCGGACCGCCTCAGTGTGTAATTGTCGCTGATATTTTTCCAACTTACCTTTGATTTTAAAGATGCAACAATTTCATGTAGAAATAATCATTATGTTTATTTTTTAAAAAACCAATTTATGTTTAGCATCCTTAGGCAAAAGTTTGCTGCTCCAGTGTTATAACATGAACAAAAATACGCAATTTTATGTCGTTTGATTAAGCTCGTTACAAAAAATACCCATTTTGTGATATCAACACTTAGGTACTTCTCCTGCCCTTGGTGTAACCCATGTCTGATTGAGGGCCGTCTCATTAGCCATGTACATTGCTATCTATACTGTCTAGTTTTAGACCATATGATTAATAGGCCTAACATTTTCTTTATTTACACAAAGTGAATAGAACTAACAGGTTTTGTATCGATTGCAGAGGAACCTGTGAATTTCAGTAATGAATAGAGAAAATGGTGTTGTTATTATTACATATTACATTATTGTTTCCACTGGCACACAGACAATGAGGTTACTGCATGCAAATACATGTTATGAGGCTTCCTGAATCCAAGAGAACTTTTGGAAATGTTCTGTATATGCGTTGTAAGAGTGTGTGTGAATCTGTGACTAACTATGAACTATATAAATCAATGTGTTGACTAAATTCCAAACCTGCCATTTAAGAGGGTGAGTCAATACATAAGTCACAAACGTCTGTTTCTCTTACACCATTTGTAAATTACTCGCGCAGTTTAGGTTGCGCGCTAGTTCTTGACGAATGACCTTTAGCGGAAATCCAGCGAGCTGTGCTACCCTTAATAAACTGGCCAGCAAATAGTTTGTTACGATAGCAAACAGCTCTTATTTCCTCTGTTGCGTTTTTGTATACAATCGACTACATATGTCTTCTTCGGTATCGGATGAATGTATGGAAATGTTTTAAAGAGTGGTTGGTAGTTTAGTTACGTGTTAAGTTACTAACCTGACAGTGGCTTCTGCAGTGTCAAAAATAAAAGAAAAAACTCTACATAGTCAAAATCGCGAAATTAGTGCTAATATTTATGAGTACATGAAGGAAGAAGTCAGACAGAAGCATGTGCGTCACTGTAGACTGTGCTCGATGCTAGCTTTTCCGCAAAAGGTGAGCAGTCACTTGTATCCTGCCTTGCATATGAACATTTCATTCGTCAAGAACTAATGCGCGACCTGTATCGGAGTACGTATGCTTGTCATAGAGGTTGGTTAATGCCTCTCCAACATGTGGTTTGTCAGTGGCAACCCGTGTAAGATGGCGGGTGTGTTGTATGATATTCATAAACAGCGGTATACAAGAAATAATATAAGTAAGGTTCAACGTGGACTATCGATTACATAACAGATTCCTCTAAATTGTACCCGAGCAGAACAGCGTGCGGTTATCCGTTTTTGTGGGCCAAAGGATCCGCCCCCTTCAAATGCTGTGGTGCGAGAACTGCGGACCCCTAGCACTCGTGGTACCTCTGACGTTACTAGAGGAAACTTGGGCCGAAGTGCCGAGCCCCTCCCGTAAGGGAGTTGTTCGGATTGGGTTGGAATCGAGGGGGCAGTGTGTTCACGACAACCACGGGGAATTGGGTACCTCCGACCAGACTTCGGCCGCCCGTAGGGGGTAGAGGGTTGCCTAAACAGTCCCGGGTACTAGCATGCAGAGCTTGTACAAGGTGTGCTAGATCACCATGCGGCGGTACCGAGGTTTTATGGGTTTTTTATGTACTTTTAGTAGTTTTTACCTTTTTAGCTTAATTTGTTTAGTTTTTAGGTTTTAGTATTGACTTCGGGCCCAAATGACCTTGTTGTCGATGGGCCCTAAAACCCCACACACTCACTCACTCACGTAAGGCTTCCCTGCGGGGTTGACGCGCGTAAGAGGCGTATCCACTTCCATCCCGTCTTGACGTTGTTGTCGATGGGGGGAACTTTTTAGACTCCAAATATTGCCTTATGGAAAGAACTCCGAAGTTCTCCATCCTCTCCCGGGTGATAGAGGCTGGAGTCTTCGGATACTGGGGCAGTCCTCGCACTTTCATGTCCCAGAAGTACATCGAGAAACTCGTCCCGTGTATTGTGACCAGTGTTTCTCCTGGAAAGTTGTATCCAATTGAATCCAGCAATTTAACAAGGGAAGGCAAAGCATCCGAGATCAGGATGATTTGGGTTCACCACTTTCAATAAGAATCAAAAAGATCCTCCATGGAATGGAAAAATCCCACCTTACCACCAACAAATAGCTTCAAGGCGGTTCCATCAGCCCGCAACATTATGGTCACCATGTTCTGGGATATTCAAGGCATCATACTGAGGAAATAGCAGACTCACTGTAAGATTTTGAATGCCATGACATGCTGCGACATACTCCGACAGGTGATTCGCCTCAAGCGACCTGGACTCATGACGAAGGGTGTGATGCTCCTGAATGTCAGTGCCCGCCGTTGTAATTTACGTCCTCCAACATTTAGTCATATCGGACGATGAATGAAATTGGTGAAATGATGCGCAATGCGTCCGGGGTCCATAGACCTTAGAGTTACCCGACATTCATTTTTCAGGATAAGGGAAAACCCCGGAAAACCTTATCCAGGTAACTCACCCTGACCGAGATTCGAACTCGGGACCTCTTGAACGTTAGGCAGACATGCTACCATCTACGCTACCGATACGGGCATCAGTGCCCGCCCTCGTTCAGTAAGATTAACGCTGCAGCTCTTGCGAACTTTTTGTTTGGAATGGCTGGAATATTCATCTTACAGACTTAGACGCTAGTGATTTCCATCTGTTCGAGCTTCTAAAAGATCCTTTGGTTGGCCGACACTTCGAAAGTGATGATGCCATAATCCGAGAGGCTACCCATTTGTTGCAACAACAACTAAAAGACTTCTTTACCACCGGAGTTCAAAGACTTGCAAAGAGATGGGTTAAGTGCCTCAATATATAGGTTGATTATGCCGAAAAGTACATAAATTTCAGGTATTTACTTTCATTATTATGTAAAATTTATTCACCCTCGTGAGATAGGTACATATCTATCAACGATGCCACATGAAAAATTTTCCACAAAATCCTTCAACACGAATAATCCTTTACGTTTAGCATTTTTCGGAATTTTTAATTTTGTAAAAACTGACTAATTATTTTGATTAACGTACCATATATTAAAGATAGTAGCATTACAAGTCTAATGTAAATTTTCAATTGCCTGTGAATGGCTTTGAAGTTCTCATTTGGAATGAACTTTATAAAATCTTATAATTGCTATATGTTAAGTGATAGAGAGAACGGTACTGCACAAATGGTGTATGTACTTGCCTATAGTTACAAATCTACATTTTTGTGGCATAAAAAATTTCCGAGATAACTGTTATTAATAAATTGCTCAATATTTGGCATTATTTTAGTCTTGTTTTTTACAATATCCTGAAAAGAGAATGGAATTTTAAGACCAAACATTCTACTAGCAGTTCCGTTTCTGTCTATAACGAAATTCTATTTCTGCAAACGATTATCTGAATTAAAGTGAGGTTCATATAGGAGTAAGCTTCCGTAAGAATAGTTTCTATACCCATAATAAACAATCGAGGTTGGAGAAATTCATATACAGGTAACACATCAGGTTTTTGTAAGTTATACTCGGCCGGAGAGGTATCAGCATTGTCTTTAACAGCTGATCTAGGCGAATTGAAAGACGAGGCTCAACCACTGCAAAAACTGGCTTATAGAAGTAAGGTCAAGTTATAATTCAAATCCTAGAAGTACCACAACCTTGATTGGTACTAGTATTCCAGAAGTTATCTTTCATTAAATTTTCTCTGCGTTATAGCATAGAACACAACCCGCAACAATTCCATTAATTTGTATGATTGTATGAAAATAGAGCGCAAGCTAATATTCTGGCAAAATAGCCAATTCGTATTTTTTAGAGGTGATTAATTCACAACTTAATATTCAAGCCTCTAATACAGCTTTAAAACAGCTCTGAAATCCTATGAATAAAGCTTAATCATAGAAACTGCGAATAATTTTTTATATTAAAGTAGGGGTCTAACAGTCTCAATCCCTTCCACTCTGTGCTGGCCAGTTTGAAGACTTATTGCTTTCGTGAGCTGAAGTCGATTGGACCAGCACTCTTGAATAAGATGCTAAAGACGACGTACATGGATCTATTGTACCTTCTACCCCTCGCATCAGGAAGAATGAAGTGAAGCAATTACAGGGAGCTGCAAGGTGTAGACATGCCACAGAGACGCAAAAAGTCACCAACTTTATTACCTTCATGCACTGCATACTGTGAGAACCGACTCACGGCTTGAACTGTCCGGAAAGGATGAAGAACGCCTTGGGGATTCGCTTGCCTTGGAGCAAGTATTCGGACCATCTGACCGGTATCGCCCCAGGGTGTCAGAATCAAAAGAAGGCATCAGAAAAAATTTGAAATATAGCAAAAGAAGGGAAACTGTGGTAGAAGTAAAGGTACCAGTACATTCCCTACCAATCAGGTCACAGTAGCCGACCAAAACCAGCAATCGGACATCAGTTATTATTACGTTAAATGTATAAATATTCAAAATTTATTAATATCGAATTCATCTCTTACATAATTACTCAAAATTACATTTATTCATAGAAGTTAATACTTCTTGAAACTAATAATCGCATAAAATTTGAATCTAGGATTTCCTTATGTTAGCCTCAAACATTACCACGTAGTCAATTCCCGCAGCTTTCTTAAAATGTCACACCCAACATTACTGAATGTTTCTTCTAGAATAAAGTATCTCTAGATAAGAGTTTGTGTGATCTGGCTATTCCATTACTGGTGTATTGACTACGGTATTGATTCAAAATCTTGATGCTTCTTTACTTTTACCTTTACTTTTTGTTTCCATGAAACCATATATATGGACTCACAATAGCCTCTCACCACAAATTTTCATTCATTTCTCTCCACTATTCTCATTGTAACTATTTTTGGGGTTAACTCTTTAACTTGGTGAGGTTCTTTCAAAAACAAATTATTTATTATTTCATTTTAAAACTTCTTCATATTTTATGATAGAGCCAGGCTTCTCTCATCTCTTTCTTAATTTAAAAAGAATATATAAAATTCGTTGGGAATTCCCCTAAAAATAAATGTTACACCATTATGCTTCGAAAAATAGTCAAGTGTAAGGAAATCTGCCGAAACTTGGGTTTCCATTAAGGTTTTTCTTTATTTAATATTACCGAATCACCTTATCGTTTATATCATGCCACCCCTAGATGAGCTAATCTCGTTCGTTTGCGTTCAAGTCGAGTCACACATATATTAAACATAGCAGAGATCAGCTTTAGGTTCATGGAAAAAATAAGTAACCCTTCACCTGAGTGGCTAGAAGGCAGAAAGTACGAACATTCTCACCGGAGTGATTGGAAGGCATGCTCCGTAAAATCGACCAACGCCGTTATATCAAGTCCGTCTCGAACTCGTATGAAGTCGATAGTCTAGCACTTAAACATTAATGAATATATAAGGTCGGTTTAAGGTCCAGGAAGAATAAAATGCTATTAGTGCGATAAACCGTTAAATACGTGGAATGTTAGAATTAGGTAAATGATAGGGGCTGGCGTGATGGAGTGTGGTTTCGTTTTCCATTACCAACAGAAATCACTGAGCATTTTATAGGCACGACTACATGCAGGTTTTCATTAACAAATTTGAATTTACATACTCTTAAAATTATAGCTCAGCTGCAGATTAATACGGGGTGATTAAAAAATACTGTCGCCAGGCATTGTTTTGCTGATGGTTGCCCGCGCGTAGGCGAACGCCGAGAGACAGAGATAGGAGCGAGGATGGGACACAAAGTGCCCCAAGGCACGCCACGTGCGCGCTAGTGCTCAACGCTTGCCGAGAAGGAAAGAGATGGAGATAGTCTGAAATTTCTTGCTGCACCACGAAAGGCCTTGAAGTGTCGATAAGGTTTTGGAAACAATGAGTAGAGGTATAAAAGAACCGCGGCTAGCGTGTTGCTAGTTGTTAATGGAGTTGTCAATTGCGTGTGCAGCTGTGTGGACGTGTGACAGACGACCTTGAAGGTTGCCTTTGTGTATGTGACGTAATTCTGCTGTCGCAAAGGGCTGTACAAGTGTCGTTCTACGGAAATAAAGAGCATTTTGAATTTCTGCAAACTAGACTTAATTTTACGAACCCACAAGGTCACATTATTGAACAATACCTGTAACTTTGTTTTTATAGTTTTGTGAAGTGACGTTTTTGAAAGGCTGTAAGATATCAACCTGTTTTCATATGCCAGGCGTGATTTCATTTGAATGATAGCTTTTTTGGGGGGGTCCTCGGTCCTCAGGTCTCGGATCGTACACGTAGATGCTTTTTTAAACTGTAATTTTAAATTTATTAGGACGTATTACAACACATGAATTCATTTCAAAAGATGCTCAAATGACCTCTATTTACTGTCAAAATATGCCAAAGTCTATCTTTGAAATCAGTTAATGTTTCCAACAACACTGATCGCCTGATCAGCTGCAGTTTTTGCGCAACTCTTGGCTTAAACTCTTCAAGATCTCTTGGTTGGTCCTTGTAAAATCTCCACTGCAAATATCCCCACAAGAAAAAGTCTAAAGGGTTCAGTTCAGGAGACCTTGGTGGTATTTCAATCCGTTGTCTTTCTCTAAGTTGTGTCATGACAATTATTTTCAGGAAGATTTTGCAATTAAGTTAGCATTGTCCTTATTAGCTTAGCTCAGCTCGTTCAACCCTAGGCCACATATTGAAGTAGCGTACTTTATTGATTAATTCAAAACCTATCAATATGAAGTAATAGTAGGTTTTCCTTTGCTCAGTACATATGCAGTAAGGTCCTATAAGGTCCTAATAAATTTTAATTGTGGATGGAAAGGGTCCTTTTTCGTACTTTCTGAGATTTTTGGATTGGAGGAGTGCAGAAAAAAGAAATGCTGTTTAAAAAAAAAAAAAAGAAATCTCACCTGTTTATTTGTAATCACAGTTATGTGAAGGCATGTTGCTACCTTACAGCTATACTAACAAATGAAACTTCATAGAATTGTAACAGCGTGGTTAGAGGCATTGTTCCATACTGATTACTCACCCGCTAGATAAGAAAATTGAAAGATTATAAAGTCAAGTTCTCAAGTATTAAAGCAATATATATCAACAGAGTAAAACGAAGCTAAGAAACGTACTGGATATCTAATTAATGCCCGATTTCACCAACAGATGCTAAAATCGACGTTAACATTTCTAACGTAACAATTGTAACAGCGCTAACATAACTGTTACATTTCTTTATTTCATGAACCTGTTTGCTGAAAATGTTAAAAAAGAAACTTGAAAATATTACAGCTATAGGAGGCTATGGATGAGTCGTATTATATTCTGAACGTACTGCGATGCGCTTTTGTTTTGTTTTCGCCGTCAAACAGATTTCTCATCGATGGAGAAATAATTGTTAATTGAATTGGTGATGAAGGAAAGGATATTGTGGAAAATAGAAAGACGGATGCGGTTAATGTAAAAGGGAAAGATGCCACATGGGAAAAAATTGGAACGAATTTAATTCAAATATGTGTCATTACTACAAACGGGAGACTACTACTTCAAGACGGAAGGTGTACAGTGTATTATCCACAAAATTCAGTGAATTTTAACATCGCAAAGTTATTAATACTTTAAGCAAAAGCGAGAATGGCATTTTCCTATTCGATGCATGTTCTAACCTATCTTGTACTTCCGCAGTAACCTTCAGATCAACTTCTTTTGACTGTCCATACCTCTGTAGAAAAGTTTCTTTTGATAGCTCCTCAAAATAATTTCTCCTCATATGACGTACTCTCTTACGAATGCCACTTACATAGTCTTAAATATAGCAAATCGACATCAACAACTGCGTTCACACCCACCATCTTGACTATTTACAATTGTTTAAGGACTTAACATTAGAAATTTGACTTGTTAATTTAACAAGAGACTTATCACAAGTGTTCAGCTAACACTTTTTGATGAAATGCAATTTTTGTTATAACTATTGTGAAACCCGTGTTAAGTCTTAACATCTGTTGGTGTAATCGGGCAAAAAAGTGTACCATGACATGCTGTGTTACGTCATTAGTTTAGCCTCTGAACCTAGAAACCTATTACTTTCACAGGTGCTTATAATGCATTGCAGAAGGCGTTCAGCTCTGAACCTAAGAATCTTTCTCGTCTAGGAATACACAGTAGTTTAAGCGACACTTTCAAACCTTTCTTAAACTGTTTTCTGTACAGTCGATACTGAAGGCCCGTGAAATTTGTTAATGGAATACTCGTTATATCGTTAACATTTACTGATAAAATAAATAAGTACATATTCATGTGGAGTGTAGCGACAATGTGTGAGATTGCGAGGCACGTTATTTGGCTACGTTTCATGCATGTTTTGCTTTGTTACTTGACTAAACCTAGCGTCACGCCGTGCTGGTTAGACCACTCCTTCATCGCATAAGTTTTCCGTTGTTTCTTACCCCTTAGAGCTGCCATTCCTTTCAAAACATCAATATTCAAAAAATCAATTCAAAACAATGAAGTCATCACAAATTTTCAAACGAACACGTCTACGTCATGGGAAACAATGTCACAACGTTCTTAACTGCGAGAATTAGGATGTTGAATTCAGATGGAGCGTATATGTCTTTTATTCTGTCATATTATTAGCAACTATGTATATGAAATATTAGTCTCAAACATGGACCTAGCCGTCTAAAAAGAAAATAGCAGGTTTCTAAGGGTTTCCAGAATTAAATATGTACCACCTCAAGCAAATAATAAAGTACTGCAACTGAAATAAAATGCAATTTGTCACGCTATGTGCAAAAAGTCTAGAATGTCCTTAATTAGTAATAAATGATACGTAGCTCTGGCATCTCTTTCATTTTATATCGTGATAATGAAAATAAGCTGCAAAATTTACTAGTGATATTTTCCGTTTTTACGTACACATTTCTGTGAAAATGTAACAATAATGTATACTTTATTTTTAATTTATTACTATTACAAATTAAAAATATTATTGCCCGTATCATATTCGGGGTCTCGTATAAGCGACCCTATTTTATCATTTCTTCCCGTTGTCTGCAGTATCTCGTTCAGTGATGCTGATTACCTGCTATTACATTTCAAAAGAACTAAATTTTCTCTATCCAGTGCTGTTGGATAGTGTATTTATAAACCAAAGTAAAATATAAACTGAGTACTAATTACAGAGGCATACTTAACACATCAAATTTATAAACATTTACAAAAAATATTAAGGTGTCTATTAGAGTCGGACAAACATAAAGGCAGGTTGCGCAGTAGCATTCCTCCATATCACTTGAACTACCAGTGTATAGTATGTGCGAATGAAAGAAAGTCTGCCATCTCTGAGTCTTTCTGTGTAGTGGCTTCTCTCTAACACGTTCGTTTGTGTTCACAAATATAATTGCCCGGATAGTTCTTCCATTTATGAATCATGTAACTAATTCACGTAAATATTTTATGCAATTTTCAGCCTATCATTAACAATAAAAACGAAACCTATATTACTCCCTTTCTTCACATATGTATATATTAAATATTATATATATATATATATATTAAACTTAGTTTTCATTAATTCTAAAATATAGATCATTGTGTTATTTGACATAAGAACCATTTAATTAAAGGAATATATAGTAAGTGATTTTTAATTTCGTGCATTAGCTAGCTATCTAGTTTTCGAAAGTGATAAATCTAGTATTAGGCATGCTAAAATATAATGAAACGAACAGAAGGAAGTACTGAAGTAATGCAACTAAAACACCCCATTCCTTTGAAATTAACATGCATAAAACGTTTAAATTCGAACGCGATGTGAAGTGTTCTTTCATGCCAGTAGAAAAGATAATGGAAAGCACAGAACTACATGCGATTCGATCCCATAGGTTTTCTGAAAGTACAGAAACATGATCTTTCTACCTTGCCAATTCCAAGTCTTCTGGGAACAATTGAGCAGAAGTTGGAAGAAAGACAAAGTCGTAAAGATACACTGCCCTAGGGACATGTCTATGTTGGTGTTCTCTCCTCTTTGGTATAACCAGCACAAAGTAAACCTTTGTGAATGCTCAGCACGCTTCCGTTATTGCACTGTAAGCTCTTTCTGCTCGCTGCTTTTGTTACAAATCATGCATTTAGAATAGAACATTGCTCGTTAATGACTTTTCCCATTTTCAGATATGACTGTTGTGTTCCCTTTGTTTATTTCGCTTTGACGGACGTAATTATTAATAAGTTATCAGTTTCCAGGAGTGGCAGAAGAAATTATAACAGCTCTCATTTATTAAAAACTAGATCACACATGGAGAAATACATGCTAAAACATAAAATCTTCATAACTTCATCAAATTAATATATCCAATGCCTTACAGTATTTTAATTTTCACCAGAGGTCATTTCTTCCTCGTTTTGTAACCGTCCTCCTACACCTCTGAGGGAACGCTGAGGAAGACACAGCGTACCGTCCGACGGGTAACTCCAGAGATATGTATGAGGGCTGTTCAATAAAGAATGATCACCTTATTTTTTTGACAATGTACCTTTACTCATCCTCATAATTTCGATGGTCCTTCTCAAAATAGTCTCCCCTGAATGCCATGCACTTGTCCCAGCGTTTCTGCTAGTCTTCAAAGACATGCTGGAAACCATTTTTAAGAGATCCTTCAAAACTGCCTTCGCTACTGCTTCTGATTATGGATAATGCCTCCCACGAAGGCGCTTCTTCAAGTTAAGGAATAGAAAACAGTCACATGCAACTAAATCTGAAATATAGGGACTGTGAGGTATGCACTTCACGTTGATTTTTGCAAGATATTCAGCAACAACATTGGCAATATACGGCCGCTCATTATCGTGGTGCAGCATCCAGCCTGCTTCATAGAAATGTGATCTTTTGCGCTTGATATGGCACTGCAATGTTTTCAGGACATCCCTGTAGTATTGTCCAGTTACTGATGTGTGTGCAGGTACAACATACTGATAAATAATTCCATGAATATCAAAGAATGAGATGACCATAACTTTCCCAGCAGAAGCAACCACTTTTGCTTTTCCGGAGTTTGGTGACCAAGGAGATGTCCACAATGAGCTTTGATGTTTGCTCTCAGGATGTAAATGATGTAGCCAAGTTTCATCAGCAGTGATTACGTTTGAAAGAAACTGCGGATCTTCCTCTAACATCGACTTTAACTGCATGTTACCTTCATTGCAGCGGTAGGCGATACTGGACATGTCTGAACTTGCCTGGTTCTCACAGGCGAGAACCAGGAGTACCAACAATGAAACTATTACGACGAGTTTGTTTCACATTAAGCTAACAGAATATAATAAGATTTTAATTTTAGTGCAAAAAATTATGATCGAAAAAAATTATGATCATTCTTTATTGAACAGCCCTAGTAGATCAAGAACGGGAATGTAGCTGCGCCACTTGCTGGATTTGTCAGAATAAATCTACTGTGGTACTTATATGATTCTTAACAGTATTTACTCACATCCACTGCTCGTTTGTTTTCAGAAGTATGTGTTCCATTTCTTATACTAAATTGAGTTTCCTTCTTAGCTGTTTATAACTGACACTTGACTCTACCAGTCCCTATCATTTCCCTCTATGAATGGCTTAAAAGAGCTTCAAGAATAAAAATAATGAATCAATGAGTGATTTCGGTATGAGACGAAGGGGATAGTTATAATTAATTATGATAAGTTCTGTAGTAGCTGGTGTAAATAACTATAGGAAGGCTGCCCATTGAGGTGCATGTAAAATTACTCAATCTTGTGGAGGGTGGGGTGGTTCCGTAGTGAGTTGCCGGCAGATTTAAAATGTACACTGTTTATCACAAACAATAATTATGAAGTTGATACATAAGCAAAATTTCTGAATTATCTGATGTCTCGAAGGACTCAATGACGATATATGGAACATTCGTCAGAAAAATGTTATAGCGATCTATTTTTGAATTCCCCAAATATTTCATCGATGCATCGTTAGTTAAAGCAATAATAATAGTAACTAGTAGTCACAAAGCTTCATTAAGTGGACTGTTTTGAGACCGGTAATAGCATTGAAAACTCAGACAGTAGCATTCATCTTTGCCGAACTTTCAAGATAAGCTAAGCAACTTGTCAGTCAAGGAGCTAAAAGTTATGTATTCTGAGGTGGGAATCAAGCTTACCTGTTTTTAATTTTCGACCACCAACATTGTCATATCCGACTTAAATGAAATGGGTGAAATTATGTTCAAATGGGCCCAGAGTCCATAGAGTTTACAGATATCTGACATTGGTCTTTCATGATAAGGGAAACCCCCGGAGGAGACCTTGTCCAGGTAATTCACTCTGACCGAGATTCGAACGTGGAACCTCTTGAACGTGAGGCAGACACGCTATTATCTACGCTACCGACAATACCTTCAGGCTGTCTCGGCGCGTCGAAGTCTCAGGCTCGAATACCATTCTCGGTGTCTCTTCTTGTCCAGATGGCCTCCCGTAGGGGAGGGGATCGGTCCCCTTCAGCTGCCGTGGTGCGGGCGCTGCGGATCCTAGCCCTCGTGGTACTTCTGATGTTACTAGAGGAACCTTGGGCCGAACATTCGAGCCCCTCTCTGATTGGGAGTTGTTCGGATTGGGTTGGACTCGAGGACGCAGTGGTTCCTGATATCAGTGGGTGATCGGGTACGTCTCCGGATAGGGTTGAGGGAAGCCATTAATATTCCCGCGTACTAGCCAGCAGAGCTAGTAGAAGGTGTGCTAGATCACCAGGCGGCCCCACCGAGGTCATATCGGTAGCCTTCCCATTTTGGAGTTGGCGCGCGTAAGTGGCGTATCCATTTCCATCCCGTCTTGAGGCCATAGGACCAGATGTGGGGGCTTGTTAGTCTCTAGGTCTTGCCCTATGGAAAGCCCCACGGAGACGCCGGGTGCTCTTTTGTGACAGCTCGGTAACTCCACGGTCGAAGGGGGCCCGGGCCCTTGGTCCTACGGGTCCAGGACTAATGGGAGTAGAACCTCTGACATTAATATTAACGTAACGTGTCCAGATGACCATCTTTGTAGAATCTCGTTCGGTCGTTTCTAAGGGATTATTGACCAAGGCTAGGTTTACCTCGGTGGAGAGTCAAAGATCTGTGCTTAGGTTAGGCAAGTGATAGAGGAGAACTAGGCCGGAGAGATAGGAACTGTAGTTAATGACGACGCATATCTTTGCCAATTTAAATGAACACATGTCGACGTTAAATACATTCCTAGTGAATCAGTCTCATATCTACTCCGGATTTCACGGAATCACAACACAGGTTACGTTTATGAGCACGTCTGATATTACTAAGCGCAATACTTGCCTGCATTCGCTGTTTCTAATAAATATAGCTTCCGCATGAGGACCTTTCACGGAACGCTTTGATTACGTTTGTACGTGAATCCCTTCCCTATACCAACATAAATTTTTGTAGCACCTATCGGAAGTTACTGGGCTTTGAATATGATATTTCACTGTTTTATATAGAAAATATACCAAGTTCTGAAAGTCAATACATTTTCTTTGGATTGGTCAATTTTTCCCACAGTTGTAAGCGTCGGACTTCTATGGCATCATTTTATGTAATCTTCTCTCATTGGCTTCAGTACCATATCGCATGACTTCCTTTACCACATACACGGTATTTTCCCTCTCTCTCCGATGGTTCGGCTACGCCACGACTAATGTGCCCAGAACGAATACAGTGACAAAATTACTTTTACGCAGTACAAAGTACTTTCTCGCCGGGCGCTAGAAACATCTTACCCCCTAGCCTCAAAAAAATGTCATGAGTTTGCGTAAACTACAGATCCAGCAACATTTTAACACAGGCGAAAATTTTCTGTATATAAAATTAACATTACTGCTTCACATATATGGGAATATGATGCACATAACAAATTACATAATATAAACTTTATTATAAAGTTAGTGGTCTCACGGGGAGGAAGGAAGGTAAAATGGATAGCGTTAATGATTTTAATTTACGTCCTCCAACGTTAAGTCATATCGGACGATGAATGAAATGAGTGAAATGATGCTCAAATGAGCCCAGGGTCCATAGAGCTTAGAGTTACCCAACATTCGTCTTTCCGGATAAGGGAAAACTCTGGAAAAAGCCTTATCCAGGCAACTCACCCTGACCGAGATTCGAACTTGGGACCTCTTGAGCATAGGTAGCGTTAATGTTTTATTACGAGGATTATACTTATAAGAGAACCGAATAAGGTGGCTTCGTGGTGTCAGGCTCGCCTTCGGTGGGTCATGTTAGAAGCACAAAGGACAACAAAGGACATACTGTATTCTGTAAGTGCAGTGCTCTTCTCCAGTAGTTAGAGACTGCTCCAGCTTATCCTAAACTCTCCAAAGCAAACTTTGACCACGATGATAATGGATACAGCTAAACACCTGGAGAGAGGGGTGGGAGTAACACTGCAGTCTAGAGTCCGAGCGCCCGCGTGCCAGTTGTAATCAGGCATTTTTAAAAGACTGGCTTCCGAGCATCAATATTCAAATATAGTCGCTAGATAGAACGCAGATTACAGGACCAAGATTCACTAATAAGTAGATAAAAACAGGCGTGATGCTGTACACAAAAGCCAAAATACCTTTTGAGGGACGAGGGTAGCTGCTAATCTGTGATATCCCTGACTATAGTCCAATGAGAGTAGCTTATTTCCTCCCAGTCTGGTTTTGTTTCTTGGTAATTCCTATGCCTTTTGGTATTATGCAAGTGAACCTGCTTTCTTGGAGGCGTCATAAGAAAAAGCTGAAAAGACACACACCTTCAAACAATATATCAGACCCCCAAAGATACATCTAAATCAAATTAGTCTAGAGAAAACAAAGAACAATATTATTTGAACTTGGACATAACTTTTGGCCGCCACCAAACTACTTGTTCAAATCCAATAAATACATTTATTATTTACTTAAACTTAAGTAAAATCCTTCTGTTAAAGAAGTACATGATTTTATCATTAATACATCCAAAATTCTTTTAAAGTATGTATGATTATGTAGCACACATGAAAATAATAGATGACAATATATACGGAGCTACAGGAATTTAAAAAATATGCTATTATTAGTAAACAGTAATAAGAAGGTTCTTACTTGGAACAGTTATTGGTAAAAATGTACGGTTTATTTGTACCAATAATTACTGCCAGTCTTATGTCCTGGGACGCAAATTAAACTGTATATGGTATTATAATAAAAAGACTACATGAAGAAGCATGAGAAGACACACCAGCTTTATAATTTATATAATTTCCATTGTGTATCGGATACACAATGGAACGTATTTAAATTACACTGTATCCTGAAACAAAAGCTGCAACACTATCTTGTTTTTCATTGATTTAGTAATATGTTAGCGGCAGCATGCTACTTGCGAAGTCAAACATTTCAATGTCAGCTGTAGACAGTAAAGAGGACAAAGTGGCGTGAGCTTCTGAAGTTATTATCGGTCGTTTCTCAACGACCTTGTCCGTGTCATAAATCACTAAAACTGCCGAGCGTTCAGAGCATCAGCTTTATACCTCATGCGTTACAAAATGCCATACAGAAACGAAACTGGACCTGCTTGTCATATAAATGAATCATGTTCCAAGATGACTTTGGATCACACAAATTAATGGGTTAAAATCTATGCTAGTACAGTAGTATCTTTCTGCATTTCTCCGTCTCATTTTGATTGCATGCAGCAAAAAATGTACACTTTTATTCAAAACATCATTGCCTCATTCAAGCCCTTCACCGGAACTTCTACCTTGTTTTTGAACAATAGCTATTAGCAAAATCTGCTAACGATTCTCATTAGGAGGGTGAGAATCAACACAGCGTCTAATTTTCTATTGAAAGTTGTAAGTTTGCAAACCGTAAAGTTAGTGCACAGCACTTTCCTCCTTTTCGAAGCTGAACAGCATCTGAACCTGAATTTGATGTGAATCAAATCAGCTATTAGGACCCTCTTCACTCCCATTAAAAATTATTTGAAAATTTAATTGGAAAAGTTGCTAGATTACGTAAACAAACAGTGGCGATAGTAAAAAATGTAACATTATTCTTACGATAATACTAAATTATATATATATATACCATTAACTATTCAATAATGCCAACATTACTGATAGATGGAAATATAGTCAGACTGAAAAATTCAATGTCATAGCTGGGATTTGAACCACGGATCTTCTGGCTGTCGTCCAGCCGCTCTAACCTTCGAGCTACTACGGCCAACGTGCCGACATGAAATTAAGTTCTCCAACTGACTTGTGTTTCTCCCGGTAAACCACTTAGGAGTTCTCACAAGCACATGAGACAACTACCTTAATGGCGACTTACTATGCTGTAAGTACTTTACGGTGCGGACTTTATAGTGAACGAGTCAGTTGGAGAATTTAATGTCATGTCGGCACGTTTGCCATAGTAATTCAAGGATTAGAGCGGCTGAACGGCAACCAGAAGTTCCGTGGTTCAAATCCCGGCTATGGCATTGAATTTTTCAGTCTGACTCTAATTTTCCATACTTCAACCTACACACGGCCAGTGTGAAAGAACAATTAATTTCCATTAGTGATAGATAATTAAAATTTACTTATATATGAGATAGGTGATACCAGCTTTAAAAGATACTCGATTCCCGATTCAGATACTCGATAATTCTCTACTTCTAGTTTCAGTACAGATTAGAATTTTGGGAGAACTGTACAATGACAATTGAGCTATACAGGAGCACATATTTAAAGAGACAACGCTTCAAACCACCATTGTTGTTATTTTGAAACTCTATATTAGACATTTAAAAGCAAAACAGCCCACTTTTATAAGTTTTAGTTCAAAAATACTAGCATTTTCACTATTTCGGGTCCAAGTGTACTTATTTTTCTGTTACATATGAGTTCTGCTGTGCTAAATAGCTTTCAGAGTAAACTGTTGCAGGTGGAATACACAAATACTTAACGGATATTTATTTTAATTATGGAAATTTTGTATTTGTTTTCCAATAATCCAGTGCACTAGAAGCAGCAGGTAACAGATCTTCATTGAGATACGCAGTGATTTCTTCTTGGTAATGTTAAATGGTACTGGATGTGGCACACCATTATTTTCTTGCATAATGTTAAGGTGCAGGTACCACATTCTGGAAATTTCTCGGCCTTTGCAATATTCTTCTTACGGAAATAATAATTTTCAATTTTAAAATAGAATAAAAATTGCAGAATCTCAACGAAGTATCGAAAATGTATCGAGCGAATGTTTTATAGTATCGTTCGATGTCAATATCCTGCAAGTATGGGGAGTATCGAGCTATTGGAAGTATTGAGGAAGGACCCCTAATATATATAATCAATATTATAAAGGTGTAAGTAAAGCTGGTAAGCTAACCTACTTGTCCACATTACCTACTCCATGCACCCATATATAAATGAACTATATTAGATCCTTAAACTTCTATATTTCTTACTTTAGACATTAAATACAGTATTTTGTTACTCATTTTCAACATTTAAATGTTACCTATTTTTCTTATTGATATCCAGTTACCATGTTGTTCATGTAGCAGTTTATTATCAATATCTTAAGAGTAGCAACCAGGTGTGGATAATCCTCCGCTGGTAATGCGTAATATAGTCGAGCTCTCCCTTGCGCTCAACGCTCCACAATTAAGATTGGTGGCGTGAGGAGGTTAAGGAAAGGGAGATTTTAACCGGTTCGAGGTGACTTGTAGCTCCCACATGAGAACTCTCATCTGTACTTCAGGAGTGGGTGCTTCCTGACTGGTTGTGGGTTGAATGATGACACCTCGAATTTGGTAGACGGAAGATTATTGTATTGCTTAGCCTCCTACGCTCGCCAGCGTAAAGTCGTCGTCGGTGTGGCTGTTGTATTTAGCGTCACTGTGAATATTCTGATGTGAAGAGCAGAGGCAGTAGCACTGCGTAGTCGAATTGGATATATTTATCGTCTTCCCTATATATTACTCTTTGTGCTAACTCTCACTGGAGCGATTGTTAGATATTGCACTTTCTCTCTGTGCATGGCGCGGAACTGTACTTGTTAGGCGGCGCCATATACGCGTCCGTCTCACGTAGAACTCAGGACAGAAGTGCTCTTACTAGCAAAACCTACTTTCCGCCATCACTTCGAATCATCCCCACTCTAGATATTTCTCGGAGTTTGCAAAATCACATGAACGAACATCAATTTTCTATTGGCTGGTAACTATCCCCACTTGAGATCAGTGTTCAGAATTTCCAGTTTCGGACTTAACATCAGAGGCGCTTTCTCTAACGGTCCGCATGCAAAAATTTATGCGAAAGCATGTGATCTGCACGTCGGTCAAAATCTTATAGCTTATTGTCAGAAGCACGCATGGGATTTTAACAATGAGTTGGTCCCCGACTGAGAGGCACCAAATTTGTCTTGAGGGAAAAACAGACAATAGCGTAGGGTTGTTTGTTTACAGGGATTGCAACGTGAGTTTATTGACCTTCGCAGAGTGGCCTTGTCACTGTCACGGTCTCCGGAGTATATGCTAACATTATGCCATGTATCTGTTCTGGTATTTATTTATATTTATAAATCTATCATTTATTTATATTTATTTGTTTCTGTCAGTCTCTCTGATATCAGGTTATATGTGCTCTCAGTGTTCCTAGGTGACAGGGGCTGCGTCAGGCTAGAAGTATATAAAAGGAAGGATAGAGAGAGAATCGAATCTTGTTAAACACAGGCTAATTAACGCTGTGCATTCTGCTAGTTGTCAGAAAAGAAAAGAAATTTAATCTTCGTTAAACATATACTTTTATGGGTACAACTCAGGAATCTCATTGGAGGCGAGCCTGTCTTTTTTATGCAAAAGACTGGAGCGGTAAGAGTAGAAACTCTTATGTTTAGGATTTTGCATTCTGCTTAGACGTTGTCTTATATGTGCGCATGCTGTAACTGGTTGTTTCCTTTGGGAAGTGTCTTATTTGTGTTCTTTTTATGTCCACTGATGAACTTCTGTTTTACTTTGTTTGCAGAGCATCACCTTACACTTCGTGGTGTTAAGCTTCGACCGATACTCCCGGGATGACATCATTGGAGAAGTGTTCTGTACACTTGCAGGAATCGACTTGTCCCAAATTGAGAACCAGTCGCTAACCGTCTGTCGCGAAATTCACCCAAGGAGTCTGAAGGTAATACAGCGCTCTGCTTCCTAATTGCAGGTTGTTTCTCTTTGCTTATAGTTCGCGTAATCATTCTTCAACACCACGATATATACATTAAACATTGAATGCGGATTATTCTCCTGCCTTCTGTAATGGTGAAATTTCACTGTAGTGAACTTACTCTCTAAATTAAAACTGGTATTGTTTTCACATATCTCTAAATAAAAGATTTGTAAATTATCTATTAGTATAATAATAATTTATAGTAACGACTTTAGCTCCACAATACTTCTAAGCTCATAAGAATGCTAAACTAGGGGAGATGCTCCAAGTACCGCGCACCTACGGTTTTTTCAAAATTTAAAGAAAATGCAACAGAGAACAAGTAGCGTGTTACTATTATCATGAAGCTAATAATATACGAAACAGCATTAGTAATGAAGTTCATGAACGCGAGTCATTTTGACTTTTAATAACTGAAGTAAATATTAGTGATAACTGCGCAGCTCAAAAACTGTTTCACAATACCGGACAGACGTAAATAAATACATATTTCTAAATAAGGAAGAGGAACTGCATAATAAATCACAAAATAATTATTCTTATCATAAATATTGTATTTTTGAGATAGAAACGGAGCACGGTGACATGAAAATGTTTTTTAAACGTTCTCTAGAGATTATCACAATAAAATAAAAATGTCTTAGAATTAATGAAATTTCTTTCTTTTTAACACAGTGATCAGATTCATAAAAATCAATGTTCTCTTGCCCTGTACATTCAATATATGTTCAACTCTTGCACGATACACACTGAACTCAAGCCTCTTCTGTGATTTCTAAGCAAATGGTACAGTCTGTTAGAACAGTTCAATCGACACTGGTTTTAGTTCGAAAATTTAATTTTCCTTTAGTCTTCTAAGGCTCTTCGCTATGTTGGCACAGAGTTAGAGCTAGGTTCTCTATTTATACTTTATTAATGTTAGTCTTACGTCCCTTTGCTATTGGTTTGTTATTTTGTTTTTGTGCCTTTTCCTGCAACATCAACTTATACAGAGTCGATGTTAATGCTTCAGCAATATATATTACTACTCCCAGGCTAATTTATCTTTCTATATCATTCTTTATTGCTTGTTTCATACTTTTTTCTAACCATTTTCCTTTCTTTTTGACCTCCATGTTGACAGAATGCATATAAATAAAAATTAATCTAATGTCAGTGCAAGTTCAGGGGATAAAAATATACCTTCCCGTACGGTACTGGGAGAATTGCTATCGTACGGTACTGAGCAACTCACATATATAACGTTATAGCACGGCCTGATTTTTTAAACCGACACTTATTTTGTGTTTGTGTAGTCTACTTAATACCAAATAATATGAGTACAAAGACAATTAGTTCTTCACCGGACAAGGCAGCAGCAATGTCAGCAAGTTATTAACAGCACAGCTCCAGTTCACTACACGACTTCTCTAAACAATAACTGCTGATTAAACGGTCAAAGAGGAGGGAAACTTTAAGTTGGTAACAAAGGTAGTTGTTTGTCTAAATACAAACCATGAGCTTCTACTATCTATCGGCAACTACGAGATACTGACACCGTGCGGTACTGGGCACTGTGCGGTACTGGGCGCATCTCACTAATACATATCATTGAACCATACTTATTGCAGGTCAACTGAATATTTTAGTTCCAGTTAGGAGCGTAATAATTGTCATTTTTCATAAATACCGTTGCTCATGTCAAATCTGCTCATGGATCAAATCCACATTCACTTCCTGGCCTTTAAAGGTTTTTATAGAAAGTTCGCCATAAATATAACAATAGCTTTATTGAAAGAGTAAATAGCTTTATTGCATTTAATTCTATACCTCGGATATCTTTTGTTGTGGAGTCGCTAAAATCGCCAATATTCTCATCAATTAGAATTTGTTGAGTTCTCTCTTCTACGACAGGTTCTTCCATATCTCGTCAATTTCTGTTACATTTGTCCGGATGTATTTCTAGAAGTCCAGAAGTGAATTGCTGTTTCTAGAAGTATTCATACCTCTTCGTGATTTTGCTTTTCTTTCAAAATGTTGCGCGCAGAACTTTCCGAGCTTCAGCAAATATTTCTTGTAGTTATGAATTCCTTTGTAAAGCTTAAGAGAGTGCATTGCTAAATACACTGGGCAACAAAAATAATTTTTGAATGTTTCGAGCACTTCATCAGGCAACTCCTACTAATTTTGGGTTGAGAAAATCAAATATGATAATGAAAAAATTTTATTAGCTCTAATTTCTATGATGTACACAACCTGGAAGTATTACATATTAACGGATTGAGAGAAAAGGATACATTTTAATTACATAAATACTAACAACAATGAAAGTGCATTTGATTTTTTTAACTGGTAATTACATGGTAATAGTTTTAAATTGCTGGAAAAATACTTCACAGATAGTCGAGTCTGAAGAAAATCATGTGGTGGCCTACTCACTTCGTGGTCTTTTAGCTTGCCTCTTGTGATGGAGTTCTACAGAATCCCTATACAAAGACCAACAGTAATCCGCAAGCCGTAATCCGGCCCTGATATCTTTGTTCCATAACAGAAATGTCCTGATGGAATCTCTCCCCATGTTCATCACTAACAGCTCCACAACTAGGAGGGCAAAAGTCTAGGTGGGAGTGGAGAAAATGGATCTTAAGGGACATGTTGCATCCAAGGTTACGGTATTTTTGCAGGAGTACTGTCACCAAATGCTTGTATTTGACATCTACGGTATTTTGACAGGTGTGCCAACTCCCTAAAAAATCCCCCAAATTTAAAATCTTCACTCTAAAAAATGAAATGTCACATTATCTTCAAAACAAGAGCTAATCTATCATTTTTATGGTTAGTTTTGAATTCATCAGACGGAATTTAAGCCCGAAACATTTTCATTGTTGCCCAGTGATATTGGCAATTACCTCACGAGTTTGACTATTAAGTGTTCCTTGAATTTTGACATTAAGGGAGTTAGTATCATAAAATTAACTTAATGTAAAAATCATTGACATCCGTATGATATTTATAATCAACTGTATAAAGGGCAGACGGTTGAAACTGCATCAAACAACGCGAGCTATAAGCCTGATGAAGAAAGGACATAAAGGATGTCATTATGGGTGTAAAAGTTAATATCTTCATTTGACTGAAATAAAATGTACAATGTGTTTATAAACGAGTACTACCAGTACTTCATGTTCTTCAACCAATCGTAGTTAATCTGATCAAATGCAACCAATGACACATTCTACGTGTATCTCCCTCAGTCAGTGAGATACCATATTCATTCGTGTTGCAGTCTTCTCCGTTGATTTTAAAGCATGTGAATCTGTAACTGGTTTAAAATGTACTACAGTTACTTGCACATATTTCTAACAATGAATGCAAATGCAACCCATCACATTTATGTACCCTTAATTATAAGTATGGAGTTAATTTTTGGTATTTGTGTGATAGATACGAGCGCAAGGACGTGGTGAATTGTTGGTGTCGTTGTGTTGGCAGCCGGCTGCAAACAGACTTACTGTGGTTGTACTCAAGGCAAGAAACCTCCCCAAAATGGACGTTACAGGACTAGCAGGTAACTTTCTAAATACTAAGGTACTTTTACTTTTATATACGATACTTTACCTCACTATGATACATTCATGCTCAGTAACAAAACTCTGGTGTGCACCTGTTCAATGATACAAGGAGCGTCCAGAAAGTAAGTTCTGTTTCAATTTATCTCCGCTGCAGCGCCGCGATCGCAGTTCCGCACATGAGCGGTAAGCGCTCTGTATTTAGCAACGGAAACGTGCGCTATTGTGAGATCGCTGTCAGCCACGTACGCTTTATTGTGCTTGTTTACAATGTCAGTATTAATTGAAAATCCCGCCGTTTGTGAAATCAGATATATGATTCGTTCTCTGAATACTAGGAAAGTGAAACCAATTGAAATTTATCGGCAAATTTGGGATGTCAAAAGGTGTTGTTTCTTCACGAAAACGCACGACCACACAATGCAAATGCGACAAAAATCATCCTACAGACTTTTGGCTGGGACGTGTTTGACTAACCCCCGTACAGCCCTGACCTCGCTCTTAGCGACTTTCATCTGTTTTTGCATCTCAAATCTTTCCTTGGCGGTCAACACTTCAACAATGACGAAGAGCTGAAAGAAAATGTTTCCAACTGGTTGAAGAAACAGACGGCAAACGTCTATGAAGAAGGTGTACAAAAACGTGTGCCTCGCTATGAAAAATGCTTGCAAAATTTCGGCAGTTATGTGGAAAAGTAGCCTAAGAGATGTAGAATTTTGTACAATAAATAATTTTTCTGTATCTGTACACAATTTAATTTTATTGCCAAACAGAACTTACTTTCTGGACGTACCTCGTATAATGAAATAATACCAGAGTAAACTGCATACATCAACTAAGGTATTGGATTGACAGAGTCGACATGATAAAGTCAATGTCACGGCCGGGATCTGAACCACGGATCTACTGGTTTCCGTCCAGTCCAGTCTATCAATCCAATACCTTAGACTGTATACGGCTAGTGTGAAAGAATTAATAATTTCCGCCAATGATCTTACATACATCAACTCTTAATTCTGCTCTGCTGCAGCAAACCATTATACCAGTGTTGCTAAAGAGAGATACAGAATCGTCAATACCCATTATACAAATATAACAACTTGCAACAAAAACTTCACTTAACTTAAGAAAATTGTTTTCTTTGACTGAAGATGCGAACAAGAGTTCGTGAAATCGATGTCAATTAGAAAGAAGAATTAACATCATTTTCTTAAGTGAAGTGAAGTTTTTGTTGCAAATTGTTATATTTGTATAATATTCATTGCTTCACTGTAGCTGGCTTCATTTTCTACGTAATCGTCAATATCTATTTTAGGAATAAACTGATTCAATTGTTCTCCACCACAAATCTATTGTATATAGACTTGTAACATGGAGGAGAATAACGCATAGCTGAAAATAATTTGGTTTTGTTTCTTATTTGGAGATATTTGGGAGTCAGACTTCCCTTTGGAAGGAATATAGATGAACAATGGGTAAAGTTTCCAGAGCTGAGATGATAATTTTCATTACCTTGCTGCTATGTTTAAAGTGTATCATCTAATTTTGAATCTCTAAATACTTTATATTGTCCCAAGCTTGCCCGTTTTTATGTGTTTGCAGTTCCTTAATATTGTGAATGTGCCCTATTCCCAATTTCTAGGTCTTTTATATGCTGGTAAAACAAGAAAACTTGAAACCGTTAATTACAGTGACGGTGAGCATGCTTCATCTATATATAGCCGCCTCGTATTTAAGATAGAAGTAATAACAAAAATTTGTTTTATTTCTGTTACTCTAGAAAGAAAAGCTAATTATGCAGATTCTAACATAAATACACATTTCATTTTGTGATGCAAAAATATTAGCATATGCATTTAAATACAATAATACAAAATTATATGTTCAGAAATATCTGGATAAAAATTATAGAAAGAATCGAATCGTTTCGAAACACTTCAGGCAGTCGTCTGAGGTGAATGGGATATTTTGTTCTATTTCTCTCCTTGCAACACTTCTGTACTTCATGAACATTTTTCATGTGTTTTAGATCAAGTCCCACAGAATCTTTATCGGGATAACATTCTATCCTACAACAATTATACCACCTTACGTTATTGGCAGAGGCAAAATTTTGTGGTGACAATTATTTATAAAATTCGCATTAATAATTTTAATTGGTGGTGCAATTCGCATTAATTTCGCGCAAATTTTCGAGAATAATTAATTAGTAATGACATGGCTCAAATGAAAAGTAACAGGTAAATATATTAGCATAACTGTTAAAACCCCTTTTTCCAAATTAGAACATGCTATTTTAAATCAACAGTTAGTAGGTAGCATGAATAAGATCAAATATCACAAATGAGGCATCGCCAAGCTGCAGCATACAACAAGTTGTGATATTTTCGCTTTTCATACTTGTTCTTTTGTCTGTCACAACTAAATTATATGTAGAGAAAAATCTCTCACTGTCAGCATTTGACCCCCGTAGGGGAAGGGATCCGTCCCTTTTAGCTGCCAAAGTGCGGGCGCTACGGACCCCTAGCACTCGTGGTACCTCTGACGTTACTAGAGGAACCTCGGGCCGAACATAACGAGCCCCTCCCGCATGGGAGTTGTTCGGATTGGGTTGGTCTCGAGGGGGCAGTTGGTTCCCGTCACCCACGGGCAATTGGGTACCTCCGGCCAGGTCGCCAGGGCTGCCCGGAGGGGGCAGAGGGTTGTCTTATAAGTCCCGGGGACTAGCCTGCAGAGCTAGTAGCTGGTGAGCTAGACACTGGCGGCCCTACCAAGGTTATTTGGTAGCTGGTTCATTAAGGACTGGCGCGTATGTGGCGTATCCACATCCGTCCTGTTTGCCGTAAGGCAGACGGGGGGGCAGCTTATAAAATAGGTGCTGTCCTAATGGAAATAACAGATGAGGCCCGGGTTCCCGGTCCTACGGGGCTGGGGCTTATGGGAAGTAGACCTCGGCGAGTATGTCAGCATTTGACATCGGCAACCAAAGACATTGAAGTGACTTTTCTCAGAAATTGCGGTAAGAATCAGCTTTTGACTTCAATGCCAGGAGTGCTGTCACTACATCTAATCTGTTATCGTTACCATCATGTATTTGCTGTTCAAAAATTTCACAAAGCTCTTTGTAATAAAGGAGCAAATCAGAATCACAAGTAATACCACTGATTTTAAAAGCATTTATTTGTTTAAATGCTTCCATTACATGATTTAAATCACCTGTACTTAATTTAGTAACTAGCCGAGAAGGCTCAAACAAATGCTCTAAAGCATTTATGGTTATTACATCATCAGTTTCTTTTGCATAATTGAGTTTAATTTAGACAAACTCATACGGCAGCAAACTTTTAGATTCCCTTCTAATGCTTTTCTAGCACTGGGATCCATGATATGATCTACA
Organism: Mantis religiosa; assembly: GCA_030765055.1. Taxonomy (NCBI): domain Eukaryota; kingdom Metazoa; phylum Arthropoda; class Insecta; order Mantodea; family Mantidae; genus Mantis; species Mantis religiosa. The sequence goes on from CM060953.1 coordinate 80,896,920, forward strand.
AATGCACTTACTCTGTTTCCAAAGTGACCACTCTTTAATATTTCACATCTGCTTCTCAGCGTGTTAATTCGGGATAAAACAAGATGAGCAACAGCTTTTTTATTGAAGCTCTAATATTGGATCTGTTATCATTCAGCAATTTTCAGAAACAAAAATTGTTGCTGTTGTACCTATACAATATTGCAGCACTTGGCATCGCAAAATGACCATTTAACAAATTTTGCGCAGGAACTGAAAGCTTTTCTTTTAGAAAAGAAATCCAAAATTGCATAAAAATAGCTGGCAATGTAATCTACCGAGTTAAATCAGCTAGACCAGCGTGTCAGTACAGGCAATGGGAATACTTTTAACTTCTAAATCTGGGTAGTTTTCAGTGAGGTATTGTTTGTATTCGTTTTTTAACTTTCTGGCATTTCTGAACACATTCTTAAACCCTGAGGGACAATATTTTCATGTTAATGTAATGTCTGAGAGTAGCTTGCTAGAAGTTCAGTACCTTCTCAGTACCTTTAGTTAGAATAATAGGAGTGTTTGCTGTGCACGGTGTGGTATCCAATAAATAACATTTCCAGTTAGCGTACGACAAACAGTTCTCAGTATCACGGACTAGACGGATGTTGTGGTGTCAGTTTGTTGTTACACCGCTTAACTGTTATTTCAGTACGCATGATGACGTCATTGTATTTGCTTTCTTCCTCCTCCTCCTCCTCTTCTTCTTCTTCTTCTTCTTCTTCTTCTTCTTCTTCTTCTTCTTCTTCTTCTTCTTCACTCCAAGGACTAGGCAATGCTGCCTGTTCCGGCTTAAAACACGTCTAACCATCGTTTTCGTGGTCTTCCCGGATGTCTCTTTCCTCTAGGTTTATAGTTTATAAGTCTTCTTGGGATCCTATATCTCGGCATACGCGCAATATGCTCTCTCTATTCATTCCTATAATTTATTATTTTTTCTTCTAAAGAACTTATTTCTAAATATTCTCTTATTTTTTCCTTTGGAATTTTATCTGAAAGAGTAAATCCCTTTACTGCTCTTAAAAATCTCATTTCGGCAGCTTGTACCTTGTTTTTGTCTGCTTTTGTTAATGTCCATGTTTCAGAACCAAAAAGAAAAGCAGGCACAGCCATTACTTTATAACATTTCATCCGTGTTTCTTTTCTGGTTTTAGATTTTAGGCTTCTGTTTATTATGCCGCATATTTATTGAAACATTGGTAGTTTATTTTTAAAATCATTTTCATATTTATATGTTTATTTATTTATATTTATATGTTGTTTTATCGCTTGTAAATGGGCTAATTTCTTGTCTATTATTGCGTTTGAAATGTCTTCATTCCATATTCTTAATCCTTTATTCTTATGATATTTTCTTTTTTCGCCCAACACTTCGTTAGCTATCGTTTCTACAGCTTGTATAGTATTCTCCCATTCCTCATTGACATCCTGTCTTATTTCTTGTTTTTGTAAGTATGCAGATAACCGTCTTTGAAATAAATCTTTTATGCTCTCTTCTTGTAATAGATATATTTTGAATGCTTCTTCGTTTATTCTTTCATGACGTTTCATTTCCCTCCATCTTGTTAAAAGGTGTATCTTGGATACTAATAGATAGTGATCAGTTGATATATAACTTCCTCGATATCCTCTTACATCTTTTACTTGTGATGATAATTTTTTGTTCGTAATAACATAATCGATTAATGATCTAAATCCTCTTGCGCTCCCAGTAAATTTATGGATGTCTTTTTTCCTAAAAAATGCATTCATTATCTTTAATTTGTTAAACGTTGCAAACTGTCTCAATTTTTCACCGTTAGTATGAAATTAAATGTGTAGTGTTTAACGCCCGCTTTTACTACATACGGCATCGCAGGCGATGACACTGATGATACATGAGATGAAGATGGAGCACCGGTGGAATGAGATGGCGGGGGAAACCGGAGGTCCCGGAGAAAACCCTCCCCAGCGCCGTTTTGTCCACCACAAATCTCACTTTGCGGTCGCCTGGGATCAAACCCGGACCGCCTTGGTGAGAGCCAAGCGGTCTAACCACTCAGCCACGGCGCGTCACCGTTAGTATTTTAAGTATCTTCACCAAATGTACCTATGACATCTTTAATCGGTAGTTTACCTACTCTGGCATTCAAATCCCCAGATATTATAAGATAGTCACCTTTGACATATTTACTGACTTCCTTACTTAGTTCTTCTTAGTTCTTCTTCTATTGGCTTTGTTAAATGTTAAATTTTATGTTGCTTTCGTTAAATTTGTAAACATTTGTTTCATGATTCCATGCTATGAAGACACGAATGTTAAATTAAAGTTATATTTATGCAATTTGAAATAAATGTAAATGTTTCTATGCAGACTAAAAATAATAGAAATTTTCTCATTTATCGCTAAAAAAACACTCTCGGGAAACATTCCCAAAAATTGGTGAAAAAATCTTTAAAAACAAAACCTCTTGCCTCTGGTTATTGGATCTTCGTACGGATAGCCGTTCTGATATTTAAAAGAATCACTTGTACCCCATTGGTAGTTTCTGCATTTTCCTTCAGATTATTTTTTAAAAATTTAAAGTCACTGGCGGTAATTCATATTTCTTTCTATGGAACGCCCTGTCTTGCCTCCTTTCTTTACTACTTTTTATCTTATCAGGATTTAAATAGAAATAAAAAAAGTAAAATAAAATCAAACCTACGTCACTAAAACGACTGTCTTTCAATGCAAACCTTTAAAGCCAGGTAGGCTGTATTAGCGATTTATTTCAAAAATAAAACTATGCTAGTATGGACGAATCATGTACCACTAATAATTTATATTAGTTGCATCCAAAATATACTCTTAGCTTTAGCCAATTTTCAACTTCATGCGGCTTCATATCAGATTGTATTACGATATGCCATATAACATCGCATACTAGTTTTATTGCGTTATTTGTACATATCCTTCAATCAAATAATCAGTCAATTGATGATGAATGAGAATGTCCTGTTTTGTAATTTACTGTAGTATATTAATCGTCCATTGACTTCCTCCTTGTCTACTCCGTGTATTAAAACTCACCCTCATTCCCTTGCCAAAAGACCAGAAATAACATTTGAGAACATTGTCTCGCCGTGTGAGTGCTTTGAGGAACTTTGTTATAGAGTTTCTCCGAGGAGACGAAGTAGGTAACTTAGTTTGGCAGTTCCCCAGTGGCCGGTAATCCACGAAGAGTCTAGACCAATATTTGTGGATAAGGAACTAAGGAAATTCTTGGAAAAGGAAGTCAGAGGCACAGAAATGTCAAGATAAACTTCTAGTGCAGAATATTGTAGATATGAAGCATAGAAGCTTTTCTTCTGGTTGTCTTGAAACTATAATATATATAATAAACTGTTCCATTTCTAGGAAAACTTTATGTATAAGCATTTTCTATAAAAAGCAAAAATATTAATACAACTAAAGTTTTAAATTCTGTCTTAATTCTATATTTACCGTAAGTGTGTAACATATAACATTAAAATGATAAAATGTGTTTACTTTCTCTGTAGCATATAGTAAATAGGGCAAGTATTGCATTCCACCCAAAGACTTCCTAAAAAGGGCTTATTTTGATTTGTGTGTATGTGTGTATCTATCAACAGCATAACTAGAAAACGAAGTATCAATTAACTATCAAAACTTGATGCTTATGTTCTCCATACTCCAAGACACAAATTTTCAGCGAACACAACGACTCCAAACTATTCCTTACGAAATGTTTTCGATTTTATCAGATACGGTTGTTTTGATAAAAATACCTTTAATTGTCATCTCTAATAATTACTGTTAAAGATATTTTATAACAAATGAAATGTATACCTTGAATTTCCTTGAAATAGCCTCAGAAGTCCCTTGACTTTTGCATAACCTGGAAACCATAAAAGATGGACATTATTTTACTACACAAAAATTTAGTTTCCCTTATGCTATATATATGTTTTGCCAACCATGTGCGATATATTCCCCATTAATGGCTTGCTTTTTCAACACATTTTCTTAAATGAGAAGTGATGAAACTAAGAGAATGAAATTTTAAAGCTATCGATATCAGTATGGTTTATTTATCCAACGTTGTTTAAAGTTGTAGAAGTTTTCTAAACAATATAACATCCAGTGAGCTTATTAAAATATATTTAATTTAAAAAAGGTATCAAAATATGACTTTAATATGTACAACTGAGCAATTGACAATTCTGCAAATTTATCAGATAAACGGAAACGATTGTGAGAGAAGTTGTATTCGCAGAACAAAAGAAATTAGCCCGCCTCGGTAGCGTAGATGGTAGCGTGTCTGCCTCACGTTCAAGAGGTCCCGAGTTCGAATCTGTCAGGGTGCGTTACCTGGAAAGTTTTTTCTGTGGTGTTCCCTTATCCTTAAAGACGAAAGTCGGATAGATCTAAGCTCCATGGACCCTGGACACATTTGAGCATCATTTCACCCATTTCATTCACCGTCCGTTATGACTTAACGTTGGAGGACGTAATATTAAAAAAAAATCGTTTTTCTATGACGCAGTTGCTATGGCCAAGGATAGCGGGAGTTTGAAATTGTGATCGGATAAGCTGCGCGTTTGATCAGACCTGTCGGTATATAACTAGAACCTTCTGGATGTTTCTCCATCTCGAACGTTCCTCATATCTGTTTCATTTTCCCACGTCAACAAGCCTAGTGGAATTCGTGAGAGAGAGAGAGAGAGAGAGAGAGAGAGAGAGAGAGAGAGAGAGAGAGAGAGAGAGAGAGAGAGAGAGAGAGAAGAGAGAGAGAGAGAGAGAGAGAGAGAGAGAGAGAGAGAGAGAGAGAGAGAGAGAGAGAGAGAGAGAGAGAGAGAGAGAGAGAGACGGCAAGTGCGTTTCTGTTATGACGGTAAGTGCTGCTCTTGAGCGAGTGCTCCTATTCCAAGGAAAGAGAGACATTGTGTTCGACTCTATAGTGATTATAGCTTCCGGGAGAAGAGGCTACGACGGGCTACTTCGTAAGGCGACTACGTTGTGGAGAAAAGGGAATTGAATGTAACAGCAAAGTGAACTAGTATAAACAGTGGAACTGGCTCACATTAGGAAGTGACAGTGTCAAGTAAGGAAGTATAAGTGAAAGTTGACTGAGCTATTAAATAGACATGGAAAACAAATTAGTGAAGTGAGGGTTCGGAAATTGGACTAAGTCGCAATAATATGGCATCTTTGTAAGACACGTACATTGAGAACTAGTAGTTGACTGATTTCATTTGAAAACTCTCATACGGACATTAAATCAGGTGGTTGTGTTTCTTACTTAGTTTTCAGAAATGCCCCACCGTCTGTTGGCGTAAAGATATGCATCTCATACTATTAAAGGTATTTTTTCTTACGACAGACTTTTCAACTAGAAAAATATTTGTCTGAAAATCTATGAAGCAACTTCTGTTACTGGAAGATTTAACACACGTAATGGATACAACGGTATCTAATAAGTATTGTTAATACTAAAACTTCCGAGATATTTCATACTGCTTTCAGTTACAAAATAAAAAATACGCTATTCTCTATAATTTAGAAAACTGTATAATGCGGACGCATTGTATTTCATTTGGCAATGCATTTGACATGCTCAGTCTTCATTATTCAATTAGCTTGAACGTTCATAAAATTATTGTTTGAATAATTAGATTGAATTGTTTTTATGGCTTTCCTCATCCCGTATTCTGAGGTTTCAGCAATGAAGTTGAATTTCACTGTGTGAAGTTACTCTGAAACATTATTCCCTTAAAGCGCCTGCTAGATATTTACAGTCATTTGCATCTAAATGGAACAAAATGGTTTCCCAGTAACTGTTGCAGCGCCACCGGCCTTTCCATTTTCACTGTACTGCCTACCACAGGATATATGTAACTTAAATAAACTTCTTTCCACAACACGAACGTCCAAATTTGAAATTACGACATCGTGCTACGAATGTAATGAGCTTACACTGGACTCCGTGGTAATGTTACCATTATTATCATCTGGTAAAAGTAAAACTGAGATATCTGATAATAATGATATGATAACGATACTGTTAATGATGATAATGGTATTTTTTATAACTTACGTCCTCCAACTTTAAGTCATATCGGACAATGAATGAAATGGATGAAGTGATGCTCAAATGAGTTCAGGGTCCATGGACCTTAGAGTCATCCGACATTCGTCTATCAGGATAAGGGAAAACCCCGGAAAAAGCCCTTATTCAGGTAACTCACCCTAACCGAGAAGTGAACTCGGGACCGCTTGAATGTGAGGCAGACACGCTATCACCTACGCTACCGAAATACTGCACATAACAATACCGTATATGATATTGTGACACTGTGGGTTCGTAGAATAAAAAGTCCAATTTGCCGAAATTCTAAATGTCCTTTATTTCCGTAGAAATACGCTGTTCAAAGCTCACGTAACAACATTACATCACATATCACAATCTACAGCACCAAGGTCCATGACAATAACAAACATTAGCTTTCGTTACAAAAATTCACAGCTGACTCTCGTTTTACAACACATTCTTGGCGAGTCGTGCCTTCTTAAATACCCCATTGATAAATTCGAGACTTTTCCAGAAGAATGAAGAAACCGAATATTCTATCACATTTCAGAAGCGTAACTTAATCTATGCCACCAAATCCTTTATCACAGCTATCTTTGTTTGCCGGCCCCTTTGTGTACACTAGCCGTGCTATCGTTAACTGCTTATGCAAGCTCTTTATTACCGTGAAATACTATCCGCCGTCTGTTATCTACTTATGCCCGTTGCCACGACAATGTGAAATGAGACTATAAGAACGAAGACAGGCATGACTGATATGACAGGTGTGACGATTTTTAATTTTAAGTCATAAATTATTAAAAGATTTAAAAGAAATTACTGAATAAGTTTACGGATCAACTTTCTCTGAAGCAACGGGATTTCCTGGTTTACATTATTATTGGAACTACCTTCCTTATGACATTTTATCTCGTTGAGAATGTCATAAAGTAAAAAATACGAGTAAGAGAAACAAAATCCGGTAAGTTGCTGTATCTTATAAGATCCATATTTTGACAAAGTGACAACACCGCGAAGCTATGCTAAACTCACTTTATTTACCACTTAAACTGGTAGCCCAGCGCTAAGATACATCTAATTTCACTTCTATTAATGCTCAGACTGGACCGTAAACATTGCTGTAGCGCTAAAGTTTACTTAAGCCTCTGTTGTACACATTAACATGCGCTGTTTCGTGTAATAAATTCACGCTGCTCACAGTTCACTCCTCGATTCGCTTTCTCACCAGCTCTTCTGGGCTGACTTTAGTGGTCCCCCCTTTTTAGTCCAATGTTCTTAAAATATCTGGAAATAGTGTTGTGTACCAGGACTGTAAGGGGGGTGAAAGACTTACAAACCTAATCTGCAACTGGGGCTGTAGCTACTGAAAGGGTAGAGCGAAAGAAACATCTAAGTCAAACTGAACTGAATAACTATGTTTCAAGATGCCTAGTATTTCTACAGGGCACTCCCTTGATCTGGATGAGATCAGGGGCGCTTTGGTAACATTAAATACATAATAAAATAATGCAACTTTACCTTTGGCGATGTGTTGTTTGTATGGCTTGAACCTTGTGTGACTGTCAAAAGGTGTATGATCTGGTACGCCCTGCTGGCTATCTTACTCGTGGTAGCACTTTGAAATAAACTCTTGTTGGTTCTTACAGAGACCAGCAGCAAGTCCCCTCTGAAATCTCTGTGAAGTCTCTCCCCTGGGGGCTAACTCAACCAAGCTTAAATAGGGGTCCTACCAAAAAGTCAACTCAGCCATTCCCATGCTAACTGTTAATTTGCAACATATTGTGCAGTAATTGTTTACAGCATTGAGCACTTGTTTAAACCTGTTACTGACCAACTAAGCATTATTTCCCTTGATCAACAGGATGTGTGATTCATTGTTTAAAACATGGAGAACAAGTTGAGGCCTGTTACAGGCCACCTGTGAATTATTTTCCTAAGCCAGCAGGATGTATGATTCACCAGTCCAAAGTACATGTTTTGCCAGTTAGCAGAATTTACACTTAATCATACAGATTTTACATACAGCTGTGCCCAGACTCAAGGCATCGAAAATAAATGTTACAGAAATTTCCAAATCTTGCTCAGCCTATACACGCAACAATAGATTGTTCTAGATTTGCTGAAATCAATAGACTCGAAACTTAGTGCCAGAAGAAGAGAATTATTTCCTCTGCGATGTTCTCGAACGCGCCTTGGCCGGCAAATAACAAAGGTGGTGGGATGGGATCACTCACGCTTAATCCCTCTGCGGCAGGTATTCTCAACCGCCTTGTCACTATTTAAATATTACATCCTTCAGCTTTAAAACGTTTATTTATATACGAGTATTATTTGTTAATATAAGTAAAATGAAATCATATTTGATTATTTCATATGAATTGAATCTATACACATACTTCGATCACTCTATAACATTTACTCGTTTTAACGTTTCCAAACCTTTACCTTTCTGAAGGAGTAGAGCCAGACTGAAAAATTCAATGCTGTAGCCGGGATTTGAACCACGGATATTCTGGTTTCCGTCCAGTCGCTCTAACCATTTGAGCTACTATGGCCAACGTGCCAACATGACATTAAATTCTCCAACTGACTCGTGTTTCTCCCGGTAAATCACTAGGAGTTCTCATCAACACATGAGACAACTACCTTAACGGCGACTTACTATGCTGTAAGTACTTTAAGGCCCGGGCTTTATAGTTCGGACCACTATTAGGTACAATTAATGGAAATTAATTGTTATTTGACACTAGCCGTGTATAGGACGCACTAGTGTGTAGGAATCCAGAAGATCCGTGGTTCAAATCCCGGCTATGGCTTTGAATTTTTCAGTCTGGCTCTACTCTTTCATAGTGCGTCCTAAACACGGCTAGTGTGAAAGAACAATTAATTTCCTTTAACTTTCTGTTCAGCACCAAATTAACTTCATGAGCTCCTTAGTTAATTTTCGTGTATTTGGAAATATGTGCCAAATACTTTAAAATATAGATAATTACAATAATATTTTCTTTTGGTAAATATTCCATAGTGAAGTAAATGCCAGTGCAGTGAATATGCAGATATTCATGAAATAATTGACATGCTATGATCCCATATGAATCAGAAGTTCTTCTCGTATTTAATAGGTTGACAACATGAAATGAATGTTCCAATAGCCACTCCGTATCTTAAGTTTAGGCGCAAAGATAAAAGCAGCATGAACCTCTCTTTACGGTATAAGTAATTAAGCATGCCCGCCTCGGTAGCGTAGATGGTAGCATGTGCGCCTCACGTTCAAGAGGTCCTGATTTCGAATCTAAGGTCAGGGTGAGTTACCTAGCTAAGGTTTTTCCTGGGTTTTCCCTTATCCTTCAAGACGAATGTCGGGTAACTCTAAGCTCCATGGACCCTGGACTCATTTGAGCATCATTTCACCCAATTCATTCACCGTCCGATAAAACTTAACGTTGGGGCGGACGTAAATTAAAAAAAAAAAAGAAATAATGTAGCATGTGTCCCACATATATGAAGTCCTAAAGGATTTTAATTGAAGTTATAAGTTGGATATTTTTAAAAAAATAAAATAAAAAACTGAGTAAATCTAAGCTCTGTGGACTCCGGGCTCATTTCCCCCGTTTCATACTTTCACACTCCGATATGAACTACCCACTCACAGAAGTTTAAATTGAAAATAAAAAATCTTTGCTGGAAGCACTGATCATGATCAGCGATATTGCTCAACATACGATATATAACGCCTCAAACATTGTTGTTGCAGATCCATATGTTAAGATGTACCTGCTGTACAACAACCAGCGAATAGCCAAGAAGAAGACACACGTGAAGAAGAGGACGTTGAATCCAGTATTCAACGAATCCTTCGTATTCGATATTCCTGCTGGCGCTGAAGGCCTGGACAACATCAGCCTCGAGTTCCTGCTTCTGGATTGGGATCGTGTCACCAAAAATGAGGTAACTTCAGGATTACTATAACTGCAATCTGTGAACTTCTGTCTTTGTTCGCGGTTCTACGCCAGATAGCACATAGCTTAGACAACCTAAGCACCAGAATTTTAGCTGGAATAATCCTTCAGTTTAGTTTTTTTAGGTGTACAAATTTTTTGCTCTAAGTGCTGCTTCATGGATAGTAATTAGAACTTTTACTTAGTTTTTGAGATAATTTAATAAATGTGCTTCACTAAAATTTGCCATTGTAAATATATCGATCGAAAACAAACACAGAATCAATTTTGCAGCTTCATTTGTAGGTTATTTTTGGCTTGTACTAGATACGCACCCGTTTTCTAGTGTAAACGATTTCTTATTATGACGTAATACATTGTTCTATGGAGAAAAAGCTATTTCAACGGAACATGAAGTTACTGGAGCGTCATTACCAAACACTCTAGTGCAGCAGGTAATGCATTTTCCTATATGCTGTTTTCCTTGTAATATTGAATCTTCAATTGCGTTCAAGAAATTTCTCTTAGATATTTCTTTTCTGGGTACCTCACTAATGATATTCAGAGCATGGTTGAGTGGCAGGCTTACAATTTCCAATTGGATAATGCCTTCTGTTATGAAGCAAAAATATGTTTTCTGTATGCAAGGTCTGCAATTAACTATAATGCCCAGAACTAAATCAGTCTTACTGATGGAAGGGATTTTACGATGGGTTGAAATATGAAAGTAAAACTGCTGTTTAGGTTATTTTATGTTTCAACCCCTGTTTAGTTTTTCTTCTTCTTCTTCTTCTTCTTCTTCTTCTTCTTCTTCTTCTTCTTCTTCTTCTTCTTCTTCTTCTTCTACTTCTTCTTCTTCTTTTAGTTGTAATGAACTTCGCCTATTCGGCCCCGGAAAGTTTGGAACGAATATATCTCTTAAAATTAATTATATAACGAGAACAAAGGTAATTTGAAACCTTCCCTCTCGTGGAACGACAAATTGTTCTAAAACACTCGTATTAATGGTTACTTCAATGACAATCATTTTCACTCGCAATGGATTTCGAAGTATCCAATATGTGAACATCGCTTCTTCTACCGCATTTACCCATAAAAGAGCATGGAAGGGGTATGTTCCTTTAATCTGAAAATCTATGCACTGATTCTAGAAAATTAAAATAATTTATTGTAATTATCACGTGTATTTCCCATAGTGTTTCTATAACATTAATCTTATCAACCTAAACAATTCTTTAGATGGAAAAATGCCCCTAATACTTTCCTATTTTTTTTTAAAAAAATCTATTTTGATGATAACGACACCTTTAATGTGACAGAGCAATTTCTAGATCTGTCCTCGTTTGTCTGAACGGTTTTAGTTCAATTCTCTATACTTAACTCCTAAACCACAAGAGAGAGACTAAAAGCTTTCTGCAAAAAGAAAGAGGAAGAAGGGAGGAAACAAAAGAAAATTTAAAATATTAGCGTACCTCTACTTATCCTCAAAATTTTGATGGCCCTTCTCAAAATAGTCTCCCCTGAATGCGATGCACTTGTCCCAGCGTTTCTGCCAGTCTTCAAACACATGATGGAAACCATTTTTGAGATATCCATCAAAATCGCCTCCGCAGTCTTCACAACTGCTTCTGATGATGGATAATGCCTCTCACGAAGGCGTTTCTTCAAGTTAGGGAATAGAAAAGAGTCACATGGGGCTAAATTCGGACTATAGAAAGGGTGAGGAATGCACTTCACGCAACATTAGGAAAATGCAACCGCGTATTATCGCGGTGGAGCATCCAGCCTGCTTCACGGAAATGTGGTCTTTTGCGCCTGATGTGGACTTGCAATGTTTTCAGGACATCCTAGTAGTATTGTCCAGTTACCTACTGATGTGTGTGCAGGTACAACATGGTGATAAACCATTCCATGAATATCAAAGAATGAGATGACCATAACTTTCCCAGCAGAAGCAACTACTTTTGCTTTTTGGGGTTGGTGATGGAGGAGATTTCCACACTGAGCTTTACTGTTTGCTATCAGGATCAAAATTATGTAGTCAGCAGTGAATGCGTTTGAAAGAAACTCCGGAGCTTCCTCTAACATCAACTTCAACTGCGTGTTACCTCCATTGTAGCGGTAGGCGATACTGAACATGTCTGAACTTGCCTGGTTCTCATAGGCGGGAACCAGGAGTATCAACAATGAAACTACTGCGGCGTGTTTTTTTCACATTAAGCTAACAGCATATAATAAGATTGAATTTTAGTGCGAAAAATTATGACCGCAAAGAAATTGTGACCATTGTTTATTGAACAGCCCTCGTATTTGTTGTTCTTGGGTTTAATTTGACAATGTTTATATTTCTTGAGCTGGCAGTTTATTAGATGAGCTGAAGTGAAATCCAGCATCACGATTAAGCGTGCACCTTTCAGAGGAAATGGCCAAAGCCTCCTTAATTCTCCACTCCTAGTAACTGTTGCAGTTACAGTAGAGATAGACATCTGCAGTAATTGTTTTATTACATATTTTCTTACAGTGCAATATGCAACCCTTAAAAATAGAAATCCGTCTCCGGACCTGGCATGTAATTTACTGAAAAGTCTTTTGTTCAGTAATGCGAATTTTGATAGTCTTTGTTTATATTTGTGTTATATACGGTGTTTCATTTGTGGCTATAACATTTAATAAATATCCTGATGTTGGGAGAGATGCACAAAACGTCAATTTCTAATCGTCTTTTCACCTGGCTTGCTGCCCGAGAAGAAATTGAGCATATTCGTCGCCAGGAAAACTTCAGGTCTTATTGTACTGAAGACTGGTAGCCTTAGTGTCTAATTCAAACATGTGCGTTCAGTCGTTTTTAGGGGACTACCGTATTATGAGTGTGGCCATTCCTTTTTTGAGTAACTAATGTGTAATGAAGCCATTACTGCAAATTTTTACCTAAGATAGGTTTATAAAAATAAACTTCGAGAAGAGTGTAGAGTACAAAATATATAGATGGCTTCCTATACTCATTCTTGTTCAAATTTTTATTCTTCTATCTATTCCATTTTAATAGAGATGGACATCTGCAGTAATGGTTTTATTACATGTCTTACAGTGCAATATATTTAATAGGGTTAAGCGATGATGAAAGCCTTTAAGTGCTGATCACTACGCAATAGCTCTGCAATTCCTTTCTCTTTGTAGGACCACGAGGAAAGAAACTATTTCCATTTGAGAAAAGTGTAGGAATTTGAAAGTAGAACACAGAAATGTCTCCTATTTCCTATCCTATACTCCGACTTGGTGGAGATGTTTCTTACCTACGTCCAGGTAAATATATGGAAGATTGCTACAGATGTATTTTTATATCTTGACAGATGGAGAGCGATGCGCAGTGGAATCTGGACGAGTCTACCTTAGAACGATTGCAACTGGAGGGGAGGGCGGGTCAGTTGCGTATCAGTTGCGAGCGAGTAAACACGCGCAGAGCTACTCGGTGACACTAAAGCTTATTTCAAAATGTGCTTGTCACCTGGTTCAAAGAGAGCATTTAGAAATGACGTCTCCTAGCAGCACATTAGGAAATAAAGTGCTACATTTAAAAACACCAGAAATAATAAACAATGTCTATAGATTTATAAAATAAGGCAACAATGGTCTGGGTCTGCTATGAAAATCTGGGAAAGGGCATCTGAGGCAACAATTTTGTCTGAAAGTAGTTTAGGAGAGTTATTAAGGAAATTAAAGCCATTAATGATAGTGCAACAACGTCCTTCTCTATGCCCAGTAAACAAAGATTAAGAACATACACAAAATCTAATTTGAATGTTTTAATTCAGATGTGCTTAGGTGAACTATTAATAACTTTTAAAGCACAGAAAAACAAAGACACTCTCTGACGAAAATGTTTATGAAGCGTCAAAATTTTATTGACTTCCAAGGCAGTGTCTGAACATTAGAAAGAGTTCTTTTGAAGCTGGGATTTATATGGGAAAAATACTAAGCGTGACAGACAAATTTTAATCGAACATCGTACCATACGGTCAAAAAGACTTAAGTATTTACGAAAAATTCGGAGATGTCGAAGTGAAGTTTATATAGTTTATGTGGCTGGAACTTATATCAATGCAGCACATACTAGACCATGCCTGGGGTGAAATTCGTTACAGGGACTCTGCAGCAATGCCGAAATGCTGAGAGTTGGTTATCATACCTGCTGGAGGAGAACAGGGTTTTGTTATAAAACGCCTATGTACTATTTAAGATACAACAAAAGCGTGGAGATTACTACTATAGTAAGAATTACAACTTAGTTTATAAGAGCTGCAATACTGGCTTCGAGAGTGAGATTTGTTTTTAGACAACTTGTGCACCGCACTCCCCTCTCGTAATCTTACGCGTGTGACGCATTGTGGCGATAGGTGCACTACCTCCATCACAGTTGCTACTCATCCTTACCGCGCAGGATTCCTGTCAAGATATAGTACATTTGTAAGCTCCTTCAACACCAGAAAACTGCCTATATCATTCCAGGCAACACATTTAGATTGGCCATAACGATGTCGGCATATGTCCCCATTAACAGCTGTTCAGCCTCGGAGAGTTAGTCGCTGAATATTTAGACCACTCGCCTCTTACCAAGGATTTAATCTCAGAGGATTGCCTGACGAATTTTTGGTGGAAGCAATATATGAAGGTTTCCTTCGAGTTCTCCCCAACATTCATTCCACCAATTATTGCTCCAGCACTTTCATCTTCGTTTCATCTTCTTCCTCACTGTCATATTAGGCTGCGAGCTGCTACCCCTCTCTCCCGCCGTTCTTAATTCCACTTGCGAAGACGGCGTTCTCTCACCTGGAGCGATTCGGGACGCCAACCACGTCTCACCCTCCAATACTGGAGCCTAATCCTGACGCCCATCTTTGTTCATTTCTACTTATTTTACTTTAAAATGGTGGAATTTGCAGCGGTCCGGAGGTATACCTTGCATATGTATGGCCTGCTATGCCACGGCGTTTAGCTTTAATTTCAATTAGGACACTCAGATTCCTGAAATTTCATTTAATTTTTGTTTCTAAAGCAGAATGCTGAACAGTCTTCGACATTGAAGATTCAAAGCGTCTGTTTATATGCAACACATTTTATTCATTTCAGTGAACATTCCAGCAGGCAATCCAAATATCCTTCCTTACATTTCAAACCAATTTTTGCATTCCGCAATGGTTATGTTTTCCTCAGGAACTATAACGAGGCAGCAAAACCGAAGACACCGCTTTAAGTATACCACAAGTTCTCAGGATCAGAATTTAGAGCTATAAACACAAGGGAACACTAATATATACAGGTTGTTTCGAAACGACACCAAACGATTATAGCCGTTGCGTAGTTTATGACTTAACTAGTCCGAATTTCGATGTCGCAACTTCGAAGTTCTGTTAGGTATAATTTTATGCAGCATTAAATATTACATGATTTTGTCATTAGGCAGCGCAGGAACCACTGGTGTGCGAACCTCAAAAGTTGTTATTGGGACGCACCGGCCACGAAAACAAAAACATTACTGCTTGCTCTTTATCAGTGACCCTAGCCTACCTTTCAGGTAATAAGGGCAAAGGGCAGTTATTTGTGCAAAAGTCGACTAATAACTCGGACAGTTGCAAGGTTGCTCTTCAGTGTAAAACTACACATTCCGTCCTAACAGGGACGATTTTGCGTGTACTTAGATAGCAAATCCAAGCAGTATGGAGCAGTAAATGAACGCCGAAATAACGGACATGGTTTTGATGTATGGAAGAGCTGAAGGGTGTTCAACGAACTAGTTTCATTAAAAATATGAATTGTAAAAGTAGTTACATTAATGATAGTATTTATTTGTTTAACTTCAGAGCATTTTGTTATGATCTTAATTATACAATACTTTAAACCACTTACTGTATAAATCAACAGATTCCTTTTCAGTTACAAATGCTTTATTTAGTATTATAAAACACGTGAAATAAAATGCTCGTCTCATTTCATAAGCCATTTAGTTTCGAATAATTTATCTACAATTCTTTGATGTTGCTTTCTGTTCTGTTTATATTTAATGCTTCCATCCTCAAACTCACTAACATTAACTTCCCTCTAAAAGGTATAAGTTGCATATGTCCACCAGCTTGTTTGCCATTATGGACTGCTATAACGTAATTTTGGAACACGTTAAACACTCATAAGCAATTATTAAGCAATAGCTTCTTCATTGTGGTTTCGTAAGCCAAAGAAATTCTTAATAGTAGCAAACTACTGCGGAGTAGGCCGGTATGTTTACAAACAGCTACAGCATGCGGCATGGCGTGTGACCTATACCTGAGAGCTCCGACAGCATGAGGCACGCGTCGTTCTTGGCAGTGCCTAATCCACACTCATTCTGGAGCATTTTATGCGGCTCTATTGGCTGTAAAACTGTCTATATGTGTCACACAGAAGCTGAGCAACTATTTCTGTATGGTCGTTCGGTGTCGTTTTGAAACATACTGTTTATATACAAATTTCTAGGGCTTGTAGAAGGGACAAAGTAGACAATATTTTGAATAGCAACCCAAGACCGGAACCGAACCGTTTCCCTGCTACAACCATTACAAGGATCGGAGTGTGTGTATTCTCAGTTCTTGTAACAGCCATGGCTGGGCAGACGAAAATCCGTGGACGACACATGTAAGGGGATTCGAACAAAGATTTGCCATCAATATCTGAGCAGGTATTGTAGACGGTCATGTAATCAGCCCATCTATTTTTCCTACCAGGTTAACGGGTGTTTTGTGTTTGATCTTCCTAGGGAATCTATTACCCCAGTTGTTGGATGACGTGCCATTGAATGTAAGTCAAGAACTGTGGTTTCAGCACGATGGTGCACTGCCGCACTTTACACTTTGCGTTAGGCAACATCTTAACTGAAGATTCGGGCAAAGATAGATAAGCCGGACTGGTCCTAATGCATAGCCCCATGTTCGCCGGATTTAATCCATTGGACTATTTCCTGTGGGTCGCATGACGAGTATGGTGTACGACTTTCCTGTAGAAACCCAGGAAGAACTGCTTCCACTAGTTTTGGGCGCTACACTAGAGATTAGCGGGACACAAGGAGTGATGGAACCAGTGCACCGGAACCTGATTCGTCGATACAATGTGTGCAATGACGATGATGGTCGTCATATCGAGTCTCTGTTGTAGTGAGCAGTTTCATACTGTAGTTTATTGTACTAATGGGACACTCAGGAGCAGAAGACAACGAATTTTTTTCTACTGTTGACACAAGTGTTATTGTGATTAATATAATTTTCTTTTCTTTCGATTTTTCTATGTAATGAGTCAAACGTCATTTAATTCTGTACCTAAAGTCACGCCACATTTGGCGTAGAACTTTCTGACGTCAATTTACTGCCTATCCAGTTGCAAAACACCGGCACATACGACACTTTGTAAAGATTATAGCACGGAGATGGTTTGGTTCCGGAGTTGGGTTGCTATTCAAAATATTGTCTACTTTATCCCCTCTACTAGACCTAGAAGTTTGACATGAAGTTTATAACTTCTATATATATTTTTCGGAGGGGGACGTATTCCCTTTACTAATAATAATATCTATACTTTTTTAAATTTATTACCTTTCTTAATTTAACATTCAAAATACTTCAAAAATACAAAATATATAGTTACATTCAAAATGCACTCAAATAATGTTTATGACTATTAAAGGACCTCCAGTACATATGTGGAACCTAGAGGATTGCATAAAAGAATGAATAAAAGGTGTTACACATGCTGAGGACAACCAAAGCAGGAAGGCGAATCCACAAGTGCAGAATACTGATCGGTTCTCCAGCACCTGGAAAATGTTTTAAGTGTGCGTCCCCCCACTTTTTGTTAGAAATATGGCCCTGGGTGAAAGATAATAGGATAACAAAATCAGTACAAGTGAAGCAGATATGTTACAAGAAGGTAGGTCCAAACAGTTGCATCAGTATTTGGTGTACTCCCCGTGGGCAGCAATATAGTCATGTACCTACTTGTGCAGGCATACAATAGTACAGATGACGAATGGTATCCTGCGATACACTGTTCCAAGTACCCTTTAATTGCTGTCAATATCTACATTTATTGTACATGTTTCAATGAACACAGTCCTAAGGGGTATTTTATTGCACTTTTTCCATTTTCAATGACAGATTTAGAATTCAATTGTGTCTGTAGTAGTCATATTGAAATGCCCAGGTTTTAATTATGAAATATAATATATATTGACTTGAGTCTTTTTTATTGATCAATTCTTCTTGATGACAGAACTTTATGCTTGCAGAATTAATAATATAGTATACTACAATATATTTTCCAAAAGTTTGAAAAGTAAATGTGCAATTTTCACTTAAAAACTGTCTGCAAGAAGGTAAACTTGA
Source organism: Mantis religiosa (assembly GCA_030765055.1). NCBI lineage: Eukaryota > Metazoa > Arthropoda > Insecta > Mantodea > Mantidae > Mantis > Mantis religiosa. Next base: position 80,915,346 of record CM060953.1, read on the forward strand.
GGCCAGATGTTGTGCAGGAGGTAAAGCATAAACAGTTGTGCAATTCATGTACTTTGTTATTTTCAGGTAGACTGTCACCTTCAAAGATCCTTAATTACAAACAATTGCCATATCCTCAAACTGAACTGCCATGAGCAGGATCACCATGTATCATCAAGGCTCATAACACTGTACTGTTTGCAGATGACACTAACTTACTAATAATAGGAAACAGTAACAAAACATTAAATAATACATTAAGTCACACTAGTAAAGACTTGGTATCATGGATAGCTAATAACAACCTGGTTTTAAACACAGATAAGAGTGTGTGTTAAATTTAGCATTACTGACAGAGGAAATAATGAAAGTATTCCTGAAGTAAAATTAAATAATAAATTAATTTCATACAAAAGTGAAACAAACTTTTTAGGCTTGTGGAAACAGAATAACTTAAAATGGAAAACTCATACAAATCATCTACAAACCAAATTAAGCAGGAATATATATGCTCGAAGAATATTAAGTCAAAATGTCAGCCTTCATGTACCTTTAATGTCCTATTATGCACATATACATTTTATAATTAAATATGGAATAATATTTTGGGGAAATTCACCAGAAGCCAAAGATATATTTATTAAACAAAAACAAGCCATTCGAATTATAGGCAACAAAAGAATGCAATGTTCATGTAAGCCACTGTTGAAAAAGCTTTGCATACTTCCTTTGGCATGTGTTTATATTTTGCAGACAGCTTTATTTGTAAAAAGAAATAGATTTAACTTTCAAAACAATGGAAGTGTTCATATGCATTACACGAGGCGTATTAAGGATATACACGTAACCTCAAACAGAACTACAATGTTTAAGAATGGAGTACTGAATTCCTGTACAATAGTTTATAATTCCCTTTCTAATGACATCAAAAGCATAGATAACTACAACGTGTTTAAAACTAGAACAAGGGCTTTCTTGCAGGAGCACTGCTTTTACACAGTAAAGGAATATCTTCAATTTAACAAATCCAGATAATCATAAAACATGAAATTACTTAGCTTGTTCATTTCTCTCATTTATAACTATATCCAACATTATAATTGAATGTAGGTTAGGTATATTTGATGTTTAATTTTGTAATATTAAGTGTAAATTTACTGACGTATCCTATATCAAGGTACTATGTACAGATTTGATTTTAAAGGATGAATAAATTTGAATTGAATTGAGTACTCTAGATCACAGTTGATCTGAAGTCATCCGTCTCTCATTCACTGATGTCCAGGTTTTGTTCCCCAGTTATTACATACAATGATAGCCTTAAGGATTTACTCAATAGGAACGCTGATAACATAAATGTACATTTGATGGAAGTTGGTAATCTGGAAGTGTTGGTTGGATCTAATGTTAAGCAGTTGGCAGTGAAGCCGTTTGCTCTCTTGCACTCCAGTATTTTTGTGTATTGGAGTGTGCTTATTTAACTTTTGTAACCGTTTAAAATTGGGCACCATAAATGGCAATTACATCACCCTAAGTAGAGCAAGTTTTGAATAGGAAAGAAAATGAAATGATCCCCTAGGTCTTGAACACTAATACTGTTGGGGTCGAAGAAAACAAGAGTTGAGTCAAGAATGACTGGATAGGAAAGGTAAAAGAAAGTATCTGCTATATGGAAAGGAAGAAATATCAGTCCAAGTCAACAACTCACCAAGGTGACCACTGCTTATTGGTGAGCAGCGCTTCCCTTTAATTCACCACAATTTTGTTTGGATAGGTTGCTTTAAGTCTTCTTATTAGAAGCTATTAAAGGGTCACCTTTCTATTATAACAAAATTAATATGTGATTACTAACAGCTGAACCTCAAGAAGGTGAGGAATTGGACATTATACTTTTGTCCAGGTCAGTACCTTTAAGCCTTCTATTAATATTAAAAGAATTAGAGGGTCTCCTCCCTGTCAGTAACAAAAACCTTTTCGCAGCTGGCGATCTGAAAGTAAGTTTAAAGATGTGGTGGACACAATTTGCCTCATCCCATTCTCTACCACATTCTGGTTAAACTGGTGTACATACGTAACTTTGCTTGCTTACAAAGGATGCACCATCATCCCCTTCATATCGAAACCTTGGGTTACCCATGATACTGTAAATTATAGTGCCAAATAAATTTGCAAATCATGTTTGCATCAACATACAAATCTAGAAAAAGTTTTCATTTGATGTGAGATTTGAAAATTCACCCCCATCTGATTAAATCCACATTTATACAAATGTTTGACCTGATATTTGCTGTTAAATAACCACTTCAAAGGAAGATATTTTTCCCTTCACATTATTAGAGGGAAGCTGCCTTGAAGAAAAGGAAGGAAGAGAGGGAGGGAAGGAGGAAGAAAGCAAATAGTATGCAATTCACTTTGTGCATTCACTACTGCATCCGTTTTCCTCATAACTGACCAATTACTCCATTTGACATGTTACCTACCTATTGCTTAATTCAGAAGCTTCCAGAATCACTTTGACCACCAATTTAGCTGTTGGAGGAGAATTGTTTCTATCAAAGTATAAGTCGAAGAAAACCTATCCAGAACTACCCTAATATTAATGTTTGTTTCCATCCTAGCATTGCACTGCACCCCTTTTGGGTGACACTAATAAAAACTTTATTTTACCTCTTAGTACATACTAAATGATAGTGATGAGTAAATATAAAGAGCATTTTCTCAAGTACCCCACCCAATGCTTTGATCCATAGAAATAAGATACTGCTACAAGAAGGGCAAAACCAAGAATGAGTAACCTGTATTATCAATGATTGGTACCTATGAGATTGTTTTAAGAAAATTTCCCTTTGAAAAATAAAATATTTTCTTTTTCATGAAACACATTCTTTTGGGATTGATTTTAGCTAACATTGCCTTTCCTTATCAACTGATTTGTAATGCAGTAGTTAGAAACAGCTGATGATCATGTGCTAATCTGCTACAGAAAAATGCAAAAATGTCATAAATATTTCACCTATATATTCTCTTAGAGTATTTATTTTTAAGTGCCATCACCAGTGTAACGTGAAGCACCATAATTGGAATGCACAGTATCAAGTGCTGAATAAATATCAATTCCTAAGATCTTACTTAAAGAGAAGGCACATTACTGTAAAATTTTGACACAAGCATTAGTTTCAGGTTGCTGTGTTACAGAGTGGATTTTATTAAAATCTACATATTGTGCAAGCAGCATCATGGCTGTAAATTATCTTTTAAAGAAGCACTTTTCAAATAAATGTTTGGAGGATAAATTAAAATTAAAGGACTAGCTAGACCTACTCTAAATGTAAATCCAAGTCAAAATGCTATTGCTAGCATGAAAAGAGCAACTATACAAGGAACATTTAATGCAGAAATGTAGAAAAACAATTGTTCTGTAGATGTGATGCTCAGAATGTCCTTTTTTTTTTCATTATAGTTATTTGCAATTACTAGGAGGGTTAGGAAGCCGGTGAGAGATCTTAGGCATATTCATGCATTAATAAACAAATGGTTAATACAATTTTGAGTCGAACTAATACTCAATGCTCCATTTATGCTCCTAGAACGCGTTTCGTTAGGATCTTCCTAACATCATCAGCTGTTGTTGGCTAATGGATGCCGGTTCAGTGAACTCCTCTGAGGTGATAGGTGCATCTCTGTCTGTATCTTGATGAACTTGAAATTTGGGTTTTCTTCAAAGGTAGTATCGAAATTAAACAATGTACTTTCATATTTCTTTATAAAGATTTTTTCCCACGTGGTTAATGCAGCTGGACCTTGGACACTTTTTAGTAAGTGAATTTCTCGTTCTATGTCATGATTTTCCTTCCAAAAATGGTACGCTACTGCCGATTTATCTATTTCTTTATTCCTGATATTCCTAAAGTGCTCTTTAAGCCTAATGTTCACGTTCCGTTTTGTTTTTCCAATGCAGAATTTGTCACAGTCCTTGCAATTTATCCGGTACACTCCTGATTTTTTGCCTGTGGGTATCTCCTTTTTGTTTTTCCAATGCAGAATTTGTCACAGTCCTTGCAATTTATCCGGTACACTCCTGATTTTTTGCCTGTGGGTATCTCCTTCGTATTATGTGATTTCAAAAGGTGTTGTACACTAAATTTGTTCTGTGGGGCCAAAGTAATATTGTGTTCTTTGAAGACTTTTTGGAAAAGGTGTGTAGCTCTGGGATGATACGTAAATTTTCTGTATGAGATTTCATTGCTAATTGGGGAGAGAGTAGTTACTTGTTTGCATCTTAGTTGTCTTTTGAATTTATCTATTTTCTTGTTGACCAAATGGTTACTTCACCTTAATGCTTTAGGATCACAACAATATTAAGTTGTATCTGTCAAGACCACATAGTAAATTACAGTCAATAGGTGGTGAAAATACTCTATTAAATAATTATATCAAACTTTGTGGTGCTTTTGAGCTGACCTTGAGACAGAAATATCAGGAAACCCATTATCATTTATTTAACCTTTGATGAACATGGTACAGCAAAAGAACATGTAGCAGGCGATAGATTTTTCAGCTGATTTCAAAATACATCCAAAATAAGCATGGATTGCATGTTGAAACCTGTGAAGACATATAAGAAAAAATAAATATTATAAATCATTAGTACATTTTTACATGATCTGCCACTGCCTATTGCACTAGAAAACCCTTTAAAGTGCCCCAGATCTGTGTAGCTGTGAATAAAATGCTGCATATTCAAAAGTAGTTCAATATTCTAATAATTAGTTGAAATTAACTATAAGTTACTTAGAGTAGCTCTTGTACACAACAATACATCTTAGCTACATTAGCCAAAATGAATGGCAGAAAAACCAAGTGACTAGACTGTAGGTCTGATTTGTTTCCTTTATTTTCACAGGTAATTGGACGGTTGGAGCTAGGAGCAGCCAAGAGCACAGGATCGGCATTGCATCATTGGAATGAAGTCTGCAACTCACCCAGGCGTCAGATTGCTGAGTGGCACAAACTGCGGGAGTAAACAAAGATAATCTTTTAAATTTTTTGTTCCTGCCTTCAAAAAGCACAGTTTTTGGTTAATAATGTTGGCTTTGTTGCCATTTTCACTCTTATTGCCAAAAATTGAGTGATGTCTTGATGAATGTCAGAGTAATGCTACCAAATTTTCCCTGTTTTACACAGCTTTAATTAATGATTGCTGACTAAGAAGAGATGAGAACAAATAAAATATTGCTTTATTGTAAGAAATCAACATACCATGTTGAAGATCCTTGTACCTAACAAGTGTTCTATAGAGTTGCACAAATATGATTGACTTTACTTATTTTGCAACATTTTTATAATAAAATATTGTTTCAGGTGCATTTCTTATGATATAGCTACTTCTAAAGATTTCAAAGCATGAGTGCAATAAGCAACAAATTTGCTTTCCAACAGTTCAGAACAGAATGTAAAATACTAACCTCAGTAGGTCAAAGAAGTTTTCCTAACTCTGTTATGAAAAAATATAATTTCTATGTGCTTGGTTGTAACAGAAAGAAGCAGTCATATGCCTTTTGTAAATATGCTACCATAACTGGCATGGCTGCCCAATATTTAAAAACCAAAAATAAAAATAAATTATAATAGTTGTATTTCTGCATTTAAACACAGAGTGCTGAACTGAGAGAAGAAAGACAATATAATATTTGCTCAAAACAATTGGATAACTTCATATTCTCCTGAATTTCATTTATTGAAAGTATTGTTAATATCAGTTTGAGCATCAAAACTTAGCATTAAAAATTTAAAAACTAGCTATTCATATTCTATAAATTTTTTAAAATACTATGTAATTTGCCATTCTAATTAACGCAAGTAGCAATTTAATATGAGTAATCTTAAAATAACTGAGAAATACAGTTACATGCAAAGGTGAAACATAAATAACATACATTATTATAAGAATGTAAAAAGTAAAAGCTGATAAAATAATATTAAGTTTTCGAATTATAACAAATGTAATAACATTACATTATAAGAATTTAAAGAAAAATGCTAGTAAACTAATGGTAAGTTTTTCAATTATAACAATATAATAGACTCAGTTTATGCTGTTTTCCTGTTTAGAAAATAAAGAATTAAAGAACATCAGGAAGACAAAAGACTTCTTTTTGGGAAAAAATATGAACTGTTGAATTGTGACGTTAAACACTTTGCAACAAAGACAAAAGTTATCACAGTTGCATCTTAAACTGTACATATACCAATATTTATGATAATTTAAAAACCCTTCACATTATCTGAACAAGCAACAAACTGGAAAATTTTTAATTATATAATGCAGACTATTTTAAGCTATTGCAAGCTAAGGCCACTATGAGGCACTTGTTTACTTAGGTGAACCAATTGCTGGCCATTGTTTTTCAGAATTCTCTAAGCTATTGTCATCTTTACATTCAGAAAGATTGGCATAATTTTCGACATATACTTTGATAAAAGGTAAGATGAAGGTTAAATTCTTTTATATATTGCCCTTGTTCTACATGACAGTAATCATTAAGTCATTCAGCACATATAGGCTGTCGTATCTGTGAGAGTGCGCTTGGATCTTCCATACTTGCGCACCATACGACTTGCTAAATTGCCAGCAGTTATGAAATGGTCTGCTGTATGTAAAATCTGTAAGTGACTTAGGTAGTATTTTTGAACTCTTGTGGTACTTCTGTAACTATTTTTTATGTAGAAGTTATAAAGATGTTGGGAGACAAATTTGTTGGTTGATTTCTCACATGCTTACATATTTAGGTTTCATAAAATGATTACATTAAGCGCTGATTGATTAGAACATACTGCCAAATAACATGACCACAGATTTCAAATATTTGAAGGCAGATTCAAGAACTTCTAGTCATTAACATTGCTTCAAAGACTTGCATTATTTGGGCTAACATAAAAGAAGAAGTCTAATTTTAAAAGGAAAAAACAGAAAAAGAGGAAAGAAAGTAAGAAAGAGATTAAGCCTAGGAGTAGTTTGTCCTGAGAAGGCATAAATCCTATAAAATACACATTAAAAGTATTGCAGATGAGCTGTATGTTAATATAAACATACATGTATCACTCTAGTACAGATATTAATTAACGCATAACTAAAAGGCTATTAAGCATAGCCTGATTTTGGAATAATGACGCTTTATAGAACATAGAGCACACGAGCGAAAGAGAACATATCAGATATATCCACAGAAATGTGTGCTAGGACTTGGGCAGGTCACATTAGATGGAACTGTTTATAACATTTTGCTTAATTTGCATTTAAAATGCTGACTATAAAATGTCATTACATGAACGAAAATACAGTTCAGTGGAAGCAATCATTTTCCAAACTGTCAAACTGCTTCTACTCTCAGAACCAACATGAAAGAAGGGAATTATATACCTATTGGAGGAACATTTTATGTTTTGGACATAATACAATCTAAAATATATGAAATGTTAAGAAACCCTAGGGTACCAATTCCATAAATATCTTCTAAAGGAAATTTCGAAGGAAGAGGGATTACGGAAAGAAAATGCTTATTTCATGATGTTTAAAATAAAATGTGAACAGGTCAAAAGCCTGCAATATCCAACCTTTCTTCTGAAGACAATTTTGTATATATGAAATTTATCCTCTATGTTAATACTGTTAGTGTACTACTTGATGTATGCTAGTGTACAAGTGTAAATAAAAATAGTGATATTTTTAGTTCTTCTTCTAAACACAATTGGTATTAGTTGATCTTATGTGTAATTAAGAGACCTAAGACATAAGCAACTGTATTAAGTTGCCTCCTTTAATGCACAATTTTTGATGTCACCCAATTATTTCAAACCGATTCATGAACAGATCACAAACACACGTCCACTAACCTTTTATTTATCTTCTGGTATTTCTTGACAAAAAAGGATCAGGAAACTGCAGCTCGCTATGGTCTGTGGTCTCTACTAGCCTCAAATTACATTTGTTTTTTCTATTTTTTTTTTCTAAATGGCATTCTTAAATATTAATTATTTTCATTCAGTTGTTTTTGCTCAGATGTTGGCAGCTCTCCCATAAAGCAGCATAACCACATAGCTTGGAACATAGCTCAAAGGCTATTTGAAGCCACAAAAATATACATGCTATTGATTCATATTGATAATTTTTTCACAGTCCTGTTTGAGAAAATCATATTATGCCTAGTGGTTATGGTCAACTGAATTGGTGTTAGTTGTATTCATAATTTACACATAACAATTAGCTGCTGATCATTTTCATACTACCCCTACTTTCAGTAACCTAGCACTGGCAGTCAGATACAAAAGCTCATCAAGCATTCATGCATCTGTCTGCAGATTGCAATTCATTAAAAATGTTAGTAGCACTTTGGAGTTTTTTATAGGGATTATGATGCCTAAGATGTCTGAACTGTGTAAATATTTTTTAAAAGTAGAACGATACCGAAGTTTACTATACTACAAATCACATCATGAAGGACATTTATTTTGAGATAGAAAAACAAATGACAAAGTCTGTATCAGTGCAGGATTTCGTATTCAAAAAAAGAAAAGTAAAAATAAAAAATTGGTAGATACAAGGAGTATAAGGCTTGAGCATATTATGCAAAGATGGGAATAAGGGTTTTTGAATATTAGTAATGAAATATGTGAGCAGTGCACTACATATTAATGTGAATGATTAGAATGAAGCCTCTAAAACGATTAGAAACAATGCAAAACATTATAATGAAAAGAAAATATGGTCAGTAAGAGATGTTCATTAAGCAAAATTACAGGCAAAGAAATTAAATCCATGTGTACCTAAAGAGAAACACATAAAGAGTAGAGCTTTGTAAATACAAGAAAAAGAATTACAGAATGTCCAGTATAAGAATATTATTGTGTTCTTAATTTTATTGCAAATTCCATTGCACATGTATGAAACACACTGTAAGATAATGGTGTTGATGGTTGTACCTCACTGGTATTTAACTCTGTAATATTCTTTGTAACTCTTAAACATAGTTAGGAACATGTTCTCTTCATGTTTCTGGATTTAGAAGCATAAATATTAACCAACAAATATGGTGAACAAACACTAAGACTTTAGTTCTGAAGATGCAGTTATCAGAATAGGACATTAATGATTAATAAAGTAATAGTACTGCAGGAAAAAAAAAAATGAATCAGACCGAAAGAGTGCAGAAGTATTTTATACTGTTCCATTATGGCATAGATTTATTTTGTGAGAAGTTTCATTATAACACTCTAGCTTGAAAACAATTATAAATGTACAGTCATTTTATTTGTGAAACTGTAAGTACATACCCAGTATTAATTAGTCTAAATTTCAGTTATAAACAGAATTGACATGCATAACTCCCCCCGCCCTTTTTTTTACTGGAGTTGTCTGGATAATGCTCTTAAGTTACTATCCGCTATCTGAAATTTATAATATTTATTTTTGGTTAATTGTTAACAGTAGTATGATTACTTTAAATTAAGACATACTTTGTATGAATTGATATTGTCTAACAAATTGTCTTTTTGTTAAATAAAAAGTTTTAATAAATATTGTCTTCAGTACATACTGTGAAAAATGTTACTTTTGTATTTTGAGGGTTGTGTACAAATATATGCTAACCCATTATACAGTATTCAAGTGCTGGATAAGACTGGTCACCTGCTTTTCCCTTCCTCGAGTGTGACACATTCTGAACCACTGACCTTAAACTGTCTTAACTAATATGCAGTGTCTCAGTGTTATAATTGGTCAATGATGTTAGTATACATCTCAATGCTCATTGTCCTCTCTTTTCCAAAAGCAATGGAACTGAAAAGAAAAGAAAGAAATATCATGCTTACTTGTATCATTGCATATATCACATTTAACTTAACAGAATCTCTTTTGCCGAAAGAATGTTGTATCTTCTTTCTTGCTCTTTCATCTTTAATAATTCTCTATTTTAAGAATAAAGCTATATAAGTATAACATTTTAATAAACCATATTTTCTGACAAAACAAGATATTTTGTGCATTATCCTCCTATGTAACAGATACTTAGCTTAAATTTAAGTATGAAATTTAGCTTTAATTTCAGAATAAAATAATTCTTGATTATAGATATTAATCAAACATTTGTACTATTCTTTAGCTCTTTTTATATAATTCCTTATAAAGTTTAATAATTAATCATTATCAAAGTTTCAAAGTTCCTAGAAATGATGTTCTTGTACTTTTTTTTTTTTGAGAAAAAAAATTCCTGGGTATTGTATTATGAATAAATTGCAACTGAAAACTGGAACTTATAAATGAGAACCTCTAGACTACTTTTTCACATAATTCTAGCATGAATAAATAATTTGTTTGTGTGCTTTGTGTTATCAATATTTGAAAAGTTAAGTTCAGTTTTGCCAATAGGACCTTATTTCCTATAATTTTTAAACTTATTGTTTTGGTAGAAATTTATGATCTGATATGAGGGAATTCAGTATTTTGATTTTAATACGAGTATATTTAGAATAGTGGTAAGCTTTCAGTTCCAATACCAGCAATTAAGGACACTTTTCTCAATCATTTTTCCGCCTATGCGAATATTCCCAATATATTTTGCCTCTTGGTTGCCTCTACGAAAAAAATTATTTCCAGAGATCTTTTTGTTTCCTACGGTTTGTTTCCTATTTAAAATTGTGTCTAAAAATACTTATGCACCAAATAAAATATTCCTACAAAAAGACTTTTGTGTCTAATTGCTTAAAGGTAAGTGACTATGTCATTTATTGCTTTATGTTTTTATATTTTGATAACCATTGAAATTTGATGCTGAAAACTAATTTTAAATATTATCTAAGGGTTTCTATTCCTCATTGAATGTTAATAGCTTCAGTATGCATATTTCACTTGGAAGCTTGACAAGGAATGCATAAACTGAGATGAAGTTGATAAGCAATGGTCTAATGAGAGTGCAAAAATTGTCATTAGGTACTATTACTTATATAAATACTGAGATCCATTGGATTTTACCATGATTGCTTAGAGACTGCAAACCAATTGACAATTAAAATTTTCATTACTTACAGTATGTAATGTATGTAATGTAATGTATGTAATGTAATATTTAACTTCAAATATAAACAACCTGAAGATGCAGAAGAAAAATGTGGAGAATATTACAGGATAAATAAATTAAAAAGCATTCAAAAAATAAAAAATACTGGGAAAAAATATTTCAAGGAATGCATTTCAAAGAATAAATATATTAAGACCTCAGGGCATATATAAAAAGTGATTTGAGAAAACATATTATAAAAAAGGTACTCATAAAGCACAGTTTTCTGAGAACTGCAAATTTTTGGGAAAATAAATTGGAAAAACAGTTTGGGAAAATTGTCCATATATGTGTGCATTACTGTATTAAATTTCTTAAAGAAAAATGTTGCCCAAAGATAAATAACTGAGAGGGCTGCTGGAAAGAAACCAAAAGGGCTTTCATTATGAGAAAGTTACATGATCAGAATATTTTAAAATCACTCACAGTTATCTATTACTCCTGATCTACTTAATTTTGTACAAGTATTATGGAATATGTAGTATTAGCTTTTTGTGCACGAAATAAAAGGATACCAGAAAGATTGCAAGCCCGGAAACTTTGTATAATGATTGTATGAGAGAGCTAGTAAATTTTGAGAAGTTTCACACAGAAATATGTTTGATTAAAAACATGATCAATAAGTAAATTTTAAATAAAACAGTTTTGAAAGCAGTTTAATTTTATATGTACAATATAAAACAATGGTAAGTGACATTTCCATGGCATTTTAAAGGAATGAAATAGTGATGTAGATGGATCCCATTTTAAAATCATTATAATTTTAGACATTTACTGGAGTCATGAATGTATATGTCATTAAAGCTTGTCTATTACATGTTTTTCCATAATTACAAAAATGAAATAATGAAACGTTTCATACATACAATATGTGAAGTTTGACCTTAGAATCAGGAAATAATGATATTTATGCTGATCCATACTTAATACTGTCTCCTACTTAAGAAGTAACCAAAAAACTGTTACCAAAATTTATAATACTTTTATGATTTTGTTGCATTAGAGGAAGTATGTTGGGCTCATAACCCACAATTCCATGGACTGAAACCATACTCTGCTACCAAACTGGACTGTTTGCTTTTCCCTGTCTTTTGGTGCATTATTTGATTGCTCACATCAGTGATGGAGGAACCTAGTACTGGAAGCGTAAAGATCACATGGAGTCATGGTGAACTCACTACAAGGTAAAAGGTGCCCCAAAAACAAACTTTAAAGTTTGCAGTAATACATAAGCATTTAATAACATAATAAAGATTGAATATAAGTACAATTTTTAAGTCTTCATTCAGAAAAATATGTTTGACAATAGAATTATTATATTCTTTAAAATCGAACACTTGAAATTTTCAATATTAACAACTATCGCAAAACATGTGCATGCCTATTATTCTGCATGCATGTTCAATAATTCACAAAATATATGCTAAAAGCAAACCTGAAATAAACAAAGCCCAGAATACGTAGATTAGGATCAGAAAGCCAGCACAGCAAAATAAAAGAGATGGCATTATGGCCGGGACAAAACTCACCAGAATACCCTGCATGCAGAAAAATGAACCCTTACTAATGACTCTCGGGAAGGAGACCCAGAGTATCTGACCGACGTGGATAGTGGTGCAACGAAGCAGCAAGAAACAAATAACAAACACTTTGCTACTACTGCTCCTATAGAGGAACTTAGCAATTAAATAGTAATTTCTAAAGGGAATTAGAATCTACCTTGTGCCTGTTGGTAGAGGCACATAGCATTCAATACAAATTATGTTAGTACAAATATTACACATAATCACATACATTAAAAATGCACTACTTGAAAATACATTTTTTTTTCATAAAGTTTTATTAATTCCTTTATTATTAATTTATAGATTCACAGAATATAAAATTCATGAGTGACAAAAGTTTTGCAGTGATGTAAAATTATGTTGTTTTGGGCCATGATAGCAAGTTGGAGAATGGTGTTTCGGATCCCAACAATACAGTACACATGGATTTGAGTCCACACACATTTTTTAATCTACTTAGCATATTGATTCACTTGAGAGTTAAGATAGCCAATGGTCTCTGTATCATGAACAGCACAATTTTGATTGAGCAAACCATGATGTTGAACACATCATCTGTCTATACCAGCTGGACGAATGTCCACCTAAGTTATTGAACTGTGAGCAAGAAGTCGATCACCAATACGAACAGTGGTATGGTCTTTAAAAGAACATTACCAGGCTCAGTTTGGAAAGAAGCTCTTGAAAAGGGAGTAATATTTACCTTTATTTAATGCACCTTTCCTTTTGACTTTGGGCTAACACACATGTATTAATGCATAAATACATGTGAGGTCTGGTGGGTGGTGAAAAGGATAGAGTATAGAAAGTGGTTAGAAGGCATACTTAATAATGACCACCACACCAGAACTTTGGTTCTCAAACATAAATATATCAAAACAGGTTGGTTTAAACATCAGAAGCAAAGAAAACACAGGGAAGGGGTAAAACAAACATTAAATGGAATAGTAGTTCTGTAAAAATAGTAGTTCTGGACTGGAACAAAGGTGGTTTAATATTTCATTACCATCATAAACCACTGCACATTATACAGCAAAAATCCATGCAGTTATCTGTACCTGGTAGTGGTAAATGTGAGTGAATGCAGAGGTTGGTAGTCAGCAAAATATCTTATAGAGAAATTCTTATTTTTATAGGAATGTTTCATAATTTGTTGATTCAGCAAAGCAAATTAAGAAATTTAGTAGTTTTTACGAACTAACAATGTGGTATGCTAGCTAATAGCTGACTGCATGCTTACTGTCATACATTAAATTCTAACTTCTTTCAGTATGCTGCTTTCTTTGCTTGAAATATTTGCAATCAAAGCATAAATAAAATTGGTTGGTTACCAACACTCCCCACATGGCAACATTGGCCTTCAGGGTAACCTTGCCCCACCACAGGATGCCTGGACACCATTTCTCAGGTGGAGGCACCCAGAGGGTGGTGTCCACTACCTCCCATGATAGGATGATAGTGAAGAAGGTGAGGTGAGAGGGCCTACAGCTTATAGTGTGGACTCCGAACCACATTGGACATAGGGGATACTGTACATGTGCTAGACAGAGGTGAAGGCGTGGATAGGGCCAACTTAAAATCGCCAACTCCAGAGCCATTGAACTCGGCAGCCCTAGCATGGGAGCCGCGAATGAAGCCACTGCGCTAGCCGGCGCCCCTACATAAATAAAGTAGTAATGTAAAATTATTTTGTGACTTGTTTAGAGAAATAAAAGTTTATTTTTGAAAAACCTATTTGCAGCAGCCCACTCAGAATGAATGTAATGTCTTACAGCATATCACCAATAATTTATTCAATATTAAGAAAGTTTACTTTCAAGCACTTATGAAAGTCGGGATTAAGATGAACTTTACTTAATGTATTTTAATATGATTGAGATATAATGTGAATTAACTTTAAAGAGAGTCGATTAAAGACACTAGACAACACTTACTTTTAAATTTTTCCGGAACATGTTTCAGAGGCTTTGCCTCTATCATCGGCCGGCTCTCGACTCTCTTTAAAGTTAATTTATTCATAACAACACTGTTTTCAACACTTCCAAGAAAGGAAATGTAATGTGAAGTTAAGAAAACCGAAAGTCTAATTAGTCATTGTGATGAAAATGATTCTGATTGGTAACTGTTTTCATTACATCATTCTACTGCTTCAAGAAGTATTGGTTTTAATTACCATGTGACATTAAGTTCAATGTAGTAGATAGTAAAAGCTTTTCATTGCCAATCTCGTAAGTTACATTAAATTAAATCAGATTATGTCAACCCTAAATAGCTCTATTTGATACTTTCAAGTCATATTGCATTAAGCTTAAATCCATCATAATCCCGGCTAAAGGATAGTTCAATGTTGATTTGTCCATAACCTCATGGATTTATTATTATTAATAAAATCCATTAGATTACAACTAATTTTATTCACTTCCATAAATTAACACCTTTTCTGGGTGGTGTCATATAAAAGCAGTCATTTCTCATGCTTTATATCCTTTATTTCTAGTACAAAATTTGCTGCTAGCATAATAATGAAAGAAATAATAATTATCCATTATTGAATACAGAAATGCCTAACGTACATGCAGGAAAGTTTACTAAGTTGCAGACTTAAAATGGAGAATGTATGAAATGGAGAACAATAAGCAGAGTTTTTGTAAATTAAATGTTTTATTAGAAACAGTGTAAAAACACTAAATAAGTGAAAAAGCACAGAAGTAGTAGCTATTAGGAAAAGGGATGTTAACTGTGAGTTAGCTTATTTTCTATCAGTTCTGTGTGCATGTTTTTCTGTGTCAGTGTACTAAAATTTTAAGAAATAAGATAAATATCAAGCTATGTCCCCAAATGTATTACTGTAAATATAATAATTTAAGCTCCCAACCTATAACAATATTATATTACAATGTTTGATAAGGAGTATGTGACAGAGATGAGTGGTGCCATGTTTGTATAAAGTTTGTTTAACTGCAGCAGAAATTTATAATGAGAGTCTGGTTATGATAAGAGTATAGATATTAAGCGCTATTAGTTGATTATTAAGTTGTAAGGATGATAAGATAACCTCAAATGACCACTGTTTACTATTTCCCATAGATTAAACACTGCTAAAAGTAACTAGTATTGCTGATCACAGTCATTCAGCTTTACTGTTAACAATTGTGATATGACCTTGTAATACATGTAAAAATAAAAATCTGTAATAGGAAATAAAACTGCCTCAATTTTCTCAAGTACATACTTATTGACGTACATTCCAACAATTATTCTCAGGTTAAGGTTGATGACTGAACCATTTTCATTTCCTTTTGGTAAAATCTGGTAGAAAGTAATGGTTATATTCCAGAAAATCAATGTATTTCCAGAACCTCGTAAGCCTGTTTTTGGTCTGTTTCGAGATGTTATGTGCTTTAGGCAGAATACTTAATGTTGTATTGTTATTTAAAACGTTGTAGGTCTGAACATAGAGAAAGAGAATTCTGAAGCTCTCTAGAGGAAGTCAAGGGATAGTAAAAAGGTCAGTTGTAACATTTCATAGATAAACATAATGTGGGAGACAATAAAGGATAAGATAAAATTTTTAGAAGAACAAACAATTTCAGTTTTCTTTACACAAAATTAGTGTGTGCAAGGGTAAGCATCTGCAATAAAATGTTGCTCAATACTCTATCTGTTGGGGAATGGATAGTTCTATACTGGATTGAAGAAAATCTGCAAATAAAGAGGGAGCCTTGAATGCAATATGTGAATACACTGGGCATATGAAATGTAAAGAAAACTTGTGGAAAGGAGCACAGCAACATAAAAAAGTAAAACAAAAACAAACAAACAAATAAATAATTAGAAAGAATAATAATTGTATAATTCTTTGAAGAGTTCAGAAAGAATGAATCTCAGAAAAGTATCTACAGCCATTATGGAATTCAAAATCTGCATAACAAAGGAAATGCAAAATTCAAATCAAGACATTTTCAATAAAATTCTTTATCATATGAATTTAAGCTTCTTTAGTTCCTAAGGTTTATAATGCCTTAATAAAACTATAAATAGAAGTATTTATAAACAGTGGAGCTTCATCAATCAAAACACTTTCTTAAACCAATTCTCGAAATGTAAAAACACTTAAGTACACTCAAATGTAAGTGGAGCTTACAGTTCGAGAATTGGTTTAAAAAAGTGTTTTGATTATATTGCCTTATTCAAACTTGAAGAATTTATCTATTATAAAATGAAGCTTAAGATTCATCACTTCAAAATCTGTAATGAAAATTGGAGATGTCTATTGGCATTGCTATATATCACATTGAAACAGTTGTTTTTGTTTAGGTCCCAAGCATAATAATAATGCAAATAATATCTCAAAATCTGTAAACAATAATTATTATTTACAATAATTATTATTGTTTACAGATATTGAGATATTATTTGCGTTATTTCAGAATTACATTAACAATTTTAAAAAATGTTAGTGTTTATGTGTAATAGTGGTATAGTGTGAACGTGAAGCTGTAAAGGAGGCTATGAATATTTAGATAGGAGAGAAGGCAGTTTTTGCTAGGATGGTAAGAATCAACAATCTTCCTTCTTGAAAGAGACATGGAGCATTAAAGTGTAGTGGGGAGTGGTTGCAAAGGAAATTTCCTTAAAAGAAAATATATTCCGATAGATACGGTCAAACTGAAAAATTCAGGATCTGAACCATGAATCTGCCGGTCTCTGTCCGGTCGCTCTTAACCATTGAGCTTCCATGGCCAATCATGACATTAAATTCTCCATCTGAAATGTACATTTCCCGGTGAAACACCAGAGGGGCTTTATAGTTACCATTATTAGGTTATTTGTTGAAAATTGAATTGTTCTTCCAACTTGTTAGCCACATGAAGTGGCATGTTTGCTAATGTCACATTTCTGTTCCAATAACCACAACCATCACTGTAATTTCGTCTCTTTTATTACACACAGAAGTTTAGAAAAGTTTATAAACAACTACTGAGACTTCATTTGCTTATTTTTTTATTATTTTTAATATTATTAATCTAACGTTCTCCAAAGCAGGTCACTTTGGATGAACAATTAAATGGGTGAAACAATGCTTAAATGAGCCCAGGTTCCATACACCCTAAAGTCACCCAATTTGTATTGACTCAAATCTCAATTTCCCAGCCAGTGCATGAGGAATCCCATCTGAAGGTCTTAGCCTCGGATTAATAGAAGATTTTTAATGTAAATATGTCTAAATAATATGCTGGAGTTGTTTTTACAATAATCATCTTCTCTTTTGAGGGATGCACTTCATCTTCATTACCAATAAAAATAATGCCAGTAAAATTAATGTAATGAGATATAGTTTACTTGTGCCATTAGCTGCACATATGTATTATTTGATTTTTTAAAGAAAATTAATTATAAGGTACTTTAAGATCAACAAAAATATTATTTTAAGCTGTTGTTATGTAAAAGGATGCCAAGTAAAGTACAGAATATTACACAAGATGTTACTCATTTCCTATGTCATTGCATACTATTTTTCAAACCAAAAACTTGAGTAATAGATATTTTTAGGGTAAAAGCATTATCATAGACAATTAAAAATAAGCACTACAGAGCCATGATTAGTTGTAGTAAAAGGCCTTCTTCCCACAATGCATATGCAGGCTATTTAAGGTATGTAAGATATTGTACTTTTATCTTCCAAAATTTGTTCATAAAAAAATTTTAAATCCAGAATGAACATTATACATGTTGCAGCAATAGAGCAGTAATGACTTCCTCTGTAAGCTGATTGCTTGTCAGAGGTTATGGGGTTCTACTTCTGGCTGGAGTGTATGAATTTTCTTTAATTAGGATTATTATCAACCCTCCATAAAGGCTGGTGGTGCAGATGTGAGAGTGACTATGCATGTGAAAATTAAGTTCAAAACCATACAAAAACCCAACCTAAAAGTTCTAAAGTAAAAACACAATTTAATTTTTCAGCAAAAAAAAAATTCCCACATCATACAAGCCTATAAAAGCAAATCCTTTCCTTCTAAAAAGACTAATAACAGTGTGTATAGATTTATGAGTTTGGTTTAACCAGAATAATTCTTTGCTCTCACTAGAGTCTGGAAGTATGCAAAGGAGTGAATACGAGCGCCATGAAGAAAGTGACTGTAAAGCAAACAGTGATTGAAGAGCCAGGCATGGGTCTACTGCGCCATGATTTTCCAGTAATGATAATCTGTGAATTGACATTCTTCTTTAGTATGTATTTTTGGTGATCCTGCACCTTCTAGGGCTGCTGTTAGAAATTGCTTTCATGAATTATCAAGGATTTGAGAGTCTCTTAATGATGAACTTCCCTGCCAAAAGCATAAGTTTTATAGAAACAAAAGGAGAGAAGCTGATAAAATCTGCAGAAAGAAAAAAAAAGATTGCTGGTAAACAAGAACCTGATAGATATGGAAGAAGATTTTAAGGAAAATAGAACATTTGCACTGGCCACCCAGTAGTAGTATAACAGTAGTGACTCAAGGAAACATTGATGGTGTGAGGATTATTGAAAATCATCCTCATTTCACAATTTCTGACATTATAGGCATCCTAAATATTGGGTACAGTGCAGCACAGACTATTATTTTTTATCATTTAGGCCTAACTTATTAGGTGCTACATTTCCTGACAGAAACCCAAAGGCCACAAGGGTGAATACAGTATCATTTTATGGTTCAGAACTTTCACAACAGACAGCCAAAAGGCAGTGTTGTCACATATGAAAAATGAGGGCATAGTCCTATTGATCCCAGAATGAAGAGTTGAACCCCATGAAAATTTGGAGAAACAGAAGCTCCGGAAAGTAGATGATGGACACTTTCTTAAACAAGATGGACGTTTCTGCAGTCATTACAGAGTGGCATGTGACTGGGTGTTTGCTAAAAGTCGTTGCCTCATGGAGGTCACAGCACCGCAAGTCCAAAATTGGGCATCTTCTGTATCATTACAGTGCTTCAGCACACATGTACACATTTGTAGTACTTGAAGATAGAGAAAACGTGAGTCTTACTGCATCCACCCTATTCATCTTACCTAGCTC
Organism: Mantis religiosa; assembly: GCA_030765055.1. NCBI lineage: Eukaryota > Metazoa > Arthropoda > Insecta > Mantodea > Mantidae > Mantis > Mantis religiosa. The sequence continues at coordinate 80,935,064 of CM060953.1, forward strand.
CATGCACCTTCTTCTAAAGACAAAGAAAAGAGTGTATGCAGCATTTTTCATGGGATGAAGGGACCATCGCAGCATACAATAATGATCTAAGTCACATCTCTAAGGAAGCTTAGTCTGAGACATTTTCTTTATGGTTTCAAAGGAGAGAGAAGGAAAAGGAAAGGGCAGCTCAATAATGTTGAAAATCTATCATTAATTTTGAGTGTCACTTCTATTTCCTTTTTTATACCACATATCTGCATAATATGGGTTTGGTGAATCCTATAGTTTATACTGTAGTATCATTCAATTAGGTTGAGTTGTAATTAATTACATTTTGTTGGAATTTTGAGAATGCACTTGTCACATGTACACATTATTGTGATTGCAAAAAAACACAAATGCACACAGAATAAAAATGTTACAAGTGTAATGTACTTTTCACATGTCAGATAGCATACTACTAAGTTGTGTGACAATGACACATTGTATTAGATGTTTATGAGTCTGTAAAGTATGGAAATATTGAAGAAGTTTGTTAACTAGTAGCATTTGTCTTCAACATTTGATGCTGATTTGGAAGAAAGATAAGGGTTATTTCTACACAAAATAACAGGAACAGCAATTATAAAAAAGAAGAGAGTACCAAGTTTATTTCTTAATATTATTTTTCACCAGAAAAAGTCTTATGAAAGAAACAGAATAAAGTTAGCATATATTTTCCAAATCCAAATGTTGAATAAGTTGTTTTTCTGTGCTAAAGAAGATGGCAGTTTCCTTTCAGCTGCAAGTAATGCTTCGGATGGAAACAACAAAATTTTTTCTCAGATGATATAGAGTGCTTTGGATGAAAAGTAATTAATAGTGATAGCAATAACAATGATATAAGTGCTTCTAGCCAAGTAAAGAATGAAACTGCTAACAGATTTATTGCTCTAAAGAGTATCCTATGGAGTATTGCCCTCCCTATTGCAACACCTCAGTAGCGTAGATGGTAGCATGTTTGCCTCACTTTCAAGAGGTCCCGAGTTTGAATTTCGGTCAGAGTGTGAGTTACCTGGATAAGGGTTTTTCCGGGATTTTCCCTTATCGTTCAAGACGAATGTCGGATAACTCTAAGTTCCATGGACCCTGATCTCATTTGAGCATCACTTCAAACCAATTCATTCACCATCCGATACGACTTAACGTTGGAGGACGTAAATTAAAAAAAAAAAAGGAATCCCTATTGCAAAATAAGAAGCCTGCACACAATTTGGTGAAATTTATGCCAGGAGTAAGGATAGCAATGACTTACACCTCCAAAATTGCCTGATATTTAAATATTCCTCAAGCCATTGTGGATGAAATTGTAGAGCGCAAAAACTTAAAGACAGAAGTGATTAGCGTTCATGTAAAATAAAAATAAACTTCAAGCACCTCTGGAAACAGCATAATGGTATCCAGCAAATCTTACTGTTTATTCCTGAGAGGAGAGACCACCATTTCACTACTTTAAAAGCAATCTCAATGTCTATTAAAAGGTGCATTTTCTGGAGTAGTACGAAGTTACGAATGGGAAGCAATTCATGATTACAAATTCAATTACTTAATGCTAAACACATGATGAAAAACACAGATAGTTACTCAGGTGCCTAAGAAGTACATAAAGTGGCAATTATTTGAAGAAATAAAAAGGAGAACAGTTTTTGTGCATAAACTAAAAGCATTCTTGATACTCATATGAAGCTGAAGTATAAATGTCAATCTGTTCCTTCATATAGATGATAATTCGTAAAAAATGAAGCTAGTGACAGTGAAGCAACAAATGCTACACAAATATAATTACGAGGGCTGATCAACAAAGACAGACTGATCTTTTTTCACAGATGTTTATTGCTGAAATTCAATATTTACACGATCTTTTTCCAAGTAGTCCCCTCGTACTTCAATACAACTTTTATAACACCTCTGCCAGTCCTTGAACACGTGCTGCAGATTATTCCTTGTCAGGTCCTTGAGAATCACCTCACTTTTCTTAAGCACTGCTTCAGAGTTCTCAAATTGAATACCCCAAAGCTTTGCCTTTAGTGATGGGAGTAGAAAAAGACAGGGTGAAAGATCAGGGCTATAAGGTGGATGTGGTTCACAGGTAATGTTGAATCAAGCCAGAAACGGCATGACTTGATTTGTGACATGAGGTCGTGCATTGTCATGATGAAGTTGTAGCCAATACTGATGTGTAGTATGCTGCTGTAACAGTAGTGTGAGGGGGAACTACATGCTAGTAAATCATTCCATTACAGTCAAAAAATGAAATCATCACTTTTCCTGCAAATGGAACAACTTTTGCCTTTTTTGGTGTTGGAAAACCTGGCAATTTCCACACTGTGCTGGCTTGATTTCCTTCAGGATCATAATGATGCAGCCATGACTCATCACCGGTGATAATCAAAGCTTAGGGGTATTTTATTTGAGAACTCTGAAGCAGTGCTCAAGAAAAGTGAGGCGATTCTCAAGGACCTGACAAAGAATGATCTGCAGCACGTGTTCAAGGACTGGCAGAGATGCAATAAAAAGTGCATTGAATTGCAGTAATAAACATCTGTGAAAAACACTCAGTCTCAGTCTTTGTTGATCAGTCCTTGTATTTGTAACAAAAGCTTTACATATCTTTAAAGAAAGAACCATATAGATGATATTTGTATTTTTGGTATATGAATGTAAGATACTACAATATTGGTTTTCAACACATTTTTCTTGATAATTGATAAATTCAAATGGTTAATTTGTGTATTGTTTAGGGCCTTTATAGATACAAGATCATATCTATAGGCTATGGATTAAAAGATGTATCTCTTCAATCTATACCTACCTTCAAATTCACATCCAAATGCAAGATGTCTGTCTTCTTCAAAGCCCTAGTGCCCACATAGGGTTGCCAACTGCCCCAATTTTTGAGGGATTGTCACTGCTTTTCAATATTTGTGTCTACATGAGAATGACACAACGTTTTTTGGTTTAACATTTTTATATCCTACTTCATATTCTTAAGCTTATTATCTTAATTATGTTAGTCAAAGCAAGCATGTACACATTAAATACACTAGGCAGCAACAAAACAGTTGTATAAAAGAATTGAGTTGCTACAATTCATTTTTGTACCAGTGTGATTGTGAATCTTACTGTGGCAAGTTTATTTCATGGGCGTGCATGATTTGGGTCTCCTCAGTTTCTTACTTCGAAGCTTTTGCCATACAGAACATTATTTTACTACTGGATTCAGTTTGAATTCTGTGCCCTTATCGAAAAGTTGCACCTCGTGACAACTTCATATTCTTTGTTTTTTTGTGGTAACAGTATTTGCAACTGAACAGTTTGTGTTGTAAATAAGTCATATATTAACTTTAAAGAGAGTCGAATTAAAGATACTAAACAACACTTACTTTTAAATTTTTCCGGAACATGTTTCTGAGGCTTTGCCTCTATCATCAGCCGGCTCTCAACTGGTTCTTGTTGGTGTAGCTGACGATATTTTGTCACAGGACTCCTCTGGTGGCGGTTCAAGGAACTTGCTGAACAAATCTTTCTGGGGGATGTCGAAATTGAATACTTTGTTCCTATTTTTTGAAATGAAGACTTGTTCCCATATGGATAGTTCTTGTTTTCCTGTTGTATGTTTTAGTAGTTTTGGTTCTGGATTTATGTTGTGGTTTTTTTCCCAAAAATGTGTGGCAACTGCTGATTTTTCTAATTGTTTATATTTTATGTTTCTAAAGTGTTCCTTTGCTCTTGTTTCTAAATTTCTTTTTGTTTTTCCAATATAAATTTGACTACAGTCATTGCATTCAATTTGATATATACCAGATTTTTTGTTAGATGGAATGGCATCTTTGATGTTTGAGCAAATTAGGTTTTTTAAGGAGAAATGGTTGACTGGTGATAGTTGAATGTTTTATTTTTTGAAGACTTTTTTGAATTTATCATAGGCCCATGGATGGTAAGTGAATTTTTTGAAAATCATATTAGTTTCTGTAGCTGAGAGGGTTGTGGTTTCCTTTAGTAGCTTCTTCTTTTTTGCTAAGTTCACTTTTTTGTCCACTAATGATTTGGGAAAGTTATTTTTTGTGCTATTTCAATTATTTTGTTGTATTCTGTTTTGTATTCTTCTGCTGTGAGAGGGATGTTTACCAGTCTGTGAGCTAAACTATTGAAGATTGCCTATCGTCAGCTACACCAACGAGAACCAGTCGAGAGCCGGCTGATGATAGAGGCAAAGCCTCAGAAACATGTTCCGGAAAAATTTAAAAGTAAGTGTTGTTTAGTGTCTTTAATTCGACTCTCTTTAAAGTTAATTTATCATAACAACATTTTTTTCAACACTTCCAAGAAAGGAACTGCAAGTCATATATTATTTGTCTTGTATAAAATAACTGAGTGACATGTCAAAACACAATAACTCCTCTCACAAAAAATAATTACCTAGTTTGTAAGGGATTCTGTTCCGAAAACTATTTGCATTTATTTGCTTCTGCCTAACTTTTTGTTTGACACTTAGTTATAAATTTAACAGTAGTGAAAATAAAATTGAAACAGGGAAATACATTTTCCACATAATTGGCTTTTGAAAATCATAATACCCCGCCCAATACTTTTAGACGGGCATGGCCATTCCTTTTTTTGGGGGGGTGGGGTGGGGGTAGGGGTGTTTAGGTTATCTAACGCTACCATACATATCCCATCTCAGTCAGGGTGAGTAATCCAGATAAAGCTTTTTCTTTTGGGGTCCTTATCCTGAAAGATGAATGTTGGTTAACTCTAAGCTGTATGGATATGTTTTTACCAATTTCACTCAATGTGCTAAATAATCTATGTTGGATGATGTTGATTACAAACAACTAGTGTGTATATATATCATTCTGCTTGGATGTAGCACTGTAATCCAAGAAGGAGCTGATGACAATGAACCGAAATATAGAATCAAAACTCAACACACAATAAACTGGAAATAATTGAGATCAACAAAAGTAAGATGTTGCACCTGCAGATGTTGAACATGTTGTTAATTATTAAATTATAGATAGTCATATTTATTACACATCAGCTTCACTGTATAATAAATACAACTCATCTATAATTTAATAATTTAATAATTATTTCGCTATACTGTGGTGTTCCAATACAGTTAAATTTTGATATGCTGCTAATATTTATCAGAGAAGCCTAAACTATCTAAATAATTAATTTAATGAAACCTTTGCTTCTATGTAGTTGACTATCCTGGGCATGAAAGTTGAAATGAACTTTTATAGTCTTACAGATATTTTAAAAAAACCATAATATCAAAGTAAGTGATGTCATATTGTGCTTTAAGAAGTGATACCTTTAAAACTGACTGCTGACCAAAAATTGATTCATCTCTTCAGTAAAATTGTGTCTTAACTTATTCAGTCGGGTGGAACAGTATCATCATCCCAGTATCTTTTATGGTTCTCATTAATTTCAGACCAGCTTATTTTCAAAATGCTGTATAACATTAGACACTGCAACACTATCAGCACTTTGCATCTGAATTGTGTTGTACAGAATGTGAACATGTTTCATAATGTTGTTGAACAAATTTAGAAAACACAAAAATTCTGGATTGTCCAATAAATTCTTCAAAGCAAGAATTATTTGTTCTTATTGTTACATCACCCCACCCAACTTCCTGCCTAATCTTCTCAAAATGCTGTAATTTGTTTTCATGAAGGCTGTTCAAAACCCATGACTGAAAACTCCATCTTGCTGTGGAAGCAGCTGGAATGCATTTGTTGCAAATTGACCACAATAGATCACTGCATTTTGGTGAAAACAAGAAAAATATCATCAATCAATCAATATTATCAAAAACAACTGATTTTATGTTTTTGGTACAATGTATCATATAACCAAATTTAATTGATGAGTATAGCAGTGTAACTACTTGGTATAAGAGAAAGGGACCTAAATCAAAGTGTGAAAATCTCTGTGGCTCTGCTCATTACTGCAGTACTATCGTACACTTCGGATATGAATATCCTTTAACATTAAAAGGGAGACCATTTGTTTTTTAATTATGAATGTCTTCAAAAGGAAGATACCTTTCAGTGGATTTACACTCTTTAATGTATTGTAAAATGATCAAAATTTGATCATGGCAAGCTAAGTCAACATGTGGCAAGCTAACATTTTCAACAACATTTATGTCTTTCATTAATTCCCCAAGTGAACCTGATACATACAAACCAATATTTCATTCTGTATAGTATGTGAAGTATATTTACATACTGCCTGTACTGGCATGTTGACATTGTGGTCATCTAACACACTGTCAAGATTTCCAAGGAGAGATAACAAGTCATGCAAATTGCCACGGTGTGTTGATTTCCATGTTTCATCATGAACCCTCATTGTTAGATCATCAGTTCCGAAAAATGTTATGTACTTTATCACACTGTTGTGTGTGTGTGTGTGTGTGTGTGTGTGTGTGTGTGTGTGTGTGTGTGTGTGTGTGTGTGTGTGTGTGTGTGTGTGTGTGTGAGCGCGCGCGCGTGCGTGCGTGCGTGCGTGCGTGCGTGCGTGCGTGCGCGTGTGCTTGTGCATGTGCGTGTGTGCGTGTGTGTATTATTATTTTACTCTGCTTGCTCTATTACATTGTCTAATACTACATGCACTGTAGTTCTTAACAGTTTGATTTGATGTACTAGTAGTTATTATATATATATATATAACTTTTTGAAATCAATCTTATTAACAAATAGTTGAAATATTTTAGCATATTTTTCCATAAATTCTTGATTGTTTAGAGGCCACTGCCCTCCTGTTTTTATCACACTGTTACAAAAGGGCTGTCTTTCTGCTTGCAAGATGTGACACTCCCACAATATGTGGTTTACTGTTTGTATACTGCCGCACACATATGATGTATCTTATTTGATTTTTAAACCTTTGTAGATAAGTACCAAAGTGCCCATGTCCGGTGATAACTGCTGTTATATTCTGAGTTAGGGTCAACTTCAGTGGCATATGCTGGGATTGTGATTTGGGCTATCACTAGGCCTACCAGATCCGGACAATAAGGGATTGTTCATTAAATGTTAATTTCACAAACAGTGCATTTAAATCAATTGCTCTTGAAACAAGCTGTTAAAACAATTAAAAAAGTAAAACTAGCAATTTCACTATACCTGTTTATATATACATGAATTCCAGCCACCTTTCTTTACGGTAAACTGCGTTGTGAAACTATAAAAAAACAGTGCTGCATCATAATTAGCCAGAAAGTGTAGCAATTCTATATAATTGCCATTATTTAATGACTCCTCACTTTCATCGTGGCCTCTAAACGAAGCTGTTGAGCTTTAATGTTTATCCAAAGCTGTAATTAAATAAGCTAAATTTGCAAAATCCGTAGTTTCCCAGGGTGTTTTCTCAGTTGCAAACAACAAGTATGACCAGCATAAAGTTTATTCAGCTCGAATAAACCAGGCAGCCACTCATACTTATCATAATTACTTATATTAAAATACCTTTTATAAGGGTTCTTATTTTTTCCTTCTGTTCACACTGCAAGTGTCAGTAGGCCCTCTCTGTTTTATTATCACTAACTTATCCTCGTATTTAAACTGCAAGAATGGTTTTTGCTCTAATTGTTTAATTACACATTCTTTACCCATTTCAAGGAATTAGCTCTAGCAACTGTCTTGGTACACTGTACACAATATTATTGTACACTGTACAATACTAATACGGCTCTTGAGGACTGTAACAAACACACAATAATTGAAAACACGTTCTTCTTGTCCTTAACTCCACGTGCTATGTGAAATTCCAAAGCCAGTCGTGTCTGTATGGTACATTTCGGAGAAGCTTGTATAAGTGTAGTGATGTAAGGTTCCGAAGCCTTGACATGTTGAATCCTGCATTCCTCCCTCTCATTAATTTCTAGCTTACTTTAGATATGGGCTTCAGTGATTGCTTTGATAGCCCATAATATATATCACTGGTCAATTTAGTGTCCATTCTGTTTTTTACCATAGGGAAGAAAGTCTTAGTTTGTGCTCCATTCTTTGTTGTTTGCCACTCGCTCTCCCACAGCTTCATACTCTCTTCTCTTAGGTCACTTTCACTTTACTCTTTGGTATATGCTTATATGCCAATAGCAGGTCTGTGCTTGATGCTGCCTCTTTGGCAAGCAATCAGCAAGTTCATTTCACATGATTTCAACATGGGCTGTAACCCATGTGAAATGTACCGTCCATTCTGTTGTCGTAGGCTACATAATAATTCATGGATCTGATGTATGAGTTTGTTATGGTTGGTATTGTGTCTTAGTAGGTGCATGGTTATATTACTATCTGTATGTACTGCAACTATTTTGTCTTTTGAATTAATGTGGTCCAACTCCTTTATTGCGTTCAGGGTCTGTGGTATCACTAGCTGTTCAGCTTGATTATTTAAGCATCTCTCAAATCTCTCATTTAAAATTTTACTGGTTACCAGGACACTAATTTCATCAGTGAGCAGACCTGTGCTTACAATATCCTTTACATACAGTGAGAGGCCGCTTATATAAATCAGAAACAGTAAAGACCCTAACACTGAACCTTGGTTACTCCATGCATTACTATTTTTCAAATTGAACTTTGTTTATTTTCATAACCAATATTAATACCCTGTTTTCTTTAATTTAGATATGATGCAAACCAACTTAAATATTCATTTTTTAGTTCAGAGGATTCCAATTTTGCTATGAGAATGTCATGATGAACAAAATTAAAAGCCTAAATATGCATAAAATGGGAGTGCTGAGAACCAGAGCAGTTAAAGAGCATTCATAAATAAATGTTCAATTTCAAATTCCATACTTAATATCTAAAAACATCAATCTCATTTTAAGAATGTATGGGGTGGTATAATATAAACATAACCAACTTTCAAGTGTACGTTTGTAGATAATGATATTCACTGACTTCAACTTTCAGTTTAATGGTTGGATTTTATTTCTTTTGGCTTTTAAACTTTTGAGTCTCATAAAAAATTAATGCTTTTATGATTAATCTGAGTGATATAGTTAGGATGTAAGTGCTACAGTACTCTTACTCGATTTATTGAAAAATTTAAATTTATATCATTTTTAAAAGCTTATTTAAATATTGTCACCCAATTATCGGAAGGCACGACCAACTGACAGCTGAGTGGGGGACAGGAGGCATTCAGGACATGCCTAGCCATTTATCTCATGTCACTAATTGAGGGGAGGGTTAGGAAGGTATCACGGGCACTGTACTGTCTCTTTCCCCTCCCCCTGACATCTGGAACAGTCGGGATGATGTTTCGAGCTGCGAAGCTTCCAGAGACAGCGATCTTCCTATATAAGGGGCTGCAGTAGACGAGTCAGTTCAGTTCTTGGCGAGCAGCCGTGAAGAGCGCAGTGGGACTGGAAGACTGCATATGTGTATCAGAGGAGTTGTGCGTAATTGCGAGTGTGGAGTGGACCTGTGACAGACGAACTGGTGGATTGTAATTGTGTGTGCTACGTAATTCTATGTAATTGGTAAGTGTTCCAACTGTAATTCGGTGGAAATAAAGAACATTTTGAGTTTGTGCAATTGGAGTTTTATTTCTACGAACCCACAAAGTCACAATATTATACAAATTTAAGCTTTAGTCATATTTCCATGCTCATAGAAGGATAGAGAATAATATAAGTTAATGAATTAGTCTGGATTTACTCAAATTATATATTTTAATGAGCTCAACATTTTGAACAACTACCTTAGGTAATTGTTCTAATTACCTTGGTAATTGTTCAAAATTTTGAGCTCCGTCTCCTTCTCATGGTGCAACTGTTAGTAAACATGCTTTTGTATAGATACAGTCAAACTGACTCTCAATATCAGAGACCCTAGTGGTTTACTGGGAAAACATAACCAGTCAGTTTGAGAATTTAATGAAATGATGGAACGTTGGCCATGGTAGCTCAATTGTTAAGAGTGACTGGAACTTTAATTTTTCAGTTTGGTTCTACCTATCCAAAATGTTAGCCTATACACGGTTAGTGTGGAAGAATGATTAATTTCCATCTATGCTGTTGCATGTTGAACTAAAGGGAATGGGCTGCTAATCATATTGAACGGGTCAGCCTGATGAGTATATTCACCGAATTCGGTGTTCTTCCTCTTCCCTACCAATACCTATGCTACTATAACCTTTTCAGACTCTTATGGTATTAGAGTATTCAAGGCCTAATTTTTCTTAAAACTCAAACTTGTCATGGCGACAGATAAAGCTAGTAGAATTATAATCATGGATGCATGATCAAAGGCAGGTGTGGACCTCCAAATATTTTGGGGGTTGAATGTGGATGATGTAACATCCAAATCAGAAAAATATGGTGTCCATTCAAAAGCATTGCTAATTTTGCTCATGATTATGCTTCCCAAAGCAAAGAATTGCAAAGTATTAGTTCCTTAATTGGATCTCTGGATAGGGACTGCTATGGGACAACTAAAGATTTTACATTGGAATGCTGGTAGTTTCAGCTAAGATAAGAAAATTGAATTAACAAAAACATTATATCAAGAAGATATTTATGTATTTGGTGTTACTGAAGCTAACAAATCTGAAGGACAGAAGGAATTCTATAATTACAAAGATTCATTACATATATTCCTCCAAAGACTCAACAAATAGCAAGTAGAATTTTAATTGGTGTTAAAACAAACTTAGTATTTAAGATTATAAAATAAATGAATGAAACAGGTAAATTACAAGCTACAAAAGCAGAAATATAGAAAAATAAATTTAAGGTACTATATTTGATATATAATGCTTCAAAAAATAAAATTGACTTAGATCTATTAGAAATCACAAAAAACTATAGTAATTCAAGACAAATGGACATTCAAAACTATGGCGATTCTGTAATACAACTGCAACTGGTGTAGAAATAGAAGAGTTGATTTACACCAGTAGATGGGAATTATTATATAATAAAGAGTTATTCACATTATACATATTCTACTACTGTCCCAGATCTAGGACAGATTGGAATTACGTTATAGTAGAGATCAACCAGAAATCTATACACATTATACTGGTTCTGCTACTGACCCAGATCTAGTATTAGTATCTTCCAATATAGCAAAAAATAGTAAGGCAATCCTAGGTACCTTTCGGGGCCATTCTAACTTCAGTTACATCAAACAAAATATCAATTATGGAGAAATTAAGATGTCCCTGAAACTTTAAAATAGCCAATTAAAAGAGATTCAGAAAAAAACCAACTGAGATGAGTCGCTTATCAGCTGAGGGTGAAACTGCAACAATTTTGAAAACATTCCTGATTTTGTAAAAGGACGTGAGTGAAGTTACAAGTTTTAAAAGGTATGACTCAATTTTAGTATTTATACTTTAAAAAAGCTAACTGGAAAGAATATAAAAAATGAACTAGAAGAACATCCAAAAGTAGCAGAAGAAAATATCAGTTCTATAGATAATAAAATTTGTAATACCTTAATAAAAACAGCAATAAAATACTTAGCTAAAGAAAAAGTAGAACTTTGTAAAGTTTTTTGGTCAAAAGAATGACAACAATGGAAAAATGAAAGGGAAGAAGCTAGGAAAAAGGCTGAAATTAACAAAACCCAAGAAAGTATATTGCAATGGAAGAAAAAGGCTGCAACATTCAAGAAATCATTAATAAATTCCAAAATCATGGCATATAATGAATTTGCTGAAGAATTGGATTATAGAAAAGATGAAAATAAAGCCTACAAATTTATGTCTTCTATACAATAAAGAAACTACTCTGAAAGAACGAACCAATATAATAATCATAAGTTAATTGTTGAAAGAGAAACAGCAAACACATTTAATCAAAGCTTTACATCCTTTAGAATCAATGGAATATGAATGGAAAAAGAAATTCGATAAATTAGGCAGTAAGCTAAATAAACAAAATGAAGGTAATCTTCCCGATTCTGTTAGAAGTGTATTTAATCAACCATTTACTCAGAGAGAATTAGATGCAATAAAAGAATAAAAAATAAGAAAGCTCCAGGTTTTGATAAAGTCTACCCTAAAGTGTTAAAAAAATGTAAGTTATAAAAGATGAATTATTTAAATTCTATAATGCTGTCTGGGAACCGCAATCCCTGCAAATTGGAGATGAGCTCTCATTATTTCAGTGCTAAACCAGGTAAACCTGCAAAAAGCTTCGAAAATTATAGACCTATTTCATTAACAAACTTTATTGGAAAAATGCTGGTAAAAATGTTATTAGATAGATTAAACTGCTAGATTAAATAAACTGTGTTCTCCATCCCAAGCATGATTTCGTAGAAACCACTCTACAAGTGAACAAACTATATTACTTATTCAAGATATAAAAGAGGCTTTTACCAATAAGAAAGATACATTAGCAGTTTTTGTAGATTTGAAATCTGTATATGATATTTTATGGAGGAAAAATTTAATAATGAAACTCCAAAATCTGGGTATACAAGGCAATATGATTAGATGGATTTCTGAGCTAATAACACAGTGATATTGTGCTATATCTAAATTTAAACAGATTAATTTAGGTATTACAAGGTGCTGTATTTAGCAGCACTTTTTAATGTAAATCTAAATAATTTAACCTAAAATCTACAAAAATATGGTACAAAAACAGCTCATTTTGCCAATGATTTAATTATATGGCACTCCAGAAATCAACCACTATACAACAGACAGTAACAAAGGTCCAAAGAGCACTAACAGAACTGTAGATATGGTGAACGTAATGACAAAGAACATCATAAAAACACAATTTCAACAATTTTCTTTAGGCAAGAAGCCAGTAGAAACTGAAGTATGAATATGCTAAATTAGCAAAAACTGGAAACGCTGAATACTTAGAAGTACACTTTGACAAGAAACTAACTTGGAAATGTCATATGGACCACACAACTGAGAAAGCAATCGTAAGATTCAAACTATTGAAAAAATTAACAGGTACAATGATGCGTAGTTCCAGATAAACTTTAAATATGACTTACAATGCTTACATAGAGCCAGTTCTAAAATATAGCAGAGAAATCCTCCTAACATCATAAACCAGTAAAGTTACCTAGGAATAAACTCAATATCAAGCCCTAAGCTTAATAATGAGCAACAAACTCTACACATATAAACTTATTCCTTAAGTAAACCAATTATAACAGAACCTGAACAGCAGCCATTACTTAGTTAAAAAAACTTAAAAAACTCCCAGTCTCAGAAAAATGGGATATGTTATCAGATATAAAATTTGAGTATGAAAAGCCAAATTGATTTCTACAAGAGATTACAAAACAAGTCTAAAATACCCAAAAGTTTAGCATATAATATTAATCAGCATTAATCCAGCTGGTAGTGGTAAAATTGATCACAAAGTAAATTTAAATAAGCTGATTAACAGAAATGAAGCCTCTTCTGATATGTCAAAACTTTAAGCCTTAGGAATCATGCAAACAAATTACCCTACCGAACAGTGAACACACATATATGCAGATAGATCCCTTTTTGATTAGAATGTAGCAGATGCTGGAATAACATATCAGTTAATTTTTTATAAACATGCTGGGAAGGATACTACTACAAATTTTGTTGTTGAAAGCTTTTGCTATTTATCCAATCACTCCAGGATATTTTAAACTTCATAAATGCAAAAATATTAATTTATCAGGCTCTAAAGCAGCAATTTAAATATAGTACCTTTTTGCCAGAAAAATGAAGAAAATTTTGGAAATATGAAGTATGATCCACACTATCCAAAAACTTGACGATGTGGATATATTATATGTGCTTGTGCACATATGTATTATGTGCTATATATTATAGCAGATAGTGCTACAATGCATTACAGCCCACTGCGGTATACATGAGAATAAAAGAGCCGATATCATGGCAAAAAAGGGGTACACAATTAGGCAAAGAGAGAGAAATGCTTTGTTTTATGAATCAATAAAAATAATCATCAACAGAAAAAAATACTTATACTTCTAAACTAATTGAGAAAATTGGAAATAGAAAACCAAAAGGGACTATTAGATAATTCTTATAGATACATGAAAATCTACATGTACTAGTATGAGGGTTACCCTGGGACATGACTACCTAGGAAAACACCTATATAAAATTGGAATACTTACTTCTCCAAATTGAAAAGAGAAAAGAAAGAAAGAAAAAAGTCCTAGACAACATTTTACAAAGGACAAATACTTGAACGTTATGGACACTCTGTCAATAGCAACCTGAGAAACAACTGAGTAGCTACTACACTTTTAAAATTGACAAAGTATTGAAAAAATTCAAATCAATAGTTCCATTGTCTCACTCCTATATTTTGAAATACATGTTGTTTGAGGTATAGGTAAGTGCAGAAATGTATACTGGTAATTGATGACAGTGTAATGAAGAACGTTACATCAACATTTGCTTCATTTCTGCACTTATAATGTTTTCATTCAAAGTAGTATATTTTTGGGCTAGTTATTATATATATGTGTGTGTGTGCGTGTGCGTGTGTGTGCGTGTGCGTGTGTGTGTGTGTGTGTGTGTGTGTGTGTGTGTGTGTGTGTGTGTGTGTGTGTGTGTTCATTTACACCTTTAAATAGGTGTGGCCCCACAAGCCATACCTTTGGAGCGGGAGATATAATGCAGTGGACAGGCTTCACATTAACGGATGAACTGTGTTGGAATGTTTTCCGCAAGGTCAGTGCACACAAGCTATACCGGAGGCTCACAGGGGACTCGACATTGGCAGACCGTCGAGGAGGAAACATCGTCGCTCCTCCGCAGGTGCCGTAGACCTGCAAGAATAATGGGCAAGAAAATATCCGCAGCAGGGAAGCAGATCAGCCGGACAGCGAAGCAGCAGCGACCGCAGCCCTCACCTGCCAGCTCTCGGGCACACTCTCACGCCGCTCTGTCAGTACCGGCAGACAACAGGGAGCCGCTGGCTGAATTCACGGGAAAGTTCTGGGCCAGTGCCTCCCCTCGGAGGCCAAGCGCTGACATACTGCCAAGCTCGCTGCAGCCACACCTGGCTCCCGGGCCCACTAGGCCCACACAGCCAGCCTTCTCAACCACGCAGCAGGAAGTGCCTGCACCTCCAGGCGCAGCAGCACGACTCAGCCAGCAATCTCCAAACGCAGCCGTTTCAAGCCAGCCCACGCAGCCAACGTACGCCGAAGCTCTTTCTACTCTTTACAACCTGTCGTACATCACATACTGAAATAGAAATCGGGATTAATGATACGTTATTAGAAGAAATTGACAGCATAAAATTTCTGGGCCTTCAAGTGGACAGATGTTTAGGTTGGAAAGCTCACATAAATTATATCTTGCCTAAACTCAGCTCTGCCTGTTATGCTATCCGAGAGCTGGTTAATGTGAGTTCTACTGACACACTTAAATTAGTGTATTATGCATACTTTAACTCTATTATGGAATACGGAATATTATTTTGGGGCAACTCAGTAGAAAGTGAAAAAAAATTTCTTATGCAAAAGAGGGTTATAAGAATCATTACTAACACCCACAACAGATGCTCCTGTAAAGATCATTTTACAAGATTGAAGATATTAACCCTTCCTTGCATGCATATATTCTCGATCCTGAAATTCTTTGTATGCAATCGTGCCTTATTTGCAACAAATAATGTAATTCACAAAATAAACACTAGACAAAAGTATAATATCCATTATCCCAGTGCTAAACTTTCTTGCTTCCAGAAAGGTGTGCATTATGAAACTATCAAAATATTTGGCGCACTTCCTAATGTTCTTAAAGTAAAAGTCGATGATTTCGGCGCTTTTAAAAAAGCTATTAGAGAGTACCTTTGCTCAAAATCTTTTTATTCTGTACAGGATTATCTGAATGACAAATTATCCTGATAATGCTTCTGTAGTTCTATAAGTAGTATCTAACTATCCCAATGACAGATCGTTACTAATAAATATTTGATGCTAGTTGAAGGTTTATTTTTAATGTATATGTATTTAATAAATAGCAATGAATGGTATTTATTGCAAAAAGGTTGAGACTTACTGGCATAAGCCAAGTGAAAGCTTTGTTTTCCATATTGTTGTTCATATTGCCTGTATACTATAATATGTGTCTTATATTAACTTTTGTACATATATATGCCATTAAACTTTATAACTCTGGACATGTTCAATGTTCACAGCCTTTTCTGGGTACAAGTGAACCTACTGAACGCAAATCAATCTAATCTAATCTCCTCCAGCCTCCTGGCCTACACGGCTCCCACCAGGAAGCCCAACGCTGCCTTCACTAAGGGCCAAGCAGTACCACTTAGCAGTTATCCGCGAGGCACCCACTTCATCCTCGTCGCTGCACAATGTTCGCCTTCTACCCTGAGGGCCTCCAGAATCTCCACGCGCCACGGACTTTCCAACCTCATCCGGCTACAGCTCACCGACGCCGCTGAACACGAAGCCGCCTTGAGGTCGGGCCTGCCCTTGTTAGGGCGGTGTCTCGGAATCGAGGCCAGCAGAGGATCACCTCACACAATATGTCGGTGATGCTGTGGTTACGGACACGACACCGCCTCCTGCGTTGCACCACCCAGGTGCCACTATCGCGGAGCTCCGTGCCTCATTTCACAGTGCACAAGACACGACCTCCGCTTCCGACGCCGGTACTGCACCACGTGCGATGGCTTCGGCCACTTCACGGGCCAGGCGCAACCCGCACAGATCTACGGCGACAACTACTCAGACCTCACCGCAGCCCACAACCGTTGCAACAGCGAAGCCGCCCTCAGCGAGGACCTGAGGGCTACATAGCAGAACCTCCGCCATGAGTTACAGAGCATCAGAAACTGCCTAGCCACGCTGGAAGACAAGATCGCCGCATCCGCTTCTGCAGACAACGTACAAAACATTCACGCAGGAGTTCTCAACATAGCACCACCCATCACAGCTCTCGACTACATAATGAAGACCACAACCACCGACATTTACCGCACCATCCAGGACCAACTGTCCTCAATATCCACAGGAACCAACAATCTCGTGCACCGGCTGGACGAGCACCTGGAACTCACTGCATCCTCCAAGAATAAGCTGTTTCGTGTAGAGGAGCACCATCAGTTACTTGACGCAGCACTAGACCACATCTACACAGAACTTCAATTCCATCTACAGGAGATAAGGCGCTCCACACAGAACACCAACGACATGGTACCAGAATGCACTTGACGTCGAGGCCTGGCCCTCCACGAAAATTCCAATAAAGAGAATAACCCACAATATCCTTTCCTCTCAGTTATCGCAACTGCTCCACGCCACGATCAGGGCTCCTGGCCATATTAGTCGCGCGGACCTGTTATCTTACACTACTCCGTTATAGACGGCAGTAACATAATCGCCTTGAATAATGAGGGCGCATTAAGCGGAACCTCCTTAGGCTGAGATGAAGCCACCAAATTTCCCTTTCCACTATTTTCCTCAGACTACCAATAAAAATAAACTTATAAGGCAATGTAAACAAAAGTACGTGTACGATATCATTGGCTGTTTAGCCTTGTATCTTGCTGCGGATGAAAAATACATGTCGCATATTATTTTTAAAGACTTCAAATCTGATGCAAACTATACAAACAACTTCGCCTTATTACAAATGCACCGGTCTAACAGTAATTAACTAGTATTTTATATGGTGTATTTAAAGGTGATTTGTATGTATTAATCAGAGCGCACGCTGCGCTTGCGCAGTTTGAACGAGGAAGTGAGAGTTCAGTTGTGCAAATTGGCTGCTTCCGTCCAATATAAAAACATCACAGAGGGCAATCATTAAAAAGTGGTCAGAAAGAAATTATTTGGACGGGGTTTGCAAGTTGTGTGAAAAATACCCGACTTTAGCAATGGGGGACATATTTGTCAGCAGAGTAACCGGTGTTTCAGCGCCAAAAACGCATTAAAGCCGCTCAAAGAGAAGTTATGAAAACGGACCAGCTTTCTACTCCAGAAAATAATCGAAAAAGAGACTAGTTGTGGAAGGTGAATGTGATGAATTTGTTAATAGTGCAGTTCGTGCAAGATGCATAGCTTCTTTGAAAGACAAGAGCCACCAACAATCACAAAAGTGCTTCAAGCAGTAAACAAGAATCCCGAATTGCCTAACTTTACAAAAACGAGCTTCCCACTATTCTTCACGACATAGGTTTTGAATCTGTGGACAGAAACTTAAAAAATACAATTGTTGAGCGTGAAGATATATTGTTGTTGCGCAGGAATTATCAAAGGAAAATTTGGAAATGGAAATCGTTATTATTTTCCAACTAGGCACCCAAAGATTTCTTCTTTCCAATTACATGCCAGAAGAACTTTCAAGTCATTGCCAAAGTCGGACGCAGTTATGTAGTACTGTTATTCCGCAGAAAGACCCCCATCTTAATTTTTATTTTATAATTGAGGTGGGGTTTTGTGAAGAAATCAAATATTTAAGTAATTATTGTAAGCATCCAGTCACTTTTTTTAACGTACGAAAGGAAAAATAAACTGCACAGTACTCACATGTTTACATTTAATGTTAACGCAAAAGTGGTACCGTATAAGCCATTCAGGTATCGAAAAAAGCAAAGCAAAAATTTGCATAGAAGTACGTTGACAGCGCATAAGTTTGACACAGAAATAGCGCGAATATTGCCTCCAATTACAGTCACTGGCAGAGTAATACATTTTCTCGCTTTGGTTACATCGCCATATAAACTAGGATGGCGCCGGTGTGGGTCAGTAGGAGGTGTGAATAAAGCGGATAGTCTATAGTGAAAGGCGTTGTTCCTTTCTCAGCGAGATTACGGCCATGCAAAAAGCATGGATAGCAAATTCTATGATTTGTTTGTGTGAAAGCAGTTAGACGAAGAGAAAAATCAACCAATACTAAAATGAGTACATATTAAGACACCATCTATTAAAAAGTCTGCACTTATCCTCCTAACATCCTGTACCGTTAAGAAAATTACAGTTTTTGTGAGTACTTTTTTCCTTCTATTTTTTAAGTTTACCGCTTATTTAAAGAATTTAATAAAACAAGTTCACACTTATTTGCAGAAAATTCAAGAAAAACATTTAGTTTGTCATGTATCTTAGATGTATTACAGTTTATTCAAAATCGTTAAAGCCTTTTTTAGAAAGCACAAAGGTTAACTTGGATGGGAGGATTCTCTTAAAGATGGTGTTTCAAACTCTTTGGAAGTTACTGAATATAAATACCAAGTTTAATATATTTTAGAGTTTAAGCGGTCATATCGGTAGCCTTCCCATTTTGGAGTTGGCGCACGTAAGTGGCGTACGTACTTCCATCTCGTCTTGAGTCCACAGGACCAGTTGCGGGGGGGGGGGGGCTTGTTAGTCTCCAGTTCTTGCCCTACGGAAAGGAGCCTCGGAGGCGCCGGGTGCCCTTTCGGTACAGCTCGGTAATTCGCTGAAGGAGTAGAAAGAGGTAGAAGGAGGTCCGGGTCCTTGGTCCTACGGGTCCAGGACTAATGGCAGTAGAACCTCTGGCATTAACTGTCTCCCATCAGGCTCCGTAGGGGAGGAGATCCGTCCCCTTCAGCTGCCATGGTGCGGGCGCTGCGGGCCCCTAGCACTCGTGGTACCTCTGACGTTACTAGAGGAACCTCGGGCCCAATATTCGAGCCCCTCCCTGATAGGGAGTTGTTCGGATTGGGTTGGACTCAAGGGGGCAGTGGTTCCCGATACCCGTCGGAGATCGGGTACGTCTCCGGACGGGGTTGAGGGAAGCTATTAATATTCGCGCATACTAGCCAGCATAGCTAGTAGAAGGTGTGCTAGATCACCAGGTGGCCCCACCGAGGTCATATCGGTAGCCTTCCCATTTTGGAGTTGGCGCGCGTAAGTGACGTATCCACTTCCATCCCGTCTTGAGTCCACAGGACCAGATGGGGGGGGGGGGGTTGTTAGTCTCTAGCTCTTGCCCTATCGAAAGCCCCACGGAGGCGCCGGGCGCCCCTTTGGGACAGCTTGGTAACTCCCTGGTAGAAGGAGGCCCGGGTCCTTGGTCCTACAGGTCCAGGACTAATGGGAGTAGAACCTCTGGCATTAAGTAACTGTCTTCCATCAGGATAATGTACTTGCATACAAAAGTGTTTTGACAATGGGGAAATTGAGAGATCTGCGCTATGAAGAGCTGTAACATCCACCCTGTTTCCCAGATTTGGCTCCCTCGGAATTCCATCTGTTTCCAAAACTGAAGTTCCTCGTTAGTAGGCGCTTTCCGTCCAATGAAGAAGCAATTGAAGCTGTAAATAGGTATTTTGCAGCACTTCCAGAGGAACGCCACAGAGAGGGGATAATGGCATTGGAACACCGCTGGACAAATGTATTAATATTAGATTATTTTGAAAAATCAAACCACTTTGAAAGTATGAGTTGTCGTTTCTCACTATCACGTCAAGAACTTTTCAGACCACCACGTATATAAAGCCCAAAGAAATCTAAAGACAATTTGTACAAGAATTAATATCATTGCCTATATGGTAATCTAAAGAAAAGGCCAAATATGGTCACTGTAGTTAAAGGCGTGATATAAATGAGGAGAAATCTTGTTCAAGAAGAACTGTCTATCTAAAATAGGGAAGCACTAGAGAAATGAACTATTTTAATCAGATTACTCTACCCTCTGCTGTAGTAAATCCTTCATCAGGAGCAATCTGTTACCTGGTAGTCAGAGATATGATTGACGTATCAGAAAACCGCGTAAGGCAGAGATGATTTTAGCAGGCTGGAGGCAGAACTAGAATGGATTATTACCTAGATTCCATAGCTTCTATAAATCAATGTCGGAAAACAGAGACCAAACTATATATTGTAGCTGACAGGTACGTCCATTTATGGTAGGTACATGAAGACAACTTTGGCATGTTTCAGCAAGTTAATGCACTGCCACAGTTATGGAGCTGCTAGTTGGCTATGGAGAAATTGAGGAATGGCATAACTGACTGTCCTCGTAGTAAGGCAATTTGTTTGGTGCAAAAATAATAACAGGTAAAAGCAATTGCTGGCTTCAATGGTGAGAGCATGTACAAGAATACTTAGCATTACTTAAATCTACTGTCGCACTCAGTTTTTCAACCAATTATGGCTGTTTGTCAAACCTTTTTAGCACATCCCTAGCATTTGTCTGTATTTACGACCAGTGTAGCATTCGTATGTTTGTTGCCACCTTAGCGTCTGTTCATTTGAGATCATCATTTGTTTTCCGCGTAGATATTAAAAGTTAGCTTCACCAAACAGCGTGAAATAAAACATAAAATGAAATGTATAATATAGGAAGCAGTTCGATCAAAGTTGATTAAGTATACCACGACATTTATTTATTTTATGTACCTTCTTTTAATCGTGAGATAGTTAAGTAAATTCCACTGGGGATTGATAAAATGAATATACGGATAAAAATGTAATTCATATTTATTTAATAACAAAGATAACATGTTTATATTGTCTCACACAGTCAGTACTTTTGAACTTCTGTTACCATATCGGACGTTTCAACTTGATAAATAATTGATGTTTTTATTTATCGAAGTACCTAAATGATTTCTTAATGCGGGCCCGCCTTGGTAGCGTGGTGGTAGCGTGTCTGCCTCACGTTCAAGAGGTCCCGAGTTCGAATCTCGGTCAGGGTGAGTTATCTGGATAAGGTTTTTTCCGGGGTTTTCCCTTATCCTGAAAGACTAATGTCGGGTAACTCTAAGTTCTATGGAACCTGGGGTTATTTGAGCATCATTTCACCCATTCCATTCATCGTCCGATATGACTTAACGTTGGAGGACGTAAATTACAACAACAAAAATCTTAATGCAAGTTTGCCCACTTCGGTAGCGTAGTTGGTAGCGTGTCTGCCCCTAGTTTTAATCTCAGTCAGGGTGAGTTACTTGAATAAGGCCTTTTTCAGGGGCTTTCCGTTATTCTGAAAGAGGAATATCAGGCAACTCTTAAGTTTATCGTTGTAGGGCGTAAATTAAAAGAAAACCACGGAATTTATTATTTTTTCCTATTAAATGTAAGAATGATACTCACACAACGATACTTCCAAACTCTGCAGAGGATAGGGAATGAGTCAAGAAAAAGAAATATCTTGAATCCTAAGCGGGAATTCTGCGTTGAGTAATAAAAATGAATATCAAAGGTGCACTCACAAGATAGCTCGCCAATTTAAATATTTCTACATTAGCTTTTAAATCTGGTACCCAAAATATTTAAAGATTGTTTAAAAGTTCTAAGCAATGGTATTAGAATGATCCTTGTTCTGTGGAATTTCTAATTTGAAGATTTCTTTAAGATTTTACTAGAGGATGTGTGAAAGTTTAGCTATATCACGCAGAAAATGAATGTGTCGAAATAAACAAGTGAATTTTTAAAATTTATATGTATGTTCGTGCATGTGTGCTTTTGATTTTTGCTTGAGTTAGTCTAAACGCTTGTTATGTAACACGGTTTATTGTATAACTACTTAAAAAAAGCTGTAGTGTAGTGTATTTGCTTGTCAAATGGAGCTATGCAATGCAAAGCAAATTCAAATTATCCAAATATGTCACCTTTTAATTTTGTAAAGATGCGTGACGAAAGTTTAGAAGCAGTAAATTTTACAAGCTTTACTATCTAATATTTTGACAGTTGAGTATTTGAGATTTTATACACAATTTAATTACAACTAAGCGTAATAACTGCGTTACCCGTGGTTTGGTTTATCCGTTCAACTTTTAACCATAAGCTACACTTGCCCAATAACCTTGAGAAACCAAAATACGCAAAATCAAGCTATACTACACTTAAAATCTACTAAATTTTACAAACGCTTAGTTATGGTTCTTTGCAAGTACTGGACACCAACTCGTCTCACTCAGCATTTTTCTCAACTTATGTTTGTGTTTAATTTTTAATTATTTGTTTAGTGAATTTTAATCTCTGACCTGTGTCTCAGTTATTTCTGTTTTGTTACACTGTAGTTTAACTTATGAATACTTTGTTGTGAAATTGTTACTCCTTTTACTACGTACCTTCAAGATGTCGTGATAAGGCTGTTAAAGCAAACATGAGTAAAGTAATTAAAAAGAACAGAGTCAAAACAAAATAAATACAAAACTTGAATGTATTATTACTTTTAATCAAGGGCAAAGAGATCACACTGGTCCCGGGAAAACTACAAGCGCCCCAGACTCACCTTAGGCCCATCATAACCTCAATGATCTCCTATAATTAACAAAATATCTTCTTTTCCATGCTACAACTTGTGATACTTCATATATAAAAGAACCATTATCTACCCACCGTCTATTGTTATAATTCCATCACAATGCCAATAAGGGACACAGTCCCGGTTGAAGGCTCCTTTTCCTCGGAGAAGGATGACTAACGAAACCCCTTTTCGTCTCTCTGCTTGCGCGCGCGTGTGTCATGAAAACATAAGTAGATTATTTTGTATTGGTAATGTTTGAACTCCATCTTTGATTAATATAGAGAAAGTATTGGCGAATTCATGTAGGCATTGTGTAATATTACATAATTTGTGCGAAAGTGCGTATAATTTAGCATTCATAGCCAGATAACAATTTTCCTCTTGTGTCAAGTTCGGCGAAAATGGTTTGGACACCCTTAATATACACGCAACTACACACATTTTGAACGAATAATAGGACACACGAGTAACTTTGGGAGAGTATAGTACACAATTTGGAGATTACATTACACTATTTACATCTCAGAGAAAATGTTTGAAGTGTCCTCCATCAGCATCTATACATGTTTGCACTCGTCACACCATATTCTCTGAAGTTTTACATAGATGATATAGAATTGAGAGAAGGTTATTTCCAGAAAGATGGAGACACGTGCCATACATCTAATGGCACCATGTAATTTGTAACCAGTTTCTTTGATAGTCAAATAATCTCAAAAGGTCTGTGGCCCCCCAAATCTCCTGATCAAACCTCTCCGTATTTTTCCTTGTGGGGGGGGGGTTTCTAAAAATAGAGTGTACAAGAATAGGCCACGGACAATTGATGCTCTCAAAGAATCCATTCGAACCGAAATAAGTAACATTGGCGAGGATACTCTCCGTAAAACTTCAGAAAATATGGTGAGACGAGTGCAAACATGTATAGATGCTGGTGGAGGAACTTCCAAAATTTTCTCTGAGATTAAATAGTGCAATGCAATCTCCCAATTGTGTATTATACTCTCCCAAAGTTGCACGTGTTTCCTATTATTGGTTCAAAAGTTATGGCGTATTGAAGTGATTCAGGTTTGTATTTATACTGGTGTTTCAGAATTCGACCTAAAATCTCTAAGGAGTTATGGTTGATTAGGAACGAACAATTTAAGTTCGTGCACTTTCTGTCCCAGAGCTCGTAATTTTGTGCAATAAATTTTACGGCAGTACGCCAGTGGTAGAAAGTGGTAATGATTTATGCTAGGGGCTCTTCATTACATTTACTTCACCCACCAGGAATTTAAATATGACTTAACAATGTCCTACCTTATAATCTACTACTTATGTAGTGTTTGTAGTTCATCTATACTGAAAATAAAAAATAACTATTTTTGTGTAGCTCTGAATACAGAATAGAAAATACGTGTTCATCTGAATGCGTAATAGTAAGCGTTTGCTTACCATATATGGAAACATACTCAAATGTGTAATCAGAAGTGTAGAGAATAAGTTTAAACGTCATGGTAAGTTCTATGAAGGAAATGTCAAAATTTCAGAAGATCGCATGACTCAACGCTCGTGAAAATTCAAACGTACTGACACAGTGTAGAGAAATGCTAAGGCCACAAGAAAAGCTATTTAATCAACTTAACTTTATTTAATACTAAATTTTATTATTCACCTATTGTGCGAACTCGTACAATATTAAATCAGAATGAAGAAGACTCGTTATCTATTTATAGAAACTGGGACGTATATATTTTGTTCTTCACGCCAATATTTCAGACATATTATATTTCATCCTAAACTTTTGAAACAATAAGAAAACAATTTAGTTTGCTCATTTAAACTGTAATTAACTGAAAATGTCTTCTATTTTCTATGGATGTCAAAAAGGCTTTCTTAATGGAATCGGATTTTTTTTATCTGATGAATATATGAGTTTTATGTAAAATATAGTAAGGTAAGTGGGAGGAAGATGGAAGTTGGTGGGAGACGGAAGTTTCGTAATATTTTGTTCATCTGAGACTAGATAGCAGCACTTACCACAGTCTAGCATAGGGGCATCCAGGTAGAAATGTGTTGTTGTGTTCTTCCGCTTTATATCTTGCTTTATCCAGTGATAAACAAGAAACTACTATCCGTAAACTTGGCAAGTACAAGCTATTAATATTTAGTCGCCCGTACGAAAGGTCTAGCACTTAATGTAATGCACGGAGCTTCACTTGGTGTTTTGCCATGTGCGTCTTTGTGAGCACACGGTAGCTCGGACCAATGTGGCTGGTAGCGTACACCAAAAATAAGGTTCACTTGCATCTTCCTCCAGGCATTGGGGCAAGTTGAAAGTTCTTAAAGAATACTGATAAATTACATATGACCAATCATAACGGCTTGACTGATCATTCTTCAAACTATTGAAAACATTTTGGCATCAAGCTTTGAATACTTGGATTCATTCAAACACCTACCGGAGAGTTATAAGTCTGTAGTTTGGTTCTCTCCTTTCTTCGTTGTATCATGTGTGCAATATGCGTTAAATTTGCATTTAATAAAGTGTCGTACATGTTGTAATACAAATGCTCAATTTAATTAATTTTTTTAATTTCAAACGTCGTGTTGTTGCATCTTCCTCCATGTTGTTCTATCCCGCCCTGTTAGCTCCCATCTTCCCCTAATGATGCGGTAAGATGTAGGTTTTGTTGCAATTGGTTTAATTGTATCGTTTTATCTCCTCACATTTAAGGGAACTGATCACTGTTTCTCACAGTAACAGTTAAATATAGAGGCAGTATCTTGAGATACTTTTTATATTTTTCTCCATTCCCATTTCAATGTAAAAGGGACATAACCGTTAAGTATGCTATCTTCTCCCGACTTACTTTATATTTTGTATCTATCATAACTAGGATTAATGCAGAGCTTAACTGAGATTGCATAAATGCTGCATAGATGCGGTCCTTGAAATTTTCCGGATGCTGATTTGCAGAATCAAAATGTGACATTATGACCTATTACTTAGCTTATGTCCAAGGGTTTACTGTCTTCATTTTTCTAAATCTTACTATCTGATGTGGCAGAACGATGCAATTCAAATTTAGTGTTGCTGCGCGGATAATGTGTGTGTATGGTTGGTAATAATAACGAATCAAACTATGTTGATAAATGATTTTATTTGTCTTTCAATTATTCTCCTTTAGATTTTGAGAATATGTTTTAAGATGACTATGACAAGGATCGGAGAGGTAATTTGGTATAGATACCTACTGTCTGATAAGCAATATCGTTTTTTAAGAAAAACAATTCTTTGAAATGTGTTCTAACAAGCAATTAACTAACTCTCAAAATATAGACCATGGTCTTGAGCCATCGTTCAGCGAGGTTTATTATCCCACAATGGTACCAGTCTTTGGTTTTTGATGCCAAGAATTCGGTGACATCCACTTGTCAAAATTTCTTCTACGTAGAGAACAGACCATGGATAAAAAAATGTGATAATCTGTTGGTGCGAGATCAGGACTGTATTTTGGGTGTGGTAGCAGTTCTATTCCTCCCAATTCCTAATTTTTTCCATGGTTGTTCATGCAGTATGGGGTATTGCATTGTCCTGCTGCAATAGAACTCTATTTTGGTTAACTAATGCTGGATAGCTCTATCTCAAAATTTAATGAACTCTTTCCAGTTATTGAGAATAAAGATCCGCAACAGTTGCCTGCCCGTTTGGAACAAACTCAAGTTAATCGCACCTTAAAAATTCCACCAGACACACATTACTTTGGGAGCGAACTGACCCTTTTAACGATGATTTTGGCATGGCTGGCGGAGATCAAGCCACTGTTTCCAGGAATCAGGGTTATTGTAATATATCCTTTTTTCATCACAAGTGACAATTCTCCAGACAAATCTATCATACATGGGCTTACAGAAAGACGATGACAGGTATCCACTCTACGTTCAGCCCGTTGAGGTGTTAGTTCGTGAGGTACAGATCTACAGCTTCTATATGATTTTGAAAGTGTCTTAATGCGGCGATGTATGGTAGTTATGATGCACCAAGTTCTTCTGAAAGTCTATAGATTTTCTCGCAAAACGTGGCGTGTATCCTCAATATTCCATATCTTAGGTACTCCGGAATGTGATAAGGTTGAAAGGTTGGAACCATCGTTGTGCCACTCGCTCACTAAGACACCTTCTCCTTACACTTCACATATTCTTCGAGCTGCGATAGGGTCTTTATAATCTTGTTTCCAGTAGTGTCTTAGAAAGACTCTAAGTTCAAACTTTGTTATCTCCATTTTGTGATTGCTCATTAACAACCAAAGTCTTATTTATACTTGCAATGTGCGCAACACTCGCCATAGAATCCTGTAAATCGCATTGTCAAACCAAAGAAACTTAATAAATTTTCCAAAATACCAAAATCAGAAAAACCGACTTTACTTATAAGACCATCTAATATTTAGAATTATGAAATCTTTGGTACTTATTCTCCCGTGGGGATGGAAGGATTAGGTAAGAGGAAACGAGGGATAGCCATATCTGAATAGACCACACCAGAGAGCAGGGTTCCTATATACTACACACTGAAATTCCGGTGTCAGCTGGCACTCCGCAAGTTTACACATTTCCTGGGAGGCTCAAGACTCAAAAACTTCTCACGATTCGGAGTACGAAGATTTACGGAGAGGAAAAGGTCATTTTGAGTCCGCTCATAGATTTATTTGTTTTATTTTCATTATTTTACTATGAGCCTATTTCAATAAGGAAAATATATGACTGCAAATTCTATATAACGAACAGTCTAGCTTATTTTAAAGGATGTAGTGTCCTAAAGAAAGTGAATAATGCTAAGTTTTATTTGTTGCTTGAAGTTGAAAGAGTTTCAATACAATTATACAACATAAAGGAATGTCATAGGTGAGACACTAGACACTGGAGTAGTAAAGTGTTGGATCCGACAATTTGACCTTGAAGTTCCGACAATTTGACCTTGAATGACCTTTGAAGTCATGCAATATGACCTAGAAAAATTTGACCTTGAAGTTCCGACAATTTGACCTTGAAGGTCATGCAATTTGACCTTGAAGGTTATGGTGCACCCTCTGGACGCACTCCCCCCCCCGTGCACTCTCTTGAATTTCTGCATCCCCCACGCGCAACCTGGACCTTTTGCATCCTTCGACGCACTCCCTCTTGACTCTCTACCCACCCCCGGGGCACCCCGGTGCACCCTCTTGAATTTATGCATCCCCCAGGCACTTTTTCGCACCACCTTGCGCATTCTTTGACGTACTCCCGCGCACGCTACCACCCACACCCAGGCGCAACCACGTGTACCCCTTTGACGCATTGCTGGACGCACCCCCTTGACCACCAGCATTCCCCGACGCACCGCACTTTCCTACCCCGAGCACCCTTCGGACAGGCTATATACTCCGTTGACGAACTGATCTACGCGTGCGCGCACGCGTTCGCGTACATGGTGCGGCGCCCCGGGAGATTGACATTGGGTCTGCAGACCGATTGATCTTGAAGGTTATGGTGCACCCTCTGGACTGGCTGCATCGCTGGACGCACCCCTTTGCATGCCCCTAACCACCCCGACGCACTTGACCCTCTGCATTTGCCACCCGGCGCACCCCTTGGTAGGCAATGGGGGAAAAGGTGTTTTCTTTTTTATTTTTATTAAGAATACACTGGAATAAAGGTTACGTGACTTTAGGAGAGGGAATGGAGACTGACAAGTGTCTAGTTGGGAAGCCAAGGATCAAAAGGAAGAAATTCAGGTGAGCTTATTATTGAAACGGAGGCAGGAAGTGACGTGTAAGGCTTTGATTGGTTAAAATAAGAATGTTTTTGATTGGCCCATGCAGAGCCGGATTTCGACCAATGGGCAAAAGGGGTTATCTTTTTTTATTTTTATTAAGAACTGGAACGTCCGGTATTGTAGAAGAAAGCAAATTGCTTGTGTGTGCATTCTATTCTTTTAAAGAAAGAGTCAGACTTCCGGGTTACAGAAAAAATGCAACATTGCACAAATGTCCTGCTGCAGGTACGTGGATATCTGAGCGTGCAGTATACTGTTTTCGCACTTTGTTCTGTTTGAACGGCTATAGCCCGACTTTTGTATTCATTTTCCCTTTAAGAGAACTATTGGAAGCACGCGTGCAAGAAACAGTTGATTAAAAATAGAACTTCATCAGAATGAACAGTTTTGAAAACAATATGTGTTGCGCGCTGACTTCCTCCCCCACCTCTTTTTATACCGGAAGTTACCCAACCAAAACACCCACGTCTTTTTTCCTGTTACCGTGAGAACTGCTTTTTAGGCAGTTTTTTTTCAGTAATATCTGAGAAAACATGCTTCGCATTTCACTGCCGGAAGTGACGTGTAAGGTTTCGATTGGTTAAAATAAGAATGTCTTTGATTGGTCGAGAGGGGTAAAGGCAGAGTTGTGAGAAAACAAATTGCTTTTTTGTGCATTACATTCTTTTAAAAAGAGCATACAGCGGAAATATATAATAACATTTAGCTGCATTAACATGAATTAGACCAATAATAAGTTTAAAGTACGTGGTGCGTAAGTGATGAGAGTGCGAAAAGTAGACATTTCCCTATATTGTATTTGAATACATTCCAGCAATGTTTGTTGTCTTGGCTTGTGTGTGTGTGTGTGTGTGTGTGTGTGTGTGTGTGTGTGTGTGTGTGTGTGTGTGTGTGTGTGTGTGTGTGTGTGTGTGCCATTTAAAGCAGTAACACTTACGGGTTACAGAAAAAATGCAAGCCTGCAAAAGTGTGTCCTGCAGCAGGAGCGTGGATATCTGAGCGTGCAGTTTGTACTTTGGTCTGTTTTGAACGGCTATAGCC
Source organism: Mantis religiosa (assembly GCA_030765055.1). Classification (NCBI taxonomy): domain Eukaryota; kingdom Metazoa; phylum Arthropoda; class Insecta; order Mantodea; family Mantidae; genus Mantis; species Mantis religiosa. The sequence goes on from CM060953.1 coordinate 80,965,137, forward strand.
GGATTCACTTTGCCTTTAAGAGAACGATTGGAAATTTCAGACAAATAACAAGGAATATCTCGGAAGGGTTAACTGTAGGAAAAAGTTATATAAATTACTGTCACATGAATTTTTCAACTCAGTGTTCTAATGAATGAATTTCGCATCTTCTAATTCAAACATTTACATGAATTTCTCATCTAAGACATTCAATTTACACTTTTGCATGAATGACGCTGCTTTTTTTGTCCTAATTACCACTCTCAGAAGAATTTCCCACCTCACATTTCGGACACTCCGCGGCACGTGGAGGTGATTTTGCTTACTCAACTTTCTGTGAGCTGATGTCGTAGCAGATCTAACGATAGCAGAACTTGCTTATTCTGTAAAACAAATCATTGCAAACAATATAAAAGAAAACTTTATTCCCCTGCCGATTGGATAATTTGAACCTGCTATGAGGCACGTGTGGGGTGTTTCGGCTTACACAACTTCCTGCGCGGTGATGACGCCGCGGAATTACCGATAGATGATGCTGCTGATTTTGCAAAACCTAAGCCGCTGCAAACTATATGTAGAAAGTTTATTCCTCTGCTGATTGGATCATGCGACTATGCAGTCCGTATGCTATTTAGACACGCATGGGTGTTTTTGCTTACACAACTTCCTGCACGGGAGATGATATTGCAGAATTAACGATAGAAGATATTGCTTATTCTCGAAAACATAAACCATTGCAAAGCTAGGCAGGAGAGCAGTGGCAGCAAATTATGCACTGGAGGAGACACAGGGCTGTAATGAGGAGCTATATGCACGTGGGGAGGTGAATGTTGAGGTGAAATAGGAGTGAAAACAAAGTGACGAGGAGACGGTGAAAGAGGTTGAATGTCATTTCGGGAATTTGGAGTTGATGTTTCAATGTTAGAGAACGACAGGGAAGAAGGTGGAGATGGAGATGAAGAAACGATTATTGTGGATGGAAGTTCTGATGAGAAGTTTGCTGCTGTATGTGCGCTTAGCTCCCGGGAGGAATCATCAAGGCTTGAATTTCCTGGAGGGGCCGAAACGGAAAATTCGGCTACGTGGCTGGGCTGAAGCAGTGTTTTCAGGGGCAAAAACGAAGAAGACTGGTCCAGGTGTACACTTGATTGTTCATGCAACTCGCTGGCAAAGCTGGTGACGGCGTAAATGTTGTCATCAGGATGGCTGTATTGTGTTAATGTTGCGGAGATTTCTGTAGATATTTGCTCTTGACGAGTTAGTAATTCTCTATATACACGTCCAGAAGGCGAAATATAAAGAACTTCGCGGGTGACGGTCACTTGAGTAACTTTCATGATGGTGGCAAACCAACAGCAATACTGAGAATGAAGCTAGCAATGTAAAGTTCCGTGTTTAAAAGGACAAGTAGTTTGAAATATAACTGAAACTGCAGTTTTTTGTGTGCCATCAAGATGTATAAACGGTTGAGAACTATTTTGATTACATGGGCTGTAACACGCACAACTTTTTGTTTGTGCAGCGCGTTTTTCTCGAAAGAACAGAATTGCATCTTCTTAGGGGACAAAATGTCATATACTTGATTTATAAGGAAGCGTTTCGGTTGCGGAGAAAATATACACGTGTAGCAGTTTTTCTGCTGACCGCTTACGATGTATTGTTATGCTCTAACCTAAATCGTGCCGAAGCAGAAAGTCGCCGTTAGTTTTGAAATATGATTGAAATTGCGGTTTTAGTGTCATCAAGGTGTTTAAACGGATGTGAGCAATTTTGATTACATGCGCTGTTAAAGGCACAACTTTTGTGTGTGCAGCGCGTTTTTCTGAAAAGAACAGAATCGCATCTTCTTAGGGGATTAAATCTCACATACTTTATTCACAAGGAAGCGTTTCGGTTGAGGAGAAAATAAACACGTGTAGCGGTTTTTCTGCTGACCGCTTACGATGCATTTTTATGCTTGTACTGAATTGTGTCGGTAGCGTTCGGTTTGAAATATAACTGAAATTGCAGTTTTCGTGACATTAAGGTGTTTTAAACGGCAGTGAACAATTATGATTACATGGACCTTATATACACATCATCATCATCATCATCATCATCCTTATCATCATTAATCATGATGATGATCATCATCATCATTCCGGCATTCCCTCTGAAAACATGTAGAAATATGTTAGACGCAAGTAAAAACTAAAATTTGATTCATAACCGCATCTTACAAAGGAAAAGCGTTGGAATAAATAGGTTTGAAATATGATTCCCCGACTCACTCGATACAGCGTGCGTTTCACCAATAAGATACGGTAATACATTTTAGAAATAGGTTATATAAAACCTGACGTAGTTTCTTGCTTTTGAAGTATTAAGGGCTTCTTGGGGGTGTACTTAGACCCTTTTTGCTGTATTTGGAGGCTTCTTGGAGTGTATTTGGGATAGGTTTGGTGGGGCTTCTTGGGGGTGTACTTAGGCCCTTTTTGCTGTATTTGGAGGCTTCTTGGAGTGTATTTGGGATAGGTTTAGGCAAAGAACAATGAAAAAATGTATTCTGGATACTCGGAAACCGATATAGTGGTGCGCTCGATACCTGACGGTGTAGATCCAAGGAACTGTTTTAATGGCATGTTTCGGCAATTTTTACAATTTGGTAACGAGAACCTGCTACAAAAATCGCCAGGGTGGTTGGGAATATCCATAACGGATGGGCAACATCACGATAGACCATTTAACACGAGCGTTCGAAAATTTGACCTGGTAGACCGGATGTCATTTTGCGCTCTATTAAGCGAGTTATGCAAAATAACAAGGACTTTTTAATGAAGGGACCTCTTAAAGTAAACTGTGTGTGGACGAAGGAAGTCCGGGGTTCGTGCTTTAAAATGTGTGATGAATGCAAAACGAATAAAGGAATAATAGAAATACGAAACGCAGACAGAATGTGTATGGCTAGAGCAACAGCCGTTTGCAAAGCTAAGATAGACCACGAAAAAGCTTACCTCAGTATTCAGAGGAGCGAGTATATGCAACTGGATATAGCAAAAGCTTTATGCCGGTCTATAGGGAATGGAGATGAAATATGTTCCTTCGACGATATGTAAGCTTTCGAAGGCATCTTACCTGGGTATTGCATTACAGTGTTCGGAGATCATACCGAAAAAAATGTTTTGAACAAACCAAGTACGCTTACCGATAAATGTATTGCATCATCATCATCATCATCATCATCATCCTTATCATCATGATCATCATCATCATCATTCCGGCATTCCCTCCGAAAACATGTAGGAATACGTTAGACGCAAGTAAAAACTTAAATTTGATACATAACCGCATCTTACAAAGGAAAAGCGTAGGAATAAATAGGTTTGAAACATGAATCCCCGACTCACAACTGTTTTAATGGCATGTTTCGGCAATTTTTACAATTTGTTAACGAGAACCTGCTACAAAAATCGCCAGGGTGGTTGGGAATATCCATAACGGATGGGCAACATCACGATAGACCATTTAACATGAGCGTTCGAAATTTGACCTGGTAGACCCGGATGTCATTTTGCGCTCTATTAAGCGAGTTATGCAAAATAACAAGGACTTTTTAATGAAGGGACCTCTTAAAGTAAACTGTGTGTGGACGAAGGAAGTCCGGGGTTCGTGCTTTAAAATGTGTGATGAATGCAAAACGAATAAAGGAATAATAGAAATACGAAACGCAGACAGAATGTGTATGGCTAGAGCAACAGCCGTTTGCAAAGCTAAGATAGACCACGAAAAAGCTTACCTCAGTATTCAGAGGAGCGAGTATATGCAACTGGATATAGCAAAAGCTTTATGCCGGTCTATGGGGAATGGAGATGAAATATGTTCCTTGGACGATGTGTAAGCTTTCGAAGGCATCTTACCCGGGTATTGCATTACAGTGTTCGGAGATCATACCGAAAAAAATGTTTTGAACAAACCAAGTACGCTTACCGATAAATGTATTGCATCATCATCATCATCATCATCCTTATCATCATCATTCCGGCATTCCCTCCGAAAACATGTAGGAATATGTTAGACGCAAGTAAAAACTTAAATTTGATACATAACCGCATCTTACAAAGGAAAAGCGTTGGAATAAATAGGTTTGAAATATGAATCCCCGACTCACTCGATACAGCGTGCGTTTCACCAATGAGATACGGTAATACATTTCAGAAATAGGTTATATAAAACCTGACATAGTTTCTTGCTTTTTGAAGTATTAAGAGCTTTTTGGGGTGTACTTAGGCCCTTTTTGCTGTCTCGGGGTGTACCCAAGCTGAATCACCCAATGCGACGCGCCGCGCGCGCGCAGAAGCACGCGTGCTAGAAACAGCCTATCAACAATAGAACTTCAACAGAACGAACATTTTGAAACAATATGTGTGGTGCTCCTGAAACCTTGGTTCATTAGGCGCCGTCTTGTCATGTGTTGCTTATCGCACGCATTGGTTGTTTCGGCGAAATTATTGTTTCAAAATGATCACTCTGTGAAGTCCTATTGTTAATCGGCTGTTTCTTGCACGCGTGCTTCTGCGCGCGCGCGGCGCGTCGCATTGGGAGATTCAGCTTGGGTACACCCCGAGACAGCAAAAAGGGCCTAAGTACACCCCAAAAAGCTCTTAATACTTCAAAAAGCAAGAAACTATGTCAGGTTTTATATAACCTATTTCTGAAATGTATTACCGTATCTCATTGGTGAAACGCACGCTGTATCGAGTGAGTCGGGGATTCATATTTCAAACCTATTTATTCCAACGCTTTTCCTTTGTAAGATGCGGTTATGTATCAAATTTAAGTTTTTACTTGCGTCTAACATATTCCTACATGTTTTCGGAGGGAATGCCGGAATGATGATGATAAGGATGATGATGATGATGATGATGCAATACATTTATCGGTAAGCGTACTTGGTTTGTTCAAAACATTTTTTTCGGTATGATCTCCGAACACTGTAATGCAATACCCGGGTAAGATGCCTTCGAAAGCTTACACATCGTCCAAGGAACATATTTCATCTCCATTCCCCATAGACCGGCATAAAGCTTTTGCTATATCCAGTTGCATATACTCGCTCCTCTGAATACTGAGGTAAGCTTTTTCGTGGTCTATCTTAGCTTTGCAAACGGCTGTTGCTCTAGCCATACACATTCTGTCTGCGTTTCGTATTTCTATTATTCCTTTATTCGTTTTGCATTCATCACACATTTTAAAGCACGAACCCCGGACTTCCTTCGTCCACACACAGTTTACTTTAAGAGGTCCCTTCATTAAAAAGTCCTTGTTATTTTGCATAACTCGCTTAATAGAGCGCAAAATGACATCCGGGTCTACCAGGTCAAATTTCGAACGCTCATGTTAAATGGTCTATCGTGATGTTGCCCATCCGTTATGGATATTCCCAACCACCCTGGCGATTTTTGTAGCAGGTTCTCGTTAACAAATTGTAAAAATTGCCGAAACATGCCATTAAAACAGTTGTGAGTCGGGGATTCATGTTTCAAACCTATTTATTCCTACGCTTTTCCTTTGTAAGATGCGGTTATGTATCAAATTTAAGTTTTTACTTGCGTCTAACATATTCCTACATGTTTTCGGAGGGAATGCCGGAATGATGATGATGATGATCATGATGATAAGGATGATGATGATGATGATGATGATGCAATACATTTATCGGTAAGCGTACTTGGTTTGTTCAAAACATTTTTTTCGGTATGATCTCCGAACACTGTAATGCAATACCCAGGTAAGATGCCTTCGAAAGCTTACACATCGTCGAAGGAACATATTTCATCTCCATTCCCTATAGACCGGCATAAAGCTTTTGCTATATCCAGTTGCATATACTCGCTCCTCTGAATACTGAGGTAAGCTTTTTCGTGGTCTATCTTAGCTTTGCAAACGGCTGTTGCTCTAGCCATACACATTCTGTCTGCGTTTCGTATTTCTATTATTCCTTTATTCGTTTTGCATTCATCACACATTTTAAAGCACGAACCCCGGACTTCCTTCGTCCACACACAGTTTACTTTAAGAGGTCCCTTCATTAAAAAGTCCTTGTTATTTTGCATAACTCGCTTAATAGAGCGCAAAATGACATCCGGTCTACCAGGTCAAATTTTCGAACGCTCATGTTAAATGGTCTATCGTGATGTTGCCCATCCGTTATGGATATTCCCAACCACCCTGGCGATTTTTGTAGCAGGTTCTCGTTACCAAATTGTAAAAATTGCCGAAACATGCCATTAAAACAGTTCCTTGGATCTACACCGTCAGGTATCGAGCGCACCACTATATCGGTTTCCGAGTATCCAGAATACATTTTTTCATTGTTCTTTGCCTAAACCTATCCCAAATACACTCCAAGAAGCCTCCAAATACAGCAAAAAGGGCCTAAGTACACCCCCAAGAAGCCCCACCAAACCTATCCCAAATACACTCCAAGAAGCCTCCAAATACAGCAAAAAGGGTCTAAGTACACCCCCAAGAAGCCCTTAATACTTCAAAAGCAAGAAACTACGTCAGGTTTTATATAACCTATTTCTAAAATGTATTACCGTATCTTATTGGTGAAACGCACGCTGTATCGAGTGAGTCGGGGAATCATATTTCAAACCTATTTATTCCAACGCTTTTCCTTTGTAAGATGCGGTTATGAATCAAATTTTAGTTTTTACTTGCGTCTAACATATTTCTACATGTTTTCAGAGGGAATGCCGGAATGATGATGATCATCATCATCATGATTAATGATGATAAGGATGATGATGATGATGATGATGATGTGTATATAAGGTCCATGTAATCATAATTGTTCACTGCCGTTTAAAACACCTTAATGTCACGAAAACTGCAATTTCAGTTATATTTCAAACCGAACGCTACCGACACAATTCAGTACAAGCATAAAAATGCATCGTAAGCGGTCAGCAGAAAAACCGCTACACGTGTTTATTTTCTCCTCAACCGAAACGCTTCCTTGTGAATAAAGTATGTGAGATTTAATCCCCTAAGAAGATGCGATTCTGTTCTTTTCAGAAAAACGCGCTGCACACACAAAAGTTGTGCCTTTAACAGCGCATGTAATCAAAATTGCTCACATCCGTTTAAACACCTTGATGACACTAAAACCGCAATTTCAATCATATTTCAAAACTAACGGCGACTTTCTGCTTCGGCACGATTTAGGTTAGAGCATAACAATACATCGTAAGCGGTCAGCAGAAAAACTGCTACACGTGTATATTTTCTCCGCAACCGAAACGCTTCCTTATAAATCAAGTATATGACATTTTGTCCCCTAAGAAGATGCAATTCTGTTCTTTCGAGAAAAACGCGCTGCACAAACAAAAAGTTGTGCGTGTTACAGCCCATGTAATCAAAATAGTTCTCAACCGTTTATACATCTTGATGGCACACAAAAAACTGCAGTTTCAGTTATATTTCAAACTACTTGTCCTTTTAAACACGGAACTTTACATTGCTAGCTTCATTCTCAGTATTGCTGTTGGTTTGCCACCATCATGAAAGTTACTCAAGTGACCGTCACCCGCGAAGTTCTTTATATTTCGCCTTCTGGACGTGTATATAGAGAATTACTAACTCGTCAAGAGCAAATATCTACAGAAATCTCCGCAACATTAACACAATACAGCCATCCTGATGACAACATTTACGCCGTCACCAGCTTTGCCAGCGAGTTGCATGAACAATCAAGTGTACACCTGGACCAGTCTTCTTCGTTTTTGCCCCTGAAAACACTGCTTCAGCCCAGCCACGTAGCCGAATTTTCCGTTTCGGCCCCTCCAGGAAATTCAAGCCTTGATGATTCCTCCCGGGAGCTAAGCGCACATACAGCAGCAAACTTCTCATCAGAACTTCCATCCACAATAATCGTTTCTTCATCTCCATCTCCACCTTCTTCCCTGTCGTTCTCTAACATTGAAACATCAACTCCAAATTCCCGAAATGACATTCAACCTCTTTCACCGTCTCCTCGTCACTTTGTTTTCACTCCTATTTCACCTCAACATTCACCTCCCCACGTGCATATAGCTCCTCATTACAGCCCTGTGTCTCCTCCAGTGCATAATTTGCTGCCACTGCTCTCCTGCCTAGCTTTGCAATGGTTTATGTTTTCGAGAATAAGCAATATCTTCTATCGTTAATTCTGCAATATCATCTCCCGTGCAGGAAGTTGTGTAAGCAAAAACACCCATGCGTGTCTAAATAGCATACGGACTGCATAGTCGCATGATCCAATCAGCAGAGGAATAAACTTTCTACATATAGTTTGCAGCGGCTTAGGTTTTGCAAAATCAGCAGCATCATCTATCGGTAATTCCGCGGCGTCATCACCGCGCAGGAAGTTGTGTAAGCCGAAACACCCCACACGTGCCTCATAGCAGGTTCAAATTATCCAATCGGCAGGGGAATAAAGTTTTCTTTTATATTGTTTGCAATGATTTGTTTTACAGAATAAGCAAGTTCTGCTATCGTTAGATCTGCTACGACATCAGCTCACAGAAAGTTGAGTAAGCAAAATCACCTCCACGTGCCGCGGAGTGTCCGAAATGTGAGGTGGGAAATTCTTCTGAGAGTGGTAATTAGGACAAAAAAAGCAGCGTCATTCATGCAAAAGTGTAAATTGAATGTCTTAGATGAGAAATTCATGTAAATGTTTGAATTAGAAGATGCGAAATTCATTCATTAGAACACTGAGTTGAAAAATTCATGTGACAGTAATTTATATAACTTTTTCCTACAGTTAACCCTTCCGAGATATTCCTTGTTATTTGTCTGAAATTTCCAATCGTTCTCTTAAAGGCAAAGTGAATCCGGCTATAGCCGTTCAAAACAGACCAAAGTACAAACTGCACGCTCAGATATCCACGCTCCTGCTGCAGGACACACTTTTGCAGGCTTGCATTTTTTCTGTAACCCGTAAGTGTTACTGCTTTAAATGGCACACACACACACACACACACACACACACACACACACACACACACACACACAAACACACACACAAACACACACAAACACACACACACACAAGCCAAGACAACAAACATTGCTGGAATGTATTCAAATACAATATAGGGAAATGTCTACTTTTCGCACTCTCATCACTTACGCACCACGTACTTTAAACTTATTATTGGTCTAATTCATGTTAATGCAGCTAAATGTTATTATATATTTCCGCTGTATGCTCTTTTTAAAAGAATGTAATGCACAAAAAAGCAATTTGTTTTCTCACAACTCTGCCTTTACCCCTCTCGACCAATCAAAGACATTCTTATTTTAACCAATCGAAACCTTACACGTCACTTCCGGCAGTGAAATGCGAAGCATGTTTTCTCAGATATTACTGAAAAAAAAACTGCCTAAAAAGCAGTTCTCACGGTAACAGGAAAAAAGACGTGGGTGTTTTGGTTGGGTAACTTCCGGTATAAAAAGAGGTGGGGGAGGAAGTCAGCGCGCAACACATATTGTTTTCAAAACTGTTCATTTTGATGAAGTTCTATTTTTAATCAACTGTTTCTTGCACGCGTGCTTCCAATAGTTCTCTTAAAGGGAAAATGAATACAAAAGTCGGGCTATAGCCGTTCAAACAGAACAAAGTGCGAAAACAGTATACTGCACGCTCAGATATCCACGTACCTGCAGCAGGACATTTGTGCAATGTTGCATTTTTTCTGTAACCCGGAAGTCTGACTCTTTCTTTAAAAGAATAGAATGCACACACAAGCAATTTGCTTTCTTCTACAATACCGGACGTTCCAGTTCTTAATAAAAATAAAAAAAGATAACCCCTTTTGCCCATTGGTCGAAATCCGGCTCTGCATGGGCCAATCAAAAACATTCTTATTTTAACCAATCAAAGCCTTACACGTCACTTCCTGCCTCCGTTTCAATAATAAGCTCACCTGAATTTCTTCCTTTTGATCCTTGGCTTCCCAACTAGACACTTGTCAGTCTCCATTCCCTCTCCTAAAGTCACGTAACCTTTATTCCAGTGTATTCTTAATAAAAATAAAAAAGAAAACACCTTTTCCCCCATTGCCTACCAAGGGGTGCGCCGGGTGGCAAATGCAGAGGGTCAAGTGCGTCGGGGTGGTTAGGGGCATGCAAAGGGGTGCGTCCAGCGATGCAGCCAGTCCAGAGGGTGCACCATAACCTTCAAGATCAATCGGTCTGCAGACCCAATGTCAATCTCCCGGGGCGCCGCACCATGTACGCGAACGCGTGCGCGCACGCGTAGATCAGTTCGTCAACGGAGTATATAGCCTGTCCGAAGGGTGCTCGGGGTAGGAAAGTGCGGTGCGTCGGGGAATGCTGGTGGTCAAGGGGGTGCGTCCAGCAATGCGTCAAAGGGGTACACGTGGTTGCGCCTGGGTGTGGGTGGTAGCGTGCGCGGGAGTACGTCAAAGAATGCGCAAGGTGGTGCGAAAAAGTGCCTGGGGGATGCAGAAATTCAAGAGGGTGCACCGGGGTGCCCCGGGGGTGGGTAGAGAGTCAAGAGGGAGTGCGTCGAAGGATGCAAAAGGTCCAGGTTGCGCGTGGGGGATGCAGAAATTCAAGAGAATGCACGGGGGGGGGGAGTGCGTCCAGAGGGTGCACCATAACCTTCAAGGTCAAATTGCATGACATTCAAGGTCAAATTGTCGGAACTTCAAGGTCAAATTTTTCTAGGTCATATTGCATGACCTCAAAGGTCATTCAAGGTCAAATTGTCGGAACTTCAAGGTCAAATTGTCGGATCCAACACTTTACTACTCACTGGAGCGGAGGCAGGCAAACCTAAGTCTGAGAGGGTTATAATGCCTCAGCAAGACACTTTGGCTGAACCGCTGAGAGCTCAAATGCGACGTGACTCTACAAGCTCTTCTTTCCTATCTAGTTTATTCATTATTAAAGTTTTCATTTCAGGGCCTAAGATTAATAAATACTTCCCATCATTACAAATAGAAGTAGCAGAAATCCAAAACCAGACAGGTCGTGTGATAAATTTTAGGAACACTGTGGAATACTCGCGTCTTCTAATTTGACCGAATTTTGGAAATATTTATCTTCAGCCGTTTTCCTGAAATTCAGATTTTGATGTAAAGTTCGTGTACATACCTACTGTTGTAAGCAACTATTTTTGCCGTGAATGTTTTTGAAGAGTAAATTATATTTAAATATTGTAGATTCGCTTGTTGCTAATATTCTTGTTCTATGTGCATAAAATGTACGCTAATATTGAAAAAGTTATAAGTAAGTCAAGATCAAAACTCTCATTAACAATTATAATTTTCAAAATCAATTATAATATATTATTGAAAGTGTAACAGACTATTTGCATTATAATTTCACGTGTCCCTTTCAGGGTTATTAAAAAAAGTTATCTAAAGTTATATATGTTCTTTCAAAATAAATAGATGCACAATAAGAATATCTGCATGAAATAAAAGTTATGTTTTATATCGACCTTCATTTACACGGATACAAAGTTTATTAACATTTACAGAATACTTAAGTTAAGATTCAAGGTAATTGTATACAGAAATTTAGTTTGATGACGCTCCAAAAAGAGGATCGAAAACTGTACATTTTTTATTAGTTCAGAAAATTCTTACCGTTTTAAGGCATTTAGAAATAGTAAAGACTATTAAGATGTAGAAGAAATTAGTCATATAAGCACGTTTGAATATGTTTTAAAAAATTAAGCATTTTGTTTTTATTGCAAGCTTATTTTGAATGTTAAAGTCACTATATTAATTTCGAAACATTTGAATGCACGAACATTTCGAAATATTCTGTCAGTTGGAAGGACGTAAAGAGATTTTAAAAAGCAGCTACTTCCATTTGTTCGCCTGCGTTTGCTGTAGGAGGAAATGAACCAATCAGAGCGCGGAAAAACAACGCTGTTTCGGAAATCCGCCAAGCGGTGCGGTGCTTCATTGTATTCATTGCAGCAAGCTCTTTCATGTTTTTGATTGGCATGTGCAAACTGTGTGCAGATAGTGTGCACACCAAATGTAGTAGACTGTAACGTCAAGCCTTAATATTTTATATGTGCTAGCTACAATTGTGGCATACAACTCAATGTTCATGGTATCTATGGACGACCAGCATTGTAGAATTGTGGAATCTACCACAAGTTAGAGAATCCATTCTGATATCATTGCTATTTAGAATTGTTTAAAAATGTAACAATTAGGAATTATGCATTACAAAACTTAATGCAAAGATTCGATAGTGATTTTACTGAAAATGCATGTTTTGAAGTCTGTCGAAAAATGTATTTAAAGAAAAATATCCGAGTGTGCGTGTAATGCATGACACAAAAATGAAAAGTAGGAGAAATGCCAAATTTGGTATTTATTATCAACGCCTTCCTGGCCTCCTCGGTAGCGTAGATGATAGCGCGTCTGCCTGACGTTCAAGAGGTCCCGAGTTCGAATCTCGGTCAGGATGATTTACCTTGTTAAGGTTTATCCGGGGGTTTCCCTTATCCTAAAAGACGAATGTCAGGTAACTCTAAGCTCCATGAACCCTGGGCTCATTTGAGCATAATTTCACCCATTTCATCACCGTCCGGTATGACTTAACTTTGGAGGACGTAAATTACAAAAAAAAAGAAGAAAAAAATATCAATGCCTTCCAAGAATTGACTGGAAGGTAATCAAGAAAATTATCCAGCCATAAAATGTTTTGTTAAAAAAGATTGTAAGAATTTTAAGGTACGATAGGATGTAAAAGAATGTAGAAGTACAGGGTGGTCCACATAAATAGTTACTGATGTCCCTAAAATGAATAGAAAAAATAACGGAGCAATGGGCCTTCCAAAGCGTAAATTGGAAAATATTTCTATATGGTTCCTTATAAATCAAGGAAGAGCAACACAGGATTTAAAATGGAAGTATAATCTCTTTTACGTGTTGTGCTTCCGCTTGGTAAACTAACTTTTACTGACATTTTCTTCTTTCTAAAATGCATTGTTTAGCGGTCATAGAATATTTTCTTTAAAATTAGTACACCTCATCAACTCGAGGAGATTATAACATGTAGAATAGAAGAGCATGGACAGTGCCACTACAACTTTCAAGATACTTGAAATATTTACACGTTAGCTACTAAATGACATACTTGGTGGTAGAGAGACTAGACGTTCTACACCTATCACATGCATTCCTAGTTCACGCGACGTAACACATACTGAATACGTTTTGGGGAATTCATAAAACTTAAAATCAAGTTTACTACAGCTACAACCAAAGCAAATTGGTATGAAATTTCGAATACGCACAGCTTGACTATTAGTAGCTCCTCTAAGTTGAACCTATACAAAATAATCGCCAAATAATTAGATGTATGTTAACATATTTTGAGCATCTAATAAGTCGAACAGAAGTACTTAATTACCTGGGTGGTTATTGACTTACCTATTTGTTTACATGCCTTTAATATACTTCAATTAAAACATCATACTGTTCAAAAATTAATTTTAGAAAAAAATGTTTTCATAAAAGTTGCTTAATTTATGAGGAACCAAAACATTAAACATTACCATGGTTCCATTTAAAATGCTGGGGTTTTTGAAACTGGGAAGGTGTAGGATTGAATTAATTGCTACTGCTTCATGTGTTCCTTAAAGGTCTCCGTCGAAATAATCCTTATCAATTTTAAAAGCCCCAGTCTCTAAAAGGATTTAGAATGCTTTACTTATGATTACTTTATTCATTAGGAGATATGCATCTCTAACACTGTGTGGCCCATACTGCTTATGGCACATAATCTGATAATCAAAATTGTATTATTTATTTACGTTATAATTCAATATTATATCTGTGTTCATGCTAAATTTTGCTATGCATATTGGTGGTCTCGCATTTTCTTTTATAAAACGATCGTTCTCAAGCATATTCGTTGCATGCTAAGAATGATACAAGAATTCAAAGTGCACCAAGGAACTTTTAAATAAGCAATTTGTTTAGTAATTAAGCAAACAGGGCAAAACTTCTTCCTGAACTTTGAAGGTGGAAGACTCATTATGAAAGGATTTTGAATAAGAAGGATGCACTAATATTTCCACTGAAACATCATTAAAGTGAAGCCCGTATCCTCTACCATTACCTCGCACCGACAAGATATCTTCAGCGTAACTTAATCACGTCATATCAAATTCAAAGTCAGGATTATAATCCTTACTGGAAAATCAGTTGGGAAAGGAAAACCTGCTAATCATTCGAGATTATAAAATATTAAATTAGAAAAGACTTTTTTTTTAAAAAAATTAAAGATAAATTGAATTTGCACAATTAATAACCTAAGAGAGCTCGGATATTCAATACAGTTTAGTATATCATATTTTCAATATTTCTTAAACTTAGCCTTCAAATGTTGTTCATCGAATATAGTATGCTTAAGATATTTATTTTACTAAACAAGGTATGTCTTGAAATTTCTGCAAATACACTGTGAAGTTTAATTCATTCTCAATGTTTATATTAGATAACTGTTATAAGATAAACGTGCAGAATTCAACTATTCCTAGTTCGTGCGTAATTTTGCTACTTCCATCTACTGAGGAGGAGTCCTACACGGAAGGGTGTGACTCATAAAAAGGAACCAAGGTGGACTCGCTATAACGTAGTAGACGACACTCCCGAAAAAAGAAGAAGACGTAAATTAGAAATACGGAAGTCATAAATCCCATACTTTAATAGCAATAGGTTAATATAATTTAAATATTTAGCTATATTTTAACAATCCAAACTATTCTTTCACATTACGTTTCATTCCCAACAAGGAAATACAGGATGGATAAAAAAATCACGCATGACCTCAACTTAGCATAATACTATTGACTAAACAGCAAAGATGTGATAGTTTATTCCATTTATAATTTATTTTAAATAATGCAGTTTAAATTTAAAAAAGATGAAACTAATACTTTCAAGACAAACCATATGTGTAATAATATACCTAACCATTTAGATTAATCTACTTCAATAAATTCTGAATATTACAATGACACACGAAGAACAAACTACAGCCAAATTAAAATTATATATAAAAAAAGAAAAGAAAACAAATTCTTTCATTTTCTTCCAAAATATTATTAATAACGAGAAATTGCAATTAGCTGAAGCAACTATTTTTATGGGTGACACACAATTCCACGTTGGGACGCCAGTTTAATTCAAAAATTTTAATGGCGAGCAAATAAGTTGGCGAGCAAGGGTTACCACAATTGGGACGCCATTTTGAAGCAACAATATATGTGGCGAACATTGTTCCACTTGACAATACAGTTTGAAGCACTTTTGTTTAGCTCAGGTTAAAACAATGAGGTTTCTCACAGGGTATGCGTGGATGTGTGTGAGAAGGATATTTAATGACACTGGAATGCCCGTTTCCAACTTATTTATTCACTGCTTCTTTTTTTAGAACATTGAAATTGAAGTTGCCGACCAAGGGTTACCAATATCCCTGTTTAGAGTTACTGACGGCAGAATGTTTATTACTCGATAAACTTTATTCGTTCCTCAGGTATATATGAACCGACAAATATCCAAGACAGAACAAGAGGACTGCCCTATTCGCCCTCACGCCTAGGACCGCTCTAATTGGCTCCACGCCGAAGACTCTTCTGAATGACCACGGATGTGCGTGGGTGTATCACTTTCACTTTCTGAAAACTCCTTTTCAACCAAAGACCCCTTTGTGGCTGTTTTGTCGCCATTATGAATGATCCAAATAATACCCAATTCAGCAAGTCAAGTGAGCCCCTTTAGAAATCTGCTAAGGACACTGTTTCTTACATTGCTTTTGTTATAACAACGTTCCCCCAAAATGCTATTCGACTTAACTGGCCTTGCACGTTGTAACAAAGAACCACCATTCCTTTGACATCCATCATGATTCTTTACTTATGGCAAACCTTAATTTCGGTATCATAGCTAAGAGGAATAAAACGAAGATAGCTTTGCTTTGCTCTGGCTCGGCTTTGGCTTTGCTTTGGCTTTGGCTTTGCATTAGCTTTCCTATGACTTTGCTCTTCCTCTGCTCTAGCTCTGCTATGGCTCCACTTTGGCTTTGCTTTAGCTTTGTTTTGGCTTTGCTCAGGCTCCACTCTGGTTCCGCTCTGATTTCTCTCCGGCTTCACCCTGCCTCACTTTAACTCCACTCTAAAATCACTCTAACTTGGCCTTCGCGTGGCTCTGGCTTGGCTCTGGCTATGTTGCGGCTCGCCTCCGGTCCTGCTATGGCTTCGCTCTGGCCTCACACTAACTTCACACTGTTACTTAACTCTGACTTGGCTCTGTTTAGCTCTGGCTAGGCCCCGGTCACCACTCCGGTCCCGCTCTGGCTCTACTCTGGCTTCGCTCTGGCTAGGCTTCGGCCACGACCCCGGTCCCGCTCTGGCTTGGCCCTGGCTCCACTCTAGCTCCGCTCTGGCTAGGCTTCGGCCAACTTCAGTCCCGCTCTAGCTGCGCTCTAGTCTCATTCTAACTTCATTATCTGACATAACTCTGGCTTAACTCTGGCTTCAGACTGACTTGGCTCTGGCTAGGCCCCGGTCACCACTCCGGTCCCGCTCTGGCTCTACTCTGGCTTCGCTCTGGCTAGGCTTCGGCCACGACCCCGGTCCCGCTCTGGCTTGGCCCTGGCTCCACTCTAGCTCCGCTCTGGCTAGGCTTCGGCCAACTTCAGTCCCGCTCTAGCTGCGCTCTAGTCTCATTCTAACTTCATTATCTGACATAACTCTGGCTTAACTCTGGCTTCAGACTGACTTGGCTCTGGCTAGGCCCCGGTCACCACTCCGGTCCCGCTCTGGCTCTACTCTGGCTTCGCTCTGGCTAGGCTTCGGCCACGACCCCGGTCCCGCTCTGGCTTGCCCTGGCTCCACTCTAGCTCCGCTCTGGCTAGGCTTCGGCCAACTTCAGTCCCGCTCTAGCTGCGCTCTAGTCTCATTCTAACTTCCTTATCTGACATAACTCTGGCTTAACTCTGGCTTCAGACTGACTTGGCTCTGGCTAGGCCCCGGTCACCACTCCGGTCCCGCTCTGGCTCTACTCTGGCTTCGCTCTGGCTAGGCTTCGGCCACCAGCCCGGTCCCGCTCTGGCTTGGTTCGGGCTTCGTTCCAGCTTCACTCTAACCTCACTCTAACTTCACTCTGAATTCACTCTAACTTGGCTCTGGCTTGGCTCTGGCTAGGCTTCGGCCAACTTCAGTCCCGCTCTAGCTGCGCTCTAGTCTCATTCTAACTTCATTATCTGACATAACTCTGGCTTAACTCTGGCTTCAGACTGACTTGGCTCTGGCTAGGTTCCGGCTCGCCTCCGGTCCTGCTCTGGTTTCGCTCTGGTCTCACACCATCTTCGTACTGTGACTTAACTTTGACTTGGCTCTGGCTTGACTCTGGCTTCGCTGTGGCTAGGCTCCGGTCACCCCTCCGGTGCCGCTTTGGCTTTGCTCTGGCTCCCCTCTGGCTTTGCTTTGGCTTTGCTCTGAATTTGCTTTGGCTTTGCTCTGGCTCCACTCTGACTCCACTCAGGCTCCAATCTGGCTTTGCTTTGGCTTTACTGTGAATTTAGTTTCATTTACTTTATTTAAATTAAATTAGGGTCAAACACGGATTTGGACCTTGTTTGGGTTTTGGTATTAGCTCTCTCACCTCTCGGAGGAACCCAAACGAGAGATTTGACTCGGGACCCCGGGATCAACAATTCCCGTATCTACCGCAGTAGGCCCCTTGGGGGGGGGGGGGGGTGATGATATGTGCACTTATTTGTAATTTCGTTTCTAAACAAAGGACTGAATATCTCTTACGAAAAGTTGTGAAAAACCTTTCCCTTTCTCTTTAGTATATTCCGCAATAAATTCATTAGTTACATACATTCCCAACTCTGTTTCAACAGCTAGGAGACCACAAGACTATGCATGAACACCCTATTCTATAGCCAGTCATTTTTAGAGTAAAACAGTTCCTGACACTTGTGCATAACTGTTAGATTAAAACGTTTGTGTATAGTTTACAAGAGAAACTGCAAGGAATTTTCCCTGTAATTTGAATAATATTTGCTATCAACTGTTTTGTAGTGATATTATTGTGGTTTATTTTCATTTAACTTTTCTCACACATGTTTATCAGTTAAGTGTTCCAAATTATATTCTAGTATCAAAAACACACTAACGGACTTTGTGTAAAATTGTATCTTTAAGAAATATTAAGACAAATACAATGTACACATATCTTGAATTTTCTGTGAATAGCCTGTGAAGAACTGTTCAGTTGAGTTACTTTTGGGAATTCGTAAACCATAGGAGAGAGATCAAGTATAACTTCATAAAAATCTACATTTTCTAAGTTCATAAATTATGTCAATAGCCATTTTTGGCGTTAATTCTTTTCCGAGATGGCTTTTGTTTCTTTTACTTACTGCTTTGAATTTTCAAATAATGTTTGTTTTTTCTAACTGGTATTTCGGTATTCGTATTCTCTTGGAATCATGCAAGAAGTATAGAAATTTAAAGTCTTTACATGTCAATCCGATCTTTAAAAAGCTGAACTTTAACTCACTGTTCTCTTTATACCACCAACAGTTGTGTAAATGCCTAATAAAAGTTTATCTCGATTAGTAAGAAATAAATACAAGAAAAACCTCTTTGCAAGAATAGCTTGTGGAAGAGTGGGTCGCGTAGCATTAACAAATATATGGATAGTACTTGACTAATAGTACTTTATTACTTTACATGTATGCCACAGTCCATATAAGATGCAAGTAAAAGAGGAAGGAATATAGTTTCCAAATGAGCTTTAGGTATATTATGAAACCCATCACTATGATAGGTGAAATTATTAGCTTCACCCTGTCGGCAACAGCAGGAACTGTGGTGTTGCCTTAGACCGCGTGTAACCAATGGTAACGCCAGTTGATGATGGAATTCTAGCAGTGAGCAGGTTTTCTCTTGATTGATTTTTAAACGTTTTACAGAAAAATAGAAAGATAATATATATTCTAGTTACATATCTATTATGAAAACACTTGTGATAAGGATTTATTGTATGTACTGTGGGGCTTAATATTATTAGTATATAACGATGTAATATTATTGGTATATAACGATAGGGTTGTTTTAAGTTGTGATGTGAACTTCGTTTGCATGTCAAGATGGAGATGGTTGCATTATGGAACTCTTGGATGTTGATAGCATGGGACCGGGTTCCATATTATCTGCTTGTTACAAGAAGTAATAATGTAAGCTTATTCGGTTATATTATTGAGCCTGAACGTGACAGTTAAATGATTCTTATATAATCTGTGAGGCAAAGATTCCAAATGACAAAATGAGGGAAATGTAGATTCAGTGCCTCATGTGTAGAACATGGGCACACAATGATTGCGCTGAACTCTCTCTGTTTATGTGACGTCTGCCATTAAGATAAGACTAAACTCTAAACATTCTAGTTTATTCACAGACAACTTGTGCTATTCTGTTAAACAATTTTCATATAATAATATTTGTAACAGATATTCGTAAACCTCCTCTGCGTTATTTATGATTTATTTTGTACTTAGTAATGGCGTTATTATTCACTATCACCATTTTTGTTGTAACTTTTTCTTTTCTCTGCACCTAAATTCAGAATAAAACCCATCTGCAGTTTTTCAGAAATAAGTTGCATCGTTTAATTGATATGTATCTCTCGATGTCATCCAGCGAATGCTGTTTATACACCATGGTGCTCCAGCTCATTCCAGTCAGATGGCATGCATTTGTTGAATGATAAATTTCCGTGTAGATCGTGTGATCTGTGGGGATTCATTGCACGTTCTGCTTTATTCCTGATATGAATCCAATGAATTTCTTTATTTAGGGAGAGGTCCCGAGTTCGAATCTCGGTCAGGGTGAGTTACCTGGATAAGGTTTTTTCCGGGGTTTTCCCTTATCTTTACAGACGAATGTCGGGTAGCTCTAAGCTCCATGGACCCTGGACACATTTGAGCATCATATCACCCATTTCATTCACCGTCCGATATGACTTAAGGAGTTGGAGGACGTAAACTTACAAAATTACAATTTATTTAGGGATATTTAAAGTCTCTGGTGTGTGTGATTCCTGTACCAAAAATGGACACTCTGAGAGAGTGTCTCTGAATCGGTTTGGACCAAACACGGAATATGTAAGAATTTGCAACAGAATACGCGATTGCATAGAACGGAAGCTTAGGTGGAAGCCACTTCAATCAGATTTTGACCCAATATAACATGACAATTGTTTACTGTTTTGATGTTACGAAAGGGTCAGATAGGGAATTATGGTATTTAAGTGTGCTTAAAAGCCACAGCACCATGTATGCTGGCATATAAAAGAACTCCTGCGCAATGAAACTCCGACACAGTGGCGGCCGGTTAGTGAAGCTTCAATTTTAAAATTTCAGCAGCCAACAAATTACTAGGAACCTATAGAGAACGTCCTTATATACAATAACAACTTAGTAACCAATTTTTAAGGTTTATAATGATCCCTGATAACTGAATTAGAGTTTAAATTAATAGGTACATAGTTTAAAATTGCTATTTAGAAAGCACCTGTAACTCGGTCTTTAATAAAACTACTTTTAACATGTTTTAGAATTGTTAACCTATTAAATGAATTGATTGCATTTGAATATTTGGAGGGGATTCGGCATCTTGACCAGATTTATTAAATGAATACTAAATATTATAAGGTGTTCAGATCCATAGGATCATTTTGTGCCAAAATGATCAAGTAGCTTCAAGATAAAAATGATTCTGGTATGATTGTATGAGGTTTGGAACATTAATCACTTTTTATGGCTAAAACTAGGAAATGAAATTATCTTGTTACGATTGAGCAGGAGTTTCATTTAATAAAACAAACGTAGCAAATCATAAAAAATTGATCTGAAATTAAATTAAATGTCTATTCACAAATGCTGAAAATAAAACACGGTTGGTTTTCTGGATTGGCAGTTAAAACTGTGCAACTGGAATAAACTTGATGGTTTTTGTTTCCCGAGTTTATTGCTTGAAGATTAGGAAGCAACGTGATTATCGTCGATAAACTATCGTGTTGTGAAACACTAAAGTTTGCAAAGTGCTTTTGTTTATCTGAAACTATTACTAATAGCATTCTTGTTCTAGCTTACGTTTAGCTATGCACTTTGGTCTGAGAGCTTCAGTCTTTGCTTCCAGTTATACTGTCCGTGATGTCAATAATTGCTGTAGACACTCATTTGTCGAATAATATATTTTGTCCTTTATATTCTCTCGCTGAACTCAACGCAGTAGTATCACTAATGATGAATTCACTACTGCCATATACTTTATAATCTATGCAGCCGTTCTCTAAGGATTGAGCGTTGCTAATTGCTTTTTCTACCGAGTATAGTAAGAAGCAAAGTATTGCATTCCAATAAAACTTTGATATCGAGATTTCATTGAAAATACAGGTTTTATACAAAAAAGCGTTCTTACACAAAGGTTCGGTGTGCACGAGTCTTTACAAAAATGTTGATGTCCGCAAGAATTTTTATAACAATTTTGATTACAAATAGCAGATCTTTACGATAGAACATTACGGAGGACTTAGGTCGAAACAGACTTAATCGACTGTGGCTAAGTCCCAGTGGGCCATTCTAGGGAGGAAGGTTGAGGCGGGAGGAGACAGAAGACGGGCGACCCAATGAGTCACTACAGTGCAGAGGTCACGGTCCATTTTATTAACCAGTTACAAAAAGGTCTGTGTGCGCACGAGTGTTTACAAACATGTTGATGTCCACAAATATTTTTCTAACAATTTTGATTAAAAATACCAGATCTTTAGGATGGAATCTTACGGAGGACGGTCGAACAGACTTGATCGACTGTGGCTAAGTCCCAGTGGGGCATTCTCGGGAGGAAGGTTAAGGCGGGAGGAGACAGACTAGTCACGACAGTGCAGAGGGCAGGGTCCCTACTATTAACCAGTTGGAAACTCCCCGGGGTAGTAGTTAAATCGATATCCCACCCACCGTGGTTCTGAAACGATCCACTTCGACGACACGGAGAGCAGAGACCGTTCAACCGGAGGAGGAAAATATTTCCGAGGCATTGTTGAGTCGCCGAGACAAGTCAGTGCCACGCGCGTGCGAAAGAAAGAGACAGAGAATGAGCGGCGCGATGCGCTGAACGCTTGCCGAGAGACAAACACAGAGATAGTCTGGAATTTCCCGCTGATCGTGATTGTTACCGAGCGTTCCATTGATTTTTCGAAACAGTCACTGGAGGTATAAAAGCGCTGCGGCTGTCAGGCGGAGTCAGTTGCTAGTGAGCTGTTAACTGTGTGTGCAGCTATTTGAAGTGTACCGAGAGTAATTTCCTTCGTTTGTTTACGTGTGGAGAAGCAACGAGGGACCTCGCAGACTGCGTTTGTGTATGTTACGTCATTCTGTGGCTGTCAGGGTTGTACAAAGCGTGTTTTTACTTGAATAAAGAGCATTTTACATTTCTGCAAACAACACTTTTAATTCTACGAACCAACAAAGTCACAAAATCATCCTGCCATGCAGCGCCGAGACACCCGCGACACCCTCTTTCTGTCTTGAAAGAGACCATCAGATGAGAGATGATTGTGAAATGGTAGTGGGGATGAAATGGAGGGATAAGAATATAATACGAAAATAGAGCCAGAATTCATATAGCGATCAGGAAAACTCACGAAAAATCTCATGTCAGGTAAGCCGGCGACGGGAAGCGAACCGGGATCTCCCGAAAGCGAGCCACAGACGAAACCGCCTGAGCCATCCCACTGGGTTACCACCCATTTAAAATATTTCAAATTAACTGTATTTACTGAATCTTCTGGGAATATCCTTAGAATTACTCTTTATTCAGAATGATATTTGTATACCTACCTAGTAAGCCGTAGGAAATATACAAAGTCTTACTCCACATAAATGTAGATCTCGTTAAAACACTTTTTTATGGAGTGGGCCATTTTCGAGATTTCGTAGTTATTCATTTGAATTTTCCAGTACTTGTACTGTTTTTAAATGGGAAATGCTTATTCTTTTATGTGGCGGTCATGTAAAGGGAACTAACTTTGAGGTCATTACACAGCGAGCGCCTCTTAAGTTCAGACTATCATTTAAGCACACTGTATTCTTCTATTCTCATTATACCTACAGGGAAAGAGTAATAAAAAGTATTTCAATAAACGCTTCTCGATTAAGATGAAGATCAGCTTTTTAAGAATAATTTATACAAGAATAGGTTAAGTCATTAGAGTGGAATATAATATTCTTAAATGAGTTTTTAAATGTTACAAAATTATAGAAGCATCACTGTATACGAATTCTACATTGGGCTAATACCTGTAATACTTGTACCAACACTTAACACAAAAATAAAAACTCCTGATCTTCTTCTCGAAAAAATACATCAAACATCGTGGATGTTATTTATTAGGCATCTGCAGGCAAGCATGGGAATTGGTAACGAAAACTAGACTCCATTTTCTGCGGTATACCTTAATCTCGAGATTCACTGAAGCCCTAAAACTTGTTGGAAAGTGTAATAAATCGAAAAGGGAGCATGGGGTTAATCCTACTTCCTCTGAAATACAGCAGAAACCACTCAAAGGCTTTGATGGGAAGATCGTTAGCTTTTCACAGAGTAATTGTAGTTACTCTTGCGTGATTGTTTAGTATCACGCCGTTAATAAAATAGTTGTATTGCTCTCTTGTCACCTTCGAACCTCGTGGATTATTCAGGTAACACGACTATCGTCAAGCCGCCTGCATTTCGGAAAACACGAGCCTTAAGTAATGCAAAAACGCAATGTACGTAGAGTAGAAGCGGTTACACAGGATTGATTGTAGATCGGCGTTCTGTGACGCTGCAGCCGCTACCATTAACCAAGTTTTACTTAATGCAAACTGTACCAATATAGTGCATTATAGACGATGTATTGCTAGCATACTGACTGAGATGACCTGTAGAGCTTGCATTTGGGAGGACTCACGTTCGTTACTCATCGACGCCCATTCTAACATTGTAGCCCGCCTCGGTAGCGTGGTGGTAGCGAGTCTGCCTCACGTTTAAGAGGTCCCGATTTCGAAACTCGGTCAGGGTGAGTTACCTGGATAAGGTTTTTCCGGGTTTTTCCCTTATCCTGAAAGACGAATGTCAGGTAACTCCAAGCTCCATGGACCCTGGGCTCATTTGAGCATCATTTCATCCATTGCATTCATCGTCCGATATGACTGAACGTTGGAGGACGTAAAATTACAAACAAACAAAAACAATCTAACATTGCATGTGACATTATTTGTGAGTTTAAAGATCTGCATTTTTATTTCAGTGAGATTTCCAAGTTACGGAAAAGTCAACTACAACGAATAGGACTTCTGAAGACATTCCCAGAAAATTTGAAATAATTTCGAAAAAATAAATTCCAATAATCGAAATCGTTAGTGCCACTTTTTGAGGGAAAAAAATTATTAAAACTTTCCATGTAAGGGTAACTTGGGGTGGTAGAATTTCTTGAACATTTTCGTATCGCATCGATGGAAGATTTTGAACTTAAATACATGTTTGGTAGTTAACGAACTTATCGTTTTAGAGTTTTGCACACAAAGACTATTTTATGAAAATGGTCAGTAAATTTATTGCGTATATCTTTGAATTGATAATGGTCTGAATGCATATCGGACATGAAGCTCACGATTTCTGCATTCTCGTACTTCTGAACCTCTTAATTCATATTACAGTTATTGAAATATTGAAACCTGGATTAGAAATTAGAAAGTGAATAAGAGTAATACTATATATCTGAAAATTCACCTTTTGTCCACCTTCTTTCACGTTGGGTTGTCCCGTAGTTCAGTAGGTAGATTGTTGAGCGAAAGGCACGGGTTTGACTTCAGACTGAGCTCGTGAAATTTTCCTATATACCTAGTGTCCAGCTTATCAGTGGTGAGGGTGCCTTTGTGTGCATTAATGTGTTTCTGTGTGTTTTATCGGTTATTTAATAACCAATACCCCCATAAAACAAGATTACAGAATTATCGCTGGACAAAATAAGGATCACACACAAACCAATTTATATCATTATAGCAATATAATTTACAAACAGGGTAAAGCAAAGTTAATAAAACTTGTTTTTATTAATGTGTCTTATGTTCAACATACTGATTGAAAAATAGGAGATCATCCGGATTTGCAATGTCTTCTCTTCTCATTTAATGTTTCGTAGATGTTTCCCAGGAAAATGTTTTAAACCATAGAGGGTTCTAGCACAAGTGGGTAATGTGTAAAGCCTGCACTTGGGAGGTCTTGGGTTTGAATTCCGATCAATTTAACTGATGTGTTTTTGTGACTTTCTTCAATCGCCATGATAAATGCCAAATTGGATATTTAATACCAGAATAAGGCAAATTAGTAAACGAGAAAAACAATGAAATAGATGGTAACAGCGAATGCTATTGAAAATAGGTTATATGGTAATGACTTCTGCCCGTCACAAAAAAAAAAAAAAAAAAAAAAAAGCTGGAACTGCCTTGCACTAAGGCCTCCAAGAAAATTATTTTGTGTAAACGACTGCTAATTCCAAGGATCATATCAGCACCGCCGATGTGCTGAAATTGTGTCGCCCATGAGTTCGTTTACATTCCAGTGCAGTTACAGCCTTTGACGCACACTTTGAAACCATCAGTGTAGGCCCGTATTGAACCCGGGACCTCGGACTCGGTAAGCCAGTTTGATCGACCCATGCACTGGTGGCACAGGGATGAGACCTCGAACACTGCACACGCCGATCCACGAGGCATATTTCAGCAGATGCATGATATAACGTAACCCATTACGTAATGTCCCAAAGTGGGCCTGTGCCTGCTAACCCGACTGCCGGCCTCACGCCTACATAAGCAAAGCAGAGATGGGGAATCATCCAACCGTTACGGGGAGGAGATGTGGTCAGCCGGAAAGCTGGCTTTCTAGAGCTGGTTTCGCTACCTCAATTTTTTCCCGGTTCTATAACCGGTACTTGAAATCTGCACCCCCTCCCCAGGGGTTTGGTCGATCCCGGGTGCATTCTGGGTGCAAGGATCCAAAGCACCCGCTCTAGTCCACTACGCCACTGCGCAGGATAGATACACGTGGCCACATAATAATGGATAAAACGTAGAATAAGGGTATAATAAACTTTCATAGCAAAGCATTATTTGGAGTGGGAATAATTTTGTGAAAATCTTCATGTAACATTTTAGGACGATACATTGTATTTGAATGACAATTTTGGTATTTTCCCAGTTGCGCGTTTTACGATAAACAGGCAGAAGGACGAAAGAACAAACATTTGTTTTACGAAAAGGGGTACAAACTACTTCAAAACAAGCATTTCTTGGGAACTTTCTATTTAGAATTTAGTGGAGTGGGGTATTCCTTCTAAATAACGTAAATAACTGGCAGCAAAGATAAATGATACTTTAAGGACTTTCATAGCCAGCATTTTGTTTTCATATTCATGTTTTAGCCTCTTATTTTCTTTAATATTTCTACACATTTAACGTAGAGGCTCTTCTAAGGTCATCAGTGAAACATTTGCCTTTTAAGTCTTCCCGACTGATTTCGGGAAGATCTCTTTTAACAAAAGCTGTTTCTTGGTCGGTACGTATAACGAATACTTGAACTTAACTGAACAGTTGAACTGAAGCCCTTGAACAGCTACTGTATGAAATTCATTAATGTAGTAACCAGATTTCAGGACTGTCTAACGATAATTTGGGGCATATATGTTGACAGTTAATCCGATTCAATTGCCGGCTACAAACGTTTAATGACAAACTCCACCGAGCGCGGTGGAGCAGGCGCAGAGAGTAAACTCGAATCCATGAGGTTGTGGGTTTGCTTCCCGTAGCCAAGCTTCCTTACCCAAGAGTTCTTTTAGGGATGGGTTTCACCGGGTCGTTAGGCAAAGGCTGCAACGGTTAATTGTATCCCCCGAATTTTCGGTCGCTCCACTTCAGCTTAGTTTTTATTTCTCTTAACCTTTCATCTGCTTGGTTGTTCCAGGTTTGCAAGTGATGGCAGTTGAATAGTAGGGAAAAAGGATACTCCGTCTTCGTATCCGCGTCTGTCAGTGCAGTGTTCAAGACTCCGGGGGAAGGAGAGCCATTGGGTCAGCTGTGTCCGGAAAGTTTCAACCTAGAGAAAAACAGGCCGTCTGTTCTGTGGTGACAATCCGCTTCATCCCATCCCTCCTCTTGGGAATGCCCCGTTAAGAACA
Source organism: Mantis religiosa (assembly GCA_030765055.1). Taxonomy (NCBI): domain Eukaryota; kingdom Metazoa; phylum Arthropoda; class Insecta; order Mantodea; family Mantidae; genus Mantis; species Mantis religiosa. The sequence goes on from CM060953.1 coordinate 80,992,430, forward strand.
CAGTTACAAACGATTTACTGAAATTGTTGGTGCAATGTACCCTGGTTATCACATTACAATCATCATCTGCACGGAAATTCATCCACCGGCAACCATTATGATAAAGAAGAATTGTTAAGTGCCGTGAGTGATACGCATTCGGAATGTCGTGGTTTTCCTTGTCACTTAGGCGAACGGAGGGCTGCTTCTTCTTTCCATGATTTCCTTTACACTACTTTCCTTCATTTCATTATATTAACATCTTTCAGGTGCGCTTTCAGACTGGTGGTAGGTATATGTCAATGCTGGACAAATAGCGCAAATGCTTTTGCATTGTAAGGGCTGGCCGGCGTTCTTGGCACACGAATGAGCTCTCAGCACTTGCTAGGGATTTCCACGCAGATCTGTGCTTTCCCTGCCTGCGACCCTGAGGCCTCCTGCGCTTCTCTTATTTCATCCCTTCCTCCTGGGGAGTGTTAGATCTGGAGGTCGCAGTACGCGAGGTGTCCCGGTCGGTGTCTACCGTTCTGCGTTTCAAGCTTGTTGACTAAGCTTTTGAATTCTAGAATTGTTTCAGTAGCAGCCATCTCTAGCTGGATGTTCATTTGTTATGTGGGACATGGAGTTTTATTTCAAAGTTTTCATTTCGGACAGGAGTATTCAATATATATGTGGGCCGGAATATAGCCACAATTCTGTTAGTAAATAACCTGAAGCCAGAATACATAAATGATTGCATATAACTTGATAACATAACTCTTTATATCTCCTATTACTATATGCATCTACCTGCCCATAGATCTGCAACTTGTATTGTAAATGTAATCCTACGTTTTTGTTAGCAGCGAAAGGATTGGTAAATAACGAGATATATTCTATACTATCGAAAAATCATATTGTATTATATTAAATCGATTGTCAAAATCAGCTTTTAATTATTATAGTACGTATTTGATAGGTTACTAAGCAGTATATAAAGGTAAACTATTCTCTGCGCATAAAATTATATTAACACAAATCTATTTTCAAGATAAACGACAAAATCAGTGGTGTCATTGAGGGGAAACAGGGTGGTTACCCTTGCGCCCTCCTAGTTAACATTCACAGGTGACGTAATAGATAATGGGGTGAGGAAGAGCGAGCGGAAGATTCAGTAGCGTGTTGTTAAACTATTTACTCATATTTTTATGTGTATAACGTGTATTGTGTATTATACTTTTATAGCTACATGTTAATAATTATTAGTTCATAATTTAAGTAGAGTTCTCATTCTTTGCTATTAGTTTGTCGATGTAGGGCTCTGTAACGGGAGATGTTGACTGTCCACCGCTTACTTGCATTTGCCTTAAAACACAAAGGGATGTAGACGTACCGCAATAGCCAATGCCAGTGAGCTGTTACCGTGCACTAAACGAAAAACTGAAGGGGAAAAGAAGGGGAGTTACCCTCAGCTACATTCGATGGCACCTCTGGACTAAATCTCATCGTCTATTTGTACTACATGCTGGTTCCTTCATTCCAGTCATATAAGTGCTTATTAAGGTAGGATAAGGATTACTACGGGGGGGGGGGATTCAGCACTGCGACCTGTCTTGTTCTATTGTACCTATGCCTCCAAGTGAAACATTTCCGGAAGGAAGGAGAGGCGAGAGGAGGCAGACGGTGAGTTCCAATGAGTCACGACGGTGCAGAGGGTGGGGTGCCTACGTTTTAACTAGAAGGAAACCTCCTCAGAGAGGCCAGGACAACCGGTTCGACCTACCGGAGGAGGAAGTGGTTCATTCAGAGTGTATCATACTGCCATGCTCCGCCGAGACACGCGCCGACACTTCTAACCTGCAAGAGACCACCAGATTAGAGATGATGTGAAGTGATAATGGAGATGAAATGGAGGGAAAGGACATTGGGGATGTAATTAACCTACCCAGAATTCGCCTGGCGCCTCCCCCAATAGGTCAGGTAGTTCGCCATGGCAACCGAACACGGGCCTCTCGAATGCAGGCCACATACGAAACAGTCTAAGCCATCCTGCTCCGTTTATTAAGATAAGGATCAGTAAGTCGTAGTCTTCTTTTGGTCCTGGATATTCCGGTTCTGTAAAAATACCAACATTAAAAAAATGTATTGAAAGAAACAACTAAATAAGAAATAATAGTTAACGCAACTTAACATACATAAACTATACCTATTTTCTTATGACAGTCAATATAGTGTTTCTAAGAAAAAAACAAGAATTTTAGCATTTTACTTCTGAGGAAAAGAGGACCAGTAAGTCCGTAGTCTTCTTTTAATCCTGGATTTTTTGGTTATGCAAAAATGCCAAAATAAAAAACATGCATTGAAAGAAACAACTAAATAAGAAATAATAATTAAGAGAACTTAACATGCATAAACTGTACATGTTCTCTTATGAAAGACAATATGGAGTTTCTAAGACCAGAAAAGCAATTTTAGAATTTTACTTCTGTTTAGCCAGCACATAACCATAAAGATATTTTTTTTTTAATATTACGTACTCCATCAATTAAGTCATATCGGATGAATGAAATAGGTGGAATGATGCTGAAATGAGCCAGAGTCCACAAAGCTTAGAATTATCAAATATTCAGCTTTCACGATAAGAGAAAGCCCCGAGAAAGAAAGCAAACCTTGTACAGACAACTCACTGACCAAGATTCGAACTCGGTACCTCTTGAACGTGAGGTAGACACGCTACCATCTAAGCTACCAAGGTGGGAAACTATAAAGCTATAGCTATATTATCCGTAAAGTAGAATTATGACCACCGAGCGGGATGGCTCAAGCGGTTTCGTCTGTGGCCCGCATGTGTGAGGTCCGGGTTCAATTCCCGTGGCTGACCTATCTGACCCATGGGATTTTTCGGGGGTTTTCCCGGGTCGCCAGGCGTTTGCTGGGTAGGTTAATTACATCCCCCCTAATTTCCTGTCCCTCCATTTCATCTCTATTATTATTACACATCATCTTTCATCTGGTGGTCTCTTTTAGGATAGAAGTGTCGACGGTTGTCTCGGAGGTGCATGGCAGGATGATATGCTCTGAGGAAAACTACTTCCTCCTCCGTTAAGTCGGTTGCCGGTCTCCACCCCTCTGCTGGGACCATTTCGGGACCACCAGCCAGGAACCTATGGGGCTCGGATAGCCTGCTTGGGACCATTAGGGATCGGCTGCTGTGCTCGTTTTCATCCCACAGTAGGGGAGCGATTTCGCTGTCCTGGCCTGTCGGGGGAAGTCTCTATCCAAGTAAACTGTAGGGACCCTGCCCTCTGTACTGTCGTGGCTCCTTGGGTCGGCCGCCCTCTGTCTCCTCTCGTCTCATGCATCCTCCCGGGGGTGCCCCACTCGAGGGCATAGGAACAATGGGCCCAACATGGTGGCCTACCTACCAAATCTCCTCCGTAATGAAATCCCAAACCCAATCCCAATCACCAGTAGTATGAGAGGTTTAATAGAGATATAAGATATTTTCAAGTTTTGAAAGGAAATATTGCATTAAATATTATTTAGTCAATGTGGATTTATGTCACCAAATTACTGTGATAATCTCCTATTAACTGCTAAATTGTGGCGTGAATAGAGCCTTTTACCGTACAAATTTGAAATTATTCATGTAGCTTGACCATAACAAAATCTTATCAAATTGGTTACCTATAGCTTTATTGGTCAGTAGAACATGCAGCACATCGGTTTGATTACTAACCTCATACAAATTGCGGACACAGTTACAGAAATCAGTATAACATGAATATTAGTTTTACTCTGAAATTCAAATACATAAGTGCTTCAACACTGTCATTACCAAATCGACATTTTGTAATTGAGAGCTTGATGTCATTTATATAACCTTTAAAATGCATTAGGCCGCGCCGTGGCTCAGTGGTTAGACCGCTTGGCTCTCACCAAAGCGGCCCGGGTTCGATCCCAGGCGACCGCAAAGTGAGATTTGTGGTGGACAACATGGCGCTGGGCGGGTTTTCTCCGGGATCTCCGGTTTCCCCCGCCATCTCATTCCACCGGTGCTCCATCTTCATCTCATGTATCAGCAGTGTCATCGCCTGCGGTGCCGTATGTAGTAAAAGCGGGCGTTAAACACTACACTACACACTTTTAAAATGCATTAATTTTCATGTTTATTTCGCAAATAAAGACCTTCGGAAGAAAACAAGAAACTGTTGAAAATTAACGAAACTGTTTCATTCTAAATCATCTATATTTATTGCAAAACATATGAATATTTCTAGAGGAAAGTTTAAAACATGTTTCATGTTTAACGTTAGAAAACACTGCCTTTGGTATATATTTTTCCACCATGTGAGAGAAAATGACGTTTTGATATGTTCATGTCGAAAAAAAACTCTTAATGGAAACTTCTCAAATTAGCGTTTTTTAAAAGGGAATTTTTTGTAGCTATGGGATGTGACAAATGAAACTAGCACGAAAATACAGAAGATAGGCTGGGAGTGGTGATTTTTCGCAAATGCGATATAGCGCGATAAAGTGCGAAATTGACTCAAAATGCGATATAAATGCGAATTCGAAAATTTTCCCAAGTAATTATTCTTTTTTCAATACTTTTTCTTATGGAAAGTTTAACCGAAGAATCTGTAGAAACTTTACGTGTTTAGAAAGTTATAAAGTAAGTGACCACCCTTCCCGCTAAATTAGCCTATTGTTTCACCATTGCCCATATGAAGTATGTTTTGATACTGAAGCGAGTTCAGTTATTTTACAAAAGAAGCCCCTCTCATCACTGTCATAAATCTATCTTCACAACCCAGTTAACGGAAAATTTCAATCCTAGTCTCTGAAAAACCAATAGAAATCCTAATTTTAAGGAAGCGATAAACACATGTTAATTCCAGTTGGAGTTCTCAGCCGCCAATGTTCCATTTATACCCGCCTTTTACTGCAAGGATCATATCGGCGGCCGTTGTCCTTTGGAACATATCGAAGGTGCTAACTTTTGTTCGGTTGATTCTAATCATTACATCACGCGCACATTCACATTATCATTCATACTTCCAGACTGTGGGGAAGATGAGCAATTATCATGGACGGAGAAAAATCCCCATCCCCATCGCCGGGCATTGAACCCGGGATCCTTAGCACAGCAGGTAGGTGCTCTACCGATGGAGCTACGGGACCAGCCTTCATTGTTTTGTTCGGGTTTACGCACAACTTTCTTTCAGTCTATGCATAGGGTACATCAGTAAGTACATTTTCTTTGTATTGTGCTAGTTTTACATCAGTATGCATGTATCTTTTTTGAGTATGCTTTAGTATGTATCAGCTTGTTCTATATTTATGTGTATTGCTTTAACCGATATTAGTGTAAAATTAATTGACGTTTTATGCACTTTTAACGCACTGTCATTAGTAACCCTCCAAAAACGTGTTTTAAATCTCAAATAAATAATGTTAATATTCATCATTTTAAAAAAATAACTCATATAAACTTTTTTTCTTCTAAATGCTATAAAAGGTATAAAATGCTAAATTGCAAATATATAAATGCTGTAAAATGCTAAATGTACAGATCAAAATGCTAAATTTCGGATTTTAAAATGTTAAATATCACTACCCCTTTTAACAGCACGTTGCGCTGTTGTATTTGAGTTCACTTTTGTTAAGTACAGTAGACAGTTAATCATTAGAGAGACTTTAATGAAAATAAATGTAATGTTGAACTTCAAATGAAAGAAAAGCGTTTTGTGTAATATCGGAGGGAAGTTTGCTTTTCTGTTGAATAACCGTAAAATAAGAGCGCAGCAGTAATTATAATGGTACCTATGTATTCTTGACACAGTTTTTTAAAATACCGCTCCTACTTTACCGCCCCTCGTAGCGGGACATGCCCCTGGCCCCTTTTCTCGTTTCTTCCGTACGTTATGTCACGTTTAACGAGGGTAGGAAGAGCCAACCACCTGTACGGCACATGCGCAGTTCCGGACCCTGCCCGTCTCCTCGGGCAGTTCTTGGCCGACTACCCACACCACCACACTGAGAGCGGGAAACTGCGAAACACCGTAAAAATATCAATAGCGAATTACAAGCTTGGTCGCGCAGATCGCGAAAAACTCCCCCGTATCGCCGAAAAACGAACCGCGGACCTTGAAGAATGAAAACGAAGCCCGATGCGGGGGCTATGCGAAGTAGTTTGAATGCAGTTAGTTGAAGTATCATGATCTAGGAGGCGGTGTCACATTATAACAGAAAGCAAGCAAGTGCGTTATAGAGAAAGTGGCGCTCACAGCGGCCAGAAGTAGTCTTCGGTCGCGCTAACCGGCAGTTATTACGCCGTGTGAACGTTTATGTGCATGTGAGAAAGAAAACTACTGTGAAGTGCTTGTGAGTGGCCGTTTTAGTTTTTTATTTTGGTTTGAAGGCAGAAACTCGGCAAGATGAGAGCGTTATCCTCGAAAAGAACTTCTTTGAGCAGTATTCAAGTCTTCGCATTAATCATCATCTACCTCGTTACAGGTAAGCGTGCATGTTATTCACTTGATTAAACTTTTATAAGTGTGAAAATAGTTTGTCTATTTCTAGAACAAAACTCGTTAGTTTGCGCTACAAAGAAAGAGTAAATCGGTGCAGAATTAGTCGTTAAAACTTGCTTATAAATAAAGCTATACCGAATTTAAGCGGCCCTTTCAAATCCCCGTTGGTAGCAGCCTGAGCGAATTTATCTGAAATAAAAAGGAAAAAAAAAAAAAAAACTGTACATTGCTAAGGTGATTTAGTGCTTAAGAAATAATTAAAGTGTCTGAATATATATGTTTGTAACAGGATATTCAAGTAGGTAAGAAATCGGCCAGTTGTGTGCTTCCTTTATCATTATAAATTCTTGAACGAAACGTTTCACTGCCAAACAACCTCTCGGTGTTAATGCGGAGTCAAATGGGGCAATCTACGTGACATAGTGCAAGTTATAAAATTGTAAATATCTGGAGATTCAAACGCAAAGTAGCTATTTAATTTTTGAATGTTCTGTCAATTAAATATCATAACATTTACAGTGCAAAATAAATTAATACTTACACACAAATTCTAAAAGTATAGAAATCCTTAAAGATGCGTTCCTAAAGTATAATTCTGTAAGCTGAAGATGTTTAGAAGTTCTATTACACTATAGAATTACAAGGGAGTTTTGATTTAGTTTGGATGCTCCATTAAATTACATTCGGTTAGCATAACAAACTGTGCGTCATTTATGGTTAGCAAACAATGCTGAATGCTACCTATTATCTTGCAATACACTAATGAACGTTGTTTCTGGACCGTAATTGTTGCCAAATCAATATGGATGTGCGGTAAATGCTATGAGACAATGGCATTGTTTCATGTTAAATATTCAACATCGTTTCGAACTCTCATATATCTATAAAGGTCATGGAAGTAGTAAGAGGAATTGTAAAATAATAAAACTTAAATAAATGATGTTTATAATTTTCTTTCACTCTGTGATAACTTGAGGGTAACAGTAACCTAAGCATTTGTGTTAAGCTTTTATTTACGGTATATTAACGTAGATCAGGTACTGTAATACTAAAAGTAAAATTGTACACCTTTTATTTTTGCTTTTGCTATTAATAGATAACCGAAATCCGCCAAAATGAAGACTTTTTTAAGGATTCCGAGTTTTATATTAAAATACAAAGGATTGTGTAAATAATTGTAGATGCCATTTTCAAACCATCAGCAAATTGAGATTTGCAAACTCTTTAACACAAATTGCACAACTTGGGACAGGAAGAGCGGTATAGAATCCAAGACGAAGATGTGGAATTTCTTTGACAAAAAACACAAAAGATCTTGATAAATATTAATACTTTAAGGACGTGTAGTTTCTGTTGGCTTACAGCATAGAAAGCCTAAAGGTCGTTACGTTTCAGTTAATCTCGTGTTATTTGTTTTCCCAAAATGGGATTGAAATACAGCACATCCAAAATTAAAAACACCTCACATTTCTTTCTTTATCCATTTTTCTCTTCTCGTTCATTTTTAAAGTCTTAGAACAAAGGCTTATAGTAGCGTTGCTTGCAGATATGCGATTCTTACAGAAGTGCATTTAAACAAATATTTAAATTTTTTATTTATCAGTATAAACATATATAATTATGCATTTTTTTTTTGTCTTTAGCACAAGAAATTCTACAGTTTTGTATACTTAAGAGACATAAAGAGAGAAGGAAAGGATAACTGTCAGGATAAATTAACGGAATGACGGGACTTAAGGTAATGTTGTATTGAAACGATGGCCATGTAAGGTTTCAATGACAGCTTCTGTACATCCACTTATAGTTGGCGTTATGGCGAAATAAAAACAAAAAGGCCTCAGATTCAAGAGGTACCTAGTTCCAATCTCGGTCAGGGTGAGTTTCCTGGATAAGGTTTCTTCCTGGGTTTTCCCTTATCCTTAAACACGAACGTCAGGTAGCTCTAAGTTCCAAGGACCCTGGACCCAATTTCATTCATCGTCTGATATGAGTTACGTTGGAAGACGTAAATTACAACTAAAAGAGGCGAAAACCCATTATTCATAAAAAGAATTACTTTGGGACTTGTTACGTTCGATAATAACCGGCCGAAAATGGTTTCAACACATTTTTTTCTACCTACCCAGCTTTATACGGGAGCAACATAGGACGAGGTTATATGTTTAGAACACATAGAAAAGGATATTATTAAACAATAGCTTCATTCTACTCAAGAAAAAAGTGTAGTGATAAACCCAGGACTTCAAAATATGTAGTACAAAATATTAACAAATTTTACACAGCAAGTAATGATTATTCTGCATTAATTTTTTCGCTATGGTTTAACATTTACTTAAAATTATCTAAACGAAACTCGAGTTTAAGAGGATTTCTTTAAGCCT